>JBBBDQ010001604.1:4385000-4535000 GCA_037127315.1 Ascarosepion bandense
CCCTGTATAATCATCAGTATTATGAATCAACTGTTCCAAGATTTGAAGTTTTGGTTCTAACATTTTTCATGATGGTTTGTCTAATCTAAATCTAAACTTATTTATAAATGGAAATTTGTGTGTGTGTGTCCGTTACCGATAGACTCCGAAACGGCTGAACCGATTTTCTTGAAAATTTACACAGTTGTACTATAAGCGTCTGCGAGTGTTCTTAGCAAGGTTTTGTGTCAAGGTACTCCCGATAAATATCGAAAATCGATAATCGAAAAAAATCGGGTTATAGAAGGAGTGGTCCGATTTTAATCAAATTTGATACACTCATAGACAAAGACATGAAAAACGATATTCAGAAGTTTGCAGTTCTTACAATAGTGCATAAAATCGATAATATATATATATATATATATATATATATATATATATATATATATATATATATATATATATATAAAAAAGACAAGATGTTTGTGTGTATTTGACTTACAACCATTCATTTTTCTTTCAATCTACGGTTTCGCTTTAACAGGAAACAACTATTGCTTTTTAGTCTTTCGTGCCAATGTCTAAAGTGTCTGAGCTCCAGGACCATGGATTAGTTTTAAAGCTTTCATTACACCCAAGCAACACCGGGCTTTACTGCTAGTATATGCTGAGATGCTTTTTTTTTTCATTTTTTAATTGTATAATTTAATTTAAAATAAAACATGAAATTGGAAAATAAAATCGTCTAAATTAATTACCATATTTTTCCAGCTTGAATGACAACCTTATATTGGAAAGAAAAAAAAAAAGAAAGAAAAATCAATTTACATACAACAACACATTCATCATGCGTCCCTCCCGTACTGGTGCCACGTATTGTTGACATTAATCATGCATCCGATTTTGTTTGTATGGCAATCACATACTAGTTGGTGGTTAGTAAATATACTATACATCTTTCATTGTCCAAAGGTGGTTTTATTTTCATAAAAATTAATTAAAAATGTTTACAATATGCATGAAATATATAACAACCAAAGAAATTTTATTCATCCTCAAATCCCAGAAACTCTTCACTGCTGGATTCATGTAAAAGCTTTAAACTATCATCTGCAGGGTCATCACTACAGACAGTCATGTACAATAAATGATCCTTACATGTCATGGTGGTAACCATGGGGGTAACTGATACATTCATCTTGAAAGGTGTGCACATATTTTTCAGGGTAATTTTTTTTTTTTTTTTTAAATGAAAAAAGTGCATCTTGTAAGCCGAAACATACCGTAATAGGTTGAATATTTTAAAGCTTGCATATTGTTATGAGGAAATACACCTATTCCTCAGATAATGGACTCTCCCTCCTATATTTATAAGAGTTAACCAGAAGTTAACGGCAGAAGTTCTTAGAAGTAATTGGGAAGTTCATGGGAGTTCTTTAGACTTCTATTGGAGTTCAGTAGAACTATTAGGCAATTGATATTAGTCGGCAGTTAGCCGAATACTATGGAGTCAGCTTTCAATAAAAGATTACCAAGTTCCTAACATTTTGGGTGCGTTAAGTCGATTAGCAACCGACAGAGTATGATTATAACCTTCAGTGCAAAAACCACTCCACAACACACACACACACATATATATATATATATATATATATATATATATATATAACAGACTCAGGTGCATAAATTTCAGGATGGTTTAAAAAATAAAACTTAACTGCTACAAATAATGAGTATTTGGTTTTATGCTAGACTAAGATAATGGAATATTTACAAGTTTTTATACAAGACTACATTTAAATGAGTGTCAGTCTAGTGATGCAGAAGGAAGACTTGTGTAAAAAAAAGTTTTTATCCAAGTTACCCATTACACAAAGAAAAGGGAAGTGAAAAAGAGCAAAAGCAATATGTGCATTGACAATTCTAAGAAAGCACTGCAGTTGTTGGTCAAGCAGAAAATGTCGCTTTTCTTTGGAACCCACCCTACTTCCCTCTAGCAAGTTATCTGAGCAGTTTTATTTGCCAAAAGGTGATTGGCAGAGATTTAGAAATATGTCCAAAATGTTACCAGGTCATTTTAAGCCAAAAGTCTATATTTTGCAGAGGGGAGGGCTACTGACACTAACTTGGGGGTCTCAACACAAAACATCAAAACCACCAAAAATGAGATATGACTCTGCAAATGTTAGAAATGTCGTGTCTGTCAGAATGAAGAATTCTTAAACTAGGAAAAACAAACTACAAAAAGGTCTTGAATTATGAAGAGTTCCCAAATTACCAAAATTCAAATTTTTTATTTATATTTTAATCAATTTCTCCCCAAGCAAGGCAATAAAGCCACTGAGACATAAAATTATTGCTGAAACATTACTAATGTGTTAGGAGAAAAAAAAATGTAATCAGGAGGACAGTACTTAGTGATTAACATTGCATTTAAATTTTTAAGAGATTAAAGTTGGCTGGAAAGTATAGAGCCAGAAGGGAGTTCCACAAGTGAGAAGTGCAAATTTATGTCTACATCTAGCCAGCTCAACTGCTAATTGATGAGATCTTGATGCCAGTCTAGTCAGTCAGTTAAGTGTCATACGTGATACACCCTTTGGGCGATCATGTCTCGAAAGAGACATGACTGATTGGGCAGAAGATTATCCTGCAGTAGGTTGCCATTGCTTTTTGCAGTAGACTGGTTACCAGCCAAGGGTATAGAACCCAATCTGTCCTGTTATTTGAATCATAGCTAGAGGGGAAAGATGTATTATATTATTAATTAGTGGGGGATCAGTTTAATATTGTTATGAAGTAATAAACTGATCCCCCATTTCATGACCAATAGAAGCCTTAATCATGTTTCCAACTATTATATTATTCAGTCAGTCAGTCAAGTGCCAAACGTGATACACGCTTTAGGCGATCATATCTCGAAAGCGACATGACTGACTGGGTAGAAGATTATCCCACAGTAGGTTGCCATTGCTTCTTGCAGTAGACTGGTTACCAGCCAAGGGTATAGAACCTAATCTCTATTATTTAACCTATAACTGGTGGGAAGAGATGGATTAATACCTTTCCCAAGGGTATTTCTGTGTAAGTGAAGGTAAGGAATTCAACTGGATTTCAAACTCGGCACCCCAATTTGATGTTCCGAGTCGATATCCACTGCACCCCAATGCACATCCCAGCTAGTCTAGTACTGCACTTAAATTCAAAAAGTCTAAGTATCATAGCAAAGGGCTCATCTGAACAATTAGCATGAAAGTATTAAGAGAAATGCAGAGGAAAGCATTCTTATGGCAGTGGGAAAGTGAAAAATGAGATGCCAGATTAGGACTTATAATATTGCTTATTCTTTAGATTTTATATATATTGAAACCAATCAATATCAGGCATCTTTTCTGCTGTTTTCAATCATGTGACAGATATAGAGAGACTGCCACATGACCTGAAAAATCACAATTTCTTTTGCAAACCAATGACAACTCAGTCTTAGCAACATTATTTTTGATACTTTGTCATTTTATTTGAAAAGCTTTTGAAATGAATTTTTATAATTTATTTTTTGTTAAAAACAAAAGAACTCTCATAAAAAGGCTATCTTAAACTGATATTATATTGGCTACCAAAATACTTCAAAGCAAAATTATTGTATTTCAAAAGTGATCAGATTAAATTGAAATATTTTCCTATATTATTAGTTACTATAGTTAAACTTCCCACAATATAACCTTTTTTCTTTTTGTTTTGAAAAGAATTTTTTTCTTGGTCTGGCTGAGAACTTTTCAACACACTTCCTGTATTGGAGAGCTAAGCCAAATGAACAACTCTTCAATAACTTTATAATAAAATTAATCTAATTGACAAATTCAATGAAATCTTAATTCAAAACAAGATAAATTTATTTTCTTGCTTAGAAAATTCAAAATACAAGAAACATTTTAATGTTGCATTATTTTAACAAATTCAAGCCATTCTCCGACATAGCTAGCTTCAATATCAACCTTTATAGTTTTGAATGAAACCTTTTTATTGTTTATCTTCGTGCTTTTATATAATCTCCTTTGTAAGGGTTCAATTCATTCCCCAGATTTTCTTTTATTGAATGATCCTTTATTTGGAGCAGAGATTTCCTATGGTTGTGTTGTCTACAGCTAGGAGTTAAATCCCTATGCTGAGCAATGGGCAAAAGTCTATTTATTCATTAGTATGTAACTCTTAAGGCAAAAATGAGAAAAATATTTTTGGAAAGATCAAGGCCACACTAAAAAAAATATTACTGAAAAAAAAAAAAAAAAAAAATTGGAATTCAATTTCTAGGACATTTTTTTTTTTAATCGTATCACCCCAAGCAAGGCGGTAATGCCACTGATGTGCAAGGGTCTACATAAGAGTAAAAAGATTAAGCAGAAGAGAGTGAAGAGGAAGACGAACCAGTTAGAAAGGAGCAAGAGAAGGATGGGAATACAGGTGTGATGACACTACATAAGAGTAAAAAAGATTAAGTAGAAGAGAGTGAAGAGAAAGACGAACCAGTTAGAAAGGAGCAAGAGAAGGATGGGAATACAGGTGTGATGACACTACATAAGAGTAAAAAACATTAAGTAGAAGAGAGTGAAGAGAAAGACGAACCAGTTAGAAAGGAGCAAGAGAAGGATGGGAATACAGGTGTGATGACAGTTGCAAAGGTGGAGAGAAAAGAAAGGATATACGGTGTGGTGAAAGAACTAGAGTCAAGTGGTTAATAGATGAGTATTGACGTTGCATTTAAATTCCTGGAGGTTGTAGCCGTTAGGAAAGCAAGAATATGGAAGAGAGTTCCACAGGCAGGAAGTGCAGGAGTAGAATTGTCATCTGTATTTGGTTAATCTAATTGTGAATGTATGGGACCCAGTTGCCAATCTGGTTGCACAAGTAAACACCAGTTGCGGATGCACCAGTGACTCAAGGAAATTATCTTATAATAAAAGGATCACAACAAATTCCATTCAACAAAGTTTGTTTCGAAACGTCTTGAAGGCTAGCAAATACAGTAGTCAGCTGAAGAGTGCGTCAACTGATACATAGATATGAAAGTAAAGATGAGGATATTGGTCACAATCACAAAATATGAAAATTTCATACAAGAGTTAATATTTAGAATATTTGGTTGTGCGATTATTCGGATAAGTCAAACAAATATGGAAGCAACACCACAGTAAGTGAGGCACAAAATGAAAAAGAAATTTTATTCAACCTGTCAAAAGAAAAATGATAGAAGAGATTTTTAAAATACGAAGAGATGGTAACAAGTTAACAAAAAAGATAAAATATAACCAACCTGCCAAAACTGGACAGGACAAGAGTCAGAGCTGAAATCGAAGAGAGAAAAATAAGTAAGCAAAGGAATGTGCTCCAAAAGTATGGATCTTTGAATGATGGAAGGAAAGGTTTTCCAGAAGGCAGAGAAGTCGATAAAATGTCCTTCGCAAGCCAAGAAGTCAAGTGAAAGAAGCTAAACAAGAATATGAAATATGGACGCACAATCAAAATAACTGACACAGGAGGGCAGACCCCAAAGCCAGAAGAAAAACATACAAGAAGTTGAACTCACAGACAAATGGAATGAGACAATAAAATTATTCTATGCACCATGATATTTGTGTGAGTATGTATGAATGAAAAGGAATTATTAGCATGTATGCATATACAGATATATATGCATACACAAAGGTGAATATCAAGGAGTCACAGTTGGTATTGGGATTTTTATTTTAAATTTTCATAGTGTCTGATCTGTAGAAAAATGCATCAGCAAGGGAGAAGATTATGTTGACATTTCAAATGTAAAATATTCTATTAATAAGCTATTGAGTTGTCCATAAAGTTTTTAAGAAGAGCAGTTAAAACAAATTGAAATTATGTCATTAAATATTTATTCAGATAAATCTGAACTATTTTGTTGCACAAGCTTTCTACATTTTTCCTTCAACTTAAAAATTCTATCTTCCCAGAATATAGGTGGTTTCTCGGCAAAAAAATCATTTTTTTTTTTTTTAATGTCATCCTAAGGATTAAAATTTTTCCATTGACATTATTTAGCAGGTACGTAAATAAATGAAAATCTGAAATCTATATCCATAATTGCCTTGGGTGTTCTTAAGACCAGGTGCTGGTTATTATCTAGTTATTTGCTGTGTACCATTGGACCCATTTTTCTGCTCATTTGTAGTTTCTTAATAATTCGAAGTTGCCAACTATTACCCCTTCCCTCTTCTTACCTACTTTAGCATTCAGGTTTGCAATGATAATTCTAATTTTCTGCAATTTTCACTGAGCCTCAGTTCTATCCAGTGCAGAGTAGAAAGATTCTATTTTCGCCTCAGTGCTTTGTGTTGTCAGTGCATATACAACAATAATAATGTTGAAGGGCTTTCTTTTCAGTTTGACCAGGACTCATTCAGATAACTGGTAGTACCCTAAAACACAAATCTTCATGTCTCTGAGGTATAGTAAGGCTACAATAAAATGCACATGTCAAATTTATCAACAGATATAATGTGACTACATTTCTGATTGAAGCACACTTCAAACTATCTCAAGAAAAAAAAATTTTAAATGACTTAATTTGAGTCAATTCCTACAGAAATGAAAGATAAGATTTATTTTAAGCACTTAATGCTTTTTCTTTTTTATTAAAGTAAAACCAAAAATGCCTTTCAAACAACAAAAAAGACGTGCTGTGTACAGTAAAGGTTCTTTAGCTGACAGAACTGTACAGAAGTGGTTCGCTAAGTTTAAAGTTGGTAATTGTAGACTGATTGATGAGGAGTGCTCAGGTAGACACCCCACCCCACTGCAAATGACAACCAAATCATGACAACATAGGAATTGGCAGAAACACTAAACTTATCTAAATCCACCATCCATGAGCACTTAGTCTGAATACTAAATGATCAGAGTGAAAAGTATCCTTTGGATTGCATTTCCATCTTTGATCTTCTGTATAAATGTAATGAAACTGCATCTTTTTAAACAAATTTTGATTTGTAATGAGAAATGGAATGTTTACAACAATATTCAATGAAAAATATCCTGAGATAAGTAACATGAGCCAATTTAGCCACCTTTAAAGCAGGTCTTTATCCTAAAAAAGTTATTCCGTGCATCGGGCAAGGAATATTTCTGCCAAGTAACTAGTCAGTTAAGTGCCATACGTGAAACACACTTGGGCGATCATGTCTCGAAAGAGACATGACTGACTGGGAAGAAGATTATCCCGCAGTAGATTGCCATTGCTTTCTGCGGTAGACTAGTTACCAGCCAAGGCTATAGAACCCACTCTATCCTGTTATTTAACCCATAACTGGAAGGAAGAGATGGATTAATACCTTTCCTAAGGGTGTTTGTACAATAGTGAATGCAATGAATTCAGCTGGAATTCGAACTCAGCTCCCTAATTTCTCATTCTGAGCTAATATTCACTGCATCACAACGTGAAATCAGGGAGCCAAGTTCAAATTCCAGTTGAAAGCATTGCATTCACTTATGCGCAAATACCCTTGGGAAAGGTATTAATCCGTCTATTCTTTCCAGTTATGGGTTAAATAACAGGACAGATTGGGTTCTATGGCCTTGATTGGCAACCTGTCTACCATAGAAAGCAATGGCAACCTACTGCAGGAAAATCTTCTGCCCAGTCAGTCATGTCTCTTTCGAGACATGATTGCCCAAGCGTGTATCATGTATGGCACATAACTGAACTAGTCAATTGATTCTGAAAGCAACTAAATGAATTAAAAAGGAAGCAATTCAAGAAAAATGCCTAAAATTTGCAAACAAGAAAGGTGTTGTTTTCCATCAGGACAATACCAGACCTCACATTCCTTTGACAACCTGGCAAAAAGTATTGCATCTTAGTTGGGATGTGTTACCCGACCCTCCATATTCACCAGACATTCAGATTTTTATTTATTCAGGTCCATGTAAAATAACAGTAAGAATTTTTAACTCTTTGGATGACAAAAAAAAAAAAAAACGATTTAATGAGTTCTTTGACAAAAAACCATTGATTTTCTGAGAAAAATGGAGAAAAGTTGTGCAACAAAATGGTTCATATTTTGCTGAAAAAATATTTCATAGCATAATTTTATTTTGTGTTTCAATTTCCCTTAAAAATCAGCATTAACTTTCCAAACAACCTATATAATAAAACCCCAAATTAATGACATGAGATTAATATTTGGATTTTATCTTTATATAAGTTCTTCCCTTTAAGACAAAAACTTCTCCCCTCCTTTGACCCTTGTCTTGTGTCTTTTGTCTGATGAGAATTTTACTTCCAACTTGTCTTTTTTATTTTGTCTACTCCCCATAGGTTGTCTACTTGTGATGCTAGTGAGACCATACATATATAAGGAATACTTTTCTTGTATATAAAGTGTATGTATGCGTAATGCAAAGAAAATAAAGAAAAAGGGTAGGGAATATAATATCATTTATTATGTATTTTTACCAATGATCAACAATCTATTCCAGTGGACATGACCCACATTTCTCACAGCAGCAAATGATGACACCATCATCAGGAGACGGTCTATATAGTACAGCTTTTATCAGATTATAGAGAATGGAAAAAAAAAAAAGTTGGATGCTACAGAACCTGGACAACATGGTGATTGTGGTCAAACAGCCAAGCAAAAAACAAATTAAAATGAACCATGGTCAGGTTTAGGGCTTAATATAGTTCAAATCAAAGATAATCTACACTGGCATGAATTTGGTCATTTGGACCTTCAACATGATAATGTAATGGTCAGAGTTGATTGGTTGTCCAGGATTAAGAAAATCCAGGAGGGTTAAGCATTTCCTCTCCCAAAAGTGCACACAATTTTGATTTCTGGTCTTCAAATCCCCCTTTGATATGGAATTTGCATATCACAATTTCATAGACTACCATTTTGATTCAAACTATTTCCATGTTTTCTTTCTGTAAAAATAACAGTTTTCTGGATTGTAGCACCAACAGAGTTTCAGCAGGGCCTCAAGCCAACTATTTTTCTGTTTTTATATGAACAGGTATTGGAATAACCTGACACACTTTTTGTCATATACCAACATCATTTCCACAGCACTGAAACTGTCATTCAGCTTCATACACAGTTATCTGAAAAAAATTTGCAGTGAAGTTGATCAAGTCACTTTTCATTTTGTGCAATGACACCTGTACACACCTATCCAGCACATGCTTTCTAATATACAAATTGCTGTCACCACTACTGATATGCATCAGTCATCACCTGTGTTCACATCCACTATTTCATCTCTGGAAGCATTTAACAAGCATTAATGAATGCCAAAGAGGGAAATGTTTCTTCACATCAAAGAATTCAATGACACACCTATGCTTCATTTTCAATTTAATGTCAGGTGCAATTTTACCAAACTACCATTCAGCTGATAACTCTAAGGTAAAAAAGTTGCATAAAGATTTAACTTTACTCTCATACCACTAACATGACTAATGCTACAAGCCAATATATTAAAATCAGGGACATTACCCTTTGAGCATGTGTGCGTGTGCATAAGAAAAATATCCCTGCAGAGTCACAGCTGGTTGAAAAAAAAAAAAAAAAAAAAAAAAAAAAAAAAGAACTTCAATGCCTTGAGAGAGTTGAATCAAGAGGATGGCTGCTGGAAGACCCTATGTCTGGCAACAGGACTCTGCACCATGTCACACAAGCAGAGAACCCAGTCATGGCTATCAGATAATTTCTTCAACCACATCATCGTTTACATCTGGCTACCTAACCCTAACCCTGTTGATTATTATGTGTCGGGTGCAGTTAAGCGAGAGACCAACAAACTTTTTACAGCACCAAAGATGAACTGAAAGCAAAGATTATGGCAGCATCGACCAACTTAAACAAGGTGACCATTCAGAAAAGTTGCAAGAGATTCTGGAGGCCATGGTTGAAGCCAATGGTGATGTTATTGAATAAATTTAATCTTTAGTATTTGAAGATATTTTTGTTTAATTTTGGTTAATATCTGTTAAAATGAGATGTCCGGGTTATTTTCATTTTTGTGTAAGTTAGATGACAATTTATTCATCACACCCTGTAATTACATCAATTCTTGTTTAAAAAATAACTACAATAGTATTTCATTACAAACTTATTTGAAAAATAGCTTTTTTGCTCTGTTGTTGGTTGGTTGTTTTCTTTTTATGGCATATCAACCTCGGCGAGTCATTTATTGTCAACTAAATTATTTATTTATTGCTGGTAATACCTTTTTCTTTCAACAATTTTATTGTTGTTTTTATATAAGTTTTGTGTCTAGTAATACTTTTTTCTTTTCAAGTACCAAGATTCATTGGGATTTGTTTTTAAGGGCAGAGTCCCCAAGTCCTACCCTGTTATTTAACCCATAACTGGAGGGAAAGGACGGATTAATACCTTTCCCAAGGGTACCAGTGCTTAAGTGAATGCAGGGTATTCAAACTCGGCTCACCGATTTCTCTTTCCGAGCCGATATCCACTGCACCACAACGCACATCCGTCACTAAACGCTTACAGCACCTGGTATTCCCAAGCGGTCACCCATGTAAGTACTGACCAGGCTCAATGTTGCTTAACTTTGGTGATCAAGTGAGAATTGGTGTATTCAACGTGATATGGCCGTAAGCCTTTTTTGCTCTGTACATAAATAGAAAATCCACTGCATGAAATTTCAGTAAACTTCTTTAAAATAATATAATAAAAAATAAATAATTATACAAAAAATGTGTTGAGTAATATTGTTCCACCTCCACACTCCCAGATTCTTTGTGCAATGCAGAAAAATGAAGACATTGATATCTATCATTTACAAAAATTTAAAAGAATAAAAATTGTCTAAAAATTGTTTATTTTCCTGTGCCAAAATACTGCCACTCAACCAGTAAAAAGTTTGAGATCTGGAAGAAAAAATTTAAAATTACTATAGAAAAACCACATCACACAAAAGGGGAGATTAGCAGCCAAAATGTCAGCCTTGGGAGATGCTGAACTGTTCACTAAATAACATTTTTCCTCCATTTGTTTCAATTTAAGCCAGATTTTATTCATTTGTTATGTATGATGTGAATACTTATGCCAAATTCCGTAATTTGCCAATGACTTACTTTCATTGTCATTTTTTTTTAATTGCTTATCCTCTATGAAGTGTTCAAAGAAATAGGATTCGGATAAAACCTTCCAAAACTGAAACTATGATCTGCAATTGGAATGAAAGCACTAATGGTACCTGCCATGAGTACATAAAAATTTAAGATGTGGAATTAGTAAATACTAATCATTCCAAATGCCTTAGTATATAGGACCGGCTATAATAAATTTAATAGAGGAGATAAAGAAATTGAATACAATATAGGCTGTGTCTGCGATAGTTTTTGCCCAGTATGCATATTACTGCAAAATCAAAAACATTAAGATATAAATTCATCATTTTCTTAAACTGCCTCGTCAGATCAAGACTTTCATATAGACGGCATGCTTTGTGTCAAACCTATTCAGAAATATCTAAAGTATCAGCTGTATATAACTGCTTTCTAAGATTAATAGCTAACAATAGCTTTGAGTGAGTAAAGCTTCTCGATCTTTGTAAAAACCATGCTTTTTTTTAACCTTATGAAGTGGTGCTATTGAATCACAAACAAAAAACTGTACCAAATAACAGAAACCACATCACTTGAAGACTACAACAGCAGTAACAACTAAAATGGATAGCACATGTAATTCAAAGAGAAAACAATGAAGCCTTAGTGTTTTGGCAAAGATTTTTTTTTTTTTTTTTTAAATCATATCACCCCAAGCAAGGTGGTAACACCAATGATGTGCAGGGGGCTATGCAAGAGTGAAAAGATTTTGAAAAGAGAAAGCCGAAAACCACATCCTAAACAGGGAACAAGCGATGAGCCTCTACACCTGTAAATAAAAAGAAAAAATAAGAGAAAGAAAAGTGAAAAGATTGGAAAAGAGAAAGCCGGAAACCACATCCTAAACAGGGAACAAGGGATGAGCCTCTAGATCATCCTTCTTTGAATCTTGTGGACTGGCACTACATAATCACAAACAAAGATCTGTACCAAATAACAGAAACCCCATCACTTAACTTGCAACAACTAAAATGAACATTGTATATAACTCAAAGAGAAAACAATAACAATCAAGATGCTGTCAACACTTTTTCAACTCAAAAGGTTAAGAAAAAAATCCCCCATCAATACTGGAAAGAGCAATAACAACTATTGGGCTTGGAAAACTATTTTCCTGAAAAATTATTTAAAGAGAAAGATTCTATAAATTTAAACCAACAGTAGCACAAGCTGTTCAGCTAATGATTGCTGATTGTTTTCTTACAACGAAACAGTTACTGCTGCTATTTTAGGGCAATTTAACTCTGATCTATGCTGTCTATCCATGACCATCATCATAGATAAATGGTTTGAAAGTTATAGTGAAAAGCAATATAAATGTAAATATCTGCTAAAATTAATAAAAATACAATGTTTTATTCAAATTAAAGAAAAATGAAATACTGCTGCTGTAAGCATACACCTGTAATCCTCATGCAGTTTTTCCCTGTTTACACGACTTCAAAAGGTTTTGTTTTCCACATTTTATCAGTCTAAACAGAACTGGGAAAGACCCAATGAGTTCAAAGTAAAATAACACCTTAGCACAAAAAAAAAAAAAAAAAAGTATGCACAAATCTTGTTTACAATATATTAGGTTCTTTATTCATAGACTCATCTGGCATGGTCTGTGGGTAGTGACACTTGGGGCATCTATTCTGCTACTTCTATCATCCCTAACCCCCACAAATGACCAGCTTATTTTTGCACTCAATATAATCACCAATGACTTGTCACCCACCAACAGGAAGCTCATGAGGGACCTCCTCTGACTACCAGCCTATAACCGGAATTTCCTATCTTCCTGTTAAGTGACACTTTATCCTAAATTTTTCTATAATTTACTACTTTTCCTTTTTTGCTAATTGGGGACAGTTGGTGAACATGCTGAAGATCTCACTTGTAGACTTTACTTGCTGATCTTAAAATCATTTAGGTTACACATGTTTTCACGTATGTCCTGAGGAGGATCCAGTGTCTCAAATTGTTACTTACAATACTAAAGGAAGGAATGAGTTACTTTCAAGGAAAATTACTGAATATTTTTTCGAATTTCATTAGAATCTTCTAGAGAAAGAAAAATTATTATATTAAATACTAAAATCATTACATAAATTACATACAAACTATTGTCATAATCTTTGTTATCATGATGTTTCAGCCATTGTGCCCTCCAGCCTTCAAGTGCATGCCAATCTGAGTAACCTACAGGAAATTTCAAACCAAACACTTTATTTAATTCAAAGGGGTAAAATGCTCATATTCCACTGCCTATATCCAAGGATGCCTTGTTTAGTTTTTATTTTAATACTGCACAGGTTATTTTAAAATTGAAAAATCACACTGAAAATAATTGTATTCAATATCAAGACAATTTCACTCTTGATGTGAATGAAATTTCAATCACAATATTCTTAGAAAGTTTTATCAGCATAAGCATTCTTCCTTCTAAACAGCAACTTCTTTAGTAACTGGTACAAATAGACACTAGTCATCATAGTATTTATTTGTAACATTATCCCATTTAGGGGACAAGAGCATTAATCAGTTATATACAGAATACTGCTGTCACATCTGGTCGGGTGCCCTTGCTATTCTTCTCAGGATTCTTGAGAAAATCAAACGAAGAATCATCATTGTAACTGATCCTGACCAGGTAGCTCAACTCCAGTCACTTTCTCACCGATGTAATGTGGCTTCCCTCTATCTCTTCTATAAATACTTTCACGGCCTCTCCTCCGACGAGCTGAGCTCCCTGGTGTCCCCTCGGCATGAATTTACTCAAGCTACTAGACTAGCAACTAGGTCCCACCCTTTTACAGTTAAATTAATCAAATGTAACCACAATTTCTACACTATCAGCTTCTTTTCTCGCACTTCTTGCCTGTGGAATTCCTTTCGATATATTTGCTTCCCTGACAGCTACAATCTCCAAAAATTTAAATGCAAAGCCAATTACCACCTCTTCTTGACTAACATCTTTTCCATGTCAAACCTTGTATCATGTTCTTCCTTTCCACTCCACACCTGTATTCTCATCCTTTTCTTATTCATTCTTTGACTCCTGCGTAACTTGTTCCTCTTTCTCATCACTCACCTCTTCTGTAACCCCCTGCACATCAGTGGCATTTCTGCCTTGCTTGGGGTAAAATGATTAAAAAAAGTAAATAATAAAAACCTACAATAATGAATTTAATGGTGGGTATTAATAGATGGATAGACAGTCCAGAATTATAATTCAGTAAAGAAATACAAATTTGCAAACAAAAAATAAAAGACTTCATTTTATATATTAAGGATAATTTTTAACCTTTGCCCTTATCAAATATGAAGAGAAAATAGCAGAGTTCCCAAAATATGAACAATGGGAAATGACAAATTAGGTTTGTTTGTTTTTTTTTTTATTGTAATTCAACCCTACAAAGCATAGTTGAAACTTTCATGTGAACTGATTGAAGACAGTTCCAGGCATTGTTGGCTAAACTTTACTGTTTTATTTGCTCAAAGACTGCAAGTCGTTTATTATCATGACTGTTGGCTTTCATGTCAGCAGCAAAATAAAAAGAAATTTGAATATTTAATTGACAAAATCAGAGTTGAATTTCCACATCAAAATGAGAAATTTTTGTTCACCAATGAAATCATACCAAAAACATTGGTTTCAAACAAAGCCAAAAACAGAAAAGAAAAACAATAACAGGCTATTTGCCAAATCTGAGCTTTGAAGAAAAACAGTCAGAGTTCCAATGTAAAAAAAAAAATTAAAAAAATAAAAATTAATCCAGTTTTCAAATTGCAGGAGATTACAGTAAGAGAGACAAAAACTTTATTTCTCTTTCTCAATGATGCGCTTTCATGCAATACAAGTAATAAAATTATGATCAAGATGACTGGCAATAGGACAGAAGAGACTGGGTGTTTGAATCATACATTTTATGAGAGTATTAAAAATAATGACAGCAATCCTCAGAAACATAATTTTTCAAGTCAGTACCAGAAGAGGGGAAAAAAACAGGAAAGCAGCAGATAACATATTTGAGGGGCCTGAGCAGGTGAATGACAGAACGGGGGTTGCAAGATGTTACAGAGAGAAAGCGGGCTAAGAGCCACCAGGAATAGGGAAACACAGAAAGCCATGATTGCTTATGTCCTGAAAGGACAAGGCACATAGAAGAAGAAAACCAGAAAAAGGAAAAAAAAAAACAGTTCTCACTTCTTAAGAGATTAGTTAGCACAGAGATAAATACAGCAGTAGGGTTTCAAATCGTATGATGATTACTTCGTAAAAAGAGGCTCTAATTTTTCAGTAAACATGTGTAAACACAGATCAAACCAGATTAATATTTTTAATATAATTTGTTTAAAACAAGTGACAAAAAAAAAAAACAACAAAAAACAAATTTGGTAGAGAGATAATCATTTGGTTTTTATTTATAGAAGTCTAACTGACTAGTTCAGAATAATGAAATTGCTTGTATCTAAATGAATTAATCAAAATGGTAGAATAAAATTTATTAAATAATCACCAAAATATAAACAAGAAACAAACATTTACAAAAAACGTTTGAAGAAAAAGTGTTTTTAAAATTTAATCATTATGAACAGCTACAAATGTAGTTAAGTCACTAGTGATACCCAAATGATCAATTCAACTTTTGTAATCAAGAAAATCATGTCCTGTGGAGGTGCTACATTTTTGAAAACAGTTAAAGGAGAGCAAGTTGAATTCCATGTGGAGAAAAAGACATGCAAGTTAGCTTTCCCTTAAAAGAGTGGCAGCAATGGTGAGGAATTCAGAAAAAGAAAAAAAAAATGTGCATCTTCAAGGGCCATTCATTGCAAGCACATTCATTCTTTAGCAAATTCAATAAAATGAGATGTTTAAATCTTAATTAATTTTAGATTCAAAGCAAACACGCAGAAAGAATAAAAAATACAACTGATATTTATGTAACTTGAAAATTGCCAGGACAAGAAGACCATCAGGAAAATAGAATTATTTTTTTCTTTAAATATTTGTTCATGAATGTTACTGACATTTTCTTCATTAGAAATGACATTAACAGTAAAATTCAACCAAATACAGAAAGTTCAAAATAAAACTAAAAAATCTACTAAGTTACGGTCTGAAGAGAAATTGGTGCTACCAGATTCCATTATATAACCTTGTAGGAACATTATATTGGGTTTTTTTTTTTTTGACAATATTTTCACCTGTTGATTTACTGAAGAATGTTTTCCAATTATACATAAGGTTAGAGATTAAAAAGGACCAAACATTTTCAAAAGTTTACAATGATGAAAATAAAAAATTCAGCTTTTATTGGGCACCAATCAACCTTTAATAGAGAAAAAAAAAACATCAATTCATCCCCTTGATTGACACCTTGACAGCCAATCACAAAAGAACTTGCAGGTGATAGTTTTTAGTATAATGCAAACCACAAGTTATCTTGTTTTTATGTTCTTCCCATCAAAGCTACAGCCATAAGTTTTTTTTATGTTTCTAATACAAATAATTGATATCTGGCATCTGAGATCAGTCAGTTAAGTACCATACAGGATACATGATTCGGCGATCATGTCTTGAAAGAGATATGACTGTCTGGGCAGTAGATTATCCCACAGTAGGTTGCGATTGCTTTCTATGGTAGACTGGTTGCCAGCCAAGGCTATAGAACCCAATCTGTCTTATTTAACCCATAACTGGGAGGAAGAGATAGATTAAGGGTATTTGTGAGTAAGTGAATGCAAGGAATTCACCTGGGATTCAAACTCGGCTCCCCGATTTGTCATTCCAGGTCGATATCCATTGCACCACAACACATCCTGGCATCTAAGGTAAAAATAAACAATTTGTACTTACAACTTTTCATGGAATTAATTTATATAAAATATAATAAATAATAAAATAGATTAAAATTTTTCCTGTCTTTTCTATAAGTATTATTCGTGGCTTCTGCTCCAACAAGCTTCTTTTCCTGGTTCATGACCACATGAATTTAACCATGGTACTAGTTTGGCAGATAGAAGCCACTCTTACAATCAAAATGGTCAAATATAACCACCACTTCTACTCTATTAGTTTCTTCTCTCGCACTTCCCACCTGTTCAATTCCCTTCCATTTACTTGCTTTCCCAGCTACAATCTTCAAAAGTTTAAGAGCAACATAATTGGCCATCTTGATTCCCAACTTTCTCTTATCCTTTCTTTGACATCCCTCCCAGCAATATATTTTCCTTTTCTATTTCATTCCTTTTCTCTTACTGTAACTCCCTCTACATGAGTGGTGGTATTATTGTCTTGCATGGGGTGAAATTACTATATATAAAAAAAATATGCAAACAAAATGGAGGAACAGTGGATTAATCAACAACAGCTTGGAATCTAAGAGCCAAATTCAAATTCCAGTTGATTTCATTACATTTACTTACATGCTAATGACCTTGGGAAAGAGTATGAAGCCATCTATTCTCCCACCAGTTATGGGTAAATAAGAGTTCTATAGCCTTGGGTAGCAACTGGTCTGAAAGAAGAAAAACTTAATTCAAAACCAGCCTGGAGAGGGTTGGTTTTTATCAGGCTGTCTTGCCCAAGAAAGCCCACTGTAGTGCCCCTAAAACTCTAGAGAGTCACAGGACCTGTGATATATAGTAAAAAACAAAGCATTTTTAATTTTGGCAGATCAACATGTAAAGCTATTTTGCCAAAATTATCCCAAGGATTTTTTTTCCTTCTTCAATCTTTATAACACTATCTGGAAAAAATATGCAACATTTTAAGCATCACAAAGTCCAATACTCTACCAATGAAGTAACAAGGCAAAACATTTTAATCTATCAAAAGAGAATAAGATATGAAACAGTAAAATCTAATCAATATTTTTTGGCAGAAATGTCATAAAGCAGAAAATTTCTTTCATACAAGTCAAACAAGTGTCTTTTAGGCTATGATGAGTTGAACCACTATGTGTGTTAATTCTATTCACTCAAAGGAAATGAACATATCAGCAGAAAGGTGATTTCACTAGACTAAAAAATGAAACAAAAAATGCAATCTAATCTACAAATTTTAGGGTTTAAAAATCTGTTTAAAATGAAAAAATAAATAAATAAATAAAACCAACAAAAACTTGAATTCTTAGAAAACACTGTCAGTTTGAAAAATCAACTTCACCATTGAGAAAATGTTATCTCATCCTTTTAAGACATAACCCATTGATGTTTTTATTGACAAGTAAACTTTATTTTTTACTATAACTTTCACATATAAAATGTTTAACAATTGTCATAGACCAAAATCTGCTATCAAGTTTTCAACAATTATTTCTTTTTTGATTTCAGTTATATTTTATTACAACTGCCAGTCTGTCTTCCTATATCAATTAAGAAGAAGCAACCTAGGTCAGAAATATTAAAAACAAAAAGAAATGCCACCAATGGGGTGCAAATTGGACATTCCTTCCCTTAAGATTAGGCCACGGCCACCTGAACGAAGCAGACATTCAAAGCAAACCATTTATTTTTCATTTATGTACTGCATATGAGCAGCTCTAGAATAATGAAGCTGAGAGTTGCTATCAAATGTCAGTGAAATTAAAAAATACTAGTCAAAACTTTTTTTAGTCACCTGATACGCATTGGTGGATGCATGGGTGGTGCAGTGGATATCGACTCAAAACAACAAATCTGGTAGCCGAGTTCAAATTCCAGTTGAATTTCTTGCATTCACTTACGCACAAATACCCTTGGGAGAGTTATTCCTCCATCTCTTCCCTCCAGTTATGGGTCAAATAATAGGACAGACTGGGTTCTATAGCCTTGGCTGGCAACCAGTCTACCACAATGGCAACCTACTGAGGGATAATCTTCTGCCTAGTCAGTCATGTCTCTTTGGAGACATGATCACCCAAAGCGTGTATCATGTATAGCACTTAACTGATACACATTGGATAAAGTAAATTTTGTCCACAAGGCAGTTAGTAAGAAAGAAACTCACAAGAAATAGCTTAACACTGTCAGTATTTATTTTAAAGCAGGTGCCTCTGATTTGATAGCACTGGTAGGTTCCATAAAAATAATTATACTTTGCCTTGGTATTTTCAACAGCAATTCAAAAGTTAAGAAAAGAAAATCAATTCAACAAGAAAACAACAGAGAAAAGGTGTCATTCCCCCCACCAAGTAAAAATATTAGAAATAAATTGCAAAAAGAAAAACAATTGTTCAAATGTAAAACAGCTTTTGTTTTGATGAGGATAAAAGAGCACACAGCAATCAAAGCAGACAAATTCAGTGTGGAATGAAACTACATTTGCAGATTAGATCAAATAACAGAAATAAAATAAAGCCAATAATTTGTGTGCTGTCCTCCCGGCCACCATCTTAATCATTGGACTGAGCAGAAATCAACATGCTTTCTCAAAAGCTCTTTGAAAGTTACACTTAACTCTCCCTGAAAAATTCTAGAATTCAACCAATAAAATTAATCTAACATGTAATGGATTTCTTTTATAAAGGCTAAAAAGAAAAGAACATTTTTGTTGTTGTTAATCAAAAATTATCAAAATTACATTGTTATTGTAATTAGAAACCACTGAACATGAAAGACAAGAAAAATTCTCAAAAGCCATCAATATCCATTCTCTACAGCTGAATGAGCATTTTCCTAAAAATCATTTTAGCTTTAGAAATTCATTCTCTCATTTTTTTAATTTTAACATAACAATTAGCACATTCATTTTTCACTTCCAGAGTCTATAGATTTTACTGAACAAAAAAAAAAAGTCCAAATAAACATTTAAAATAAATAAACTCCAAATTAAAGTCTGTGTCACTTTTCATTGATCTGATGAAACACGTCCTTTAGAAGAAAATAAAACATTTGATATAGATTCAATTTTTTTTTTTATCCATGGTTTATTTTTTTTAATAGATCCTTCATTTAATAGATCCTTCATTTAATAAAAATTTAGGATGCCAAGTCCAATTTTTTTTTCTTTTTTTTTTTTCCTAAAAGTGGTTTGGTTTGGTTTGAAGTTTAACAACCCATCAACCATTTTGGCCATTTAAGGGTCAGTCTTAAAGTTTTGTTGGTAATATACTTTTCATTCAAAAAAGGTTCTGTTGGTAACATTTTTCATTCAAAAAAGTTTTGTTGGTAAATACTTTCATAGCATTTTAACCCCAGTTTGGGGGGTTAACTATTTACCCATAGCTGGGACCCTAACAGGTGCTACCACTCTGGGTCAGGGTGGACCTGGGAAGAACAGCAATTAAGAGGTGGTTCCCTGCTCCTCACAACCTCCCAATCAGAGGCCTTGCTGCCAGATGCAGTTTAAGGTCATACCCAGGACCATCCAATGGGTTGCTAATTTTAATGCCTCCAAAGTAAAACACACAATCATCTCAGAAAAACCTTTTTGCTTTCCACCAGCTAGGCTGATAGAAAGGCAAAAAGGAGAGTGACTCATTGTACATTTTGGGGCTAATATTTTCCACTGATATGAAATGGAAAGATAATGAATAAATTGCTAGATCTGCTGCAAGGAAATCCACTATATTGTGCTAGACTATTTATTGTGCTAGACTATTTTTCACTCCAGAATCTCTCTCTGGCATTTATAAGTCTACCATTCATGCACAGAGTGAATATTGATGCTTTATAAGGTCTGATGTTTCTGCTATATATTCGAAAATCTTTGATGAAATAGAATCTGCAATGTTATCAGTTCTGACCTGACATCTTCACATCAATCACTTTGCCACCAACACTGGCAATTGTTCAGATGAGTTTACTGCTTTGGTACCTAGACTTTATGAATTAAAGTGTAAGGATTGGATTGGGAGCAAGGTCACAGTTGAAATTGCTAGATGTAACCATAAATTCTATGCTAACAGTTTCTTCTTTTGCACATTGTGCAACTCTTTTCCAACTTCTTGATTTCCTATCAATTTTGATCTTCAAAAATTTAGATGGAATGTCAATTGTTATATTATCTCTTCTCAATTTCTGTTATTGTTCTCTTACTTTAGGTTTTTCTAATATTCTTTCCCATTCAGTAATCATCTGTGTGGCTTTATTATATGGAACAATTCTATGTTGGGTCACATTGTATAGGCAACTCATATTGTTTAATGCTAGACAAGTCATTACTCTAATTTCTAATGTTCTGACTAAAGTTATTTTGATTTTAATGGTACTAAAAAGCAGACAGGTAATAACTGATTCAGTCAGTTAAGTGCCATATGCGATACACGCTTGGGCGATCATGTCTCAAAAGAGACATGACTGACTGGGCAGAAGATTATCCCACAGTAGGTTGCCATTGCTTTCTGCGGTAGACTGGTTGCCGACCAAGGCTGCAGAACCCAATCTGTCCTGCTATTTAACCCATAACTGGAAGGAAGAGACGGATTAATACCTTTCCCAAGGGTATTTGCGCGTAAGTGTATACAATGGATTCAACTGGAATTCGAACTCGGCTCCCCGGCTTCTCATTCCGAGCCGATATCCACTGGACCACAACGCACATACACTTGTTTAAAAAGAGGTTCTGCTTTATACTATCTACTGTCACGTGCCAATTCTGTCCCTATCTACCTGTAAAATATTAGTAGTTTTCCTTTTCCATATGTTCAACAGATCATAGCGCTAAGCTAAAAACCAATTAGAAAGTATTCATTTTTCTAACAAAAACCTTGACACATTTTAAAATACTTCAAAATTGCCTTTCATAGACATATTCCCTCACAAACTTTCCTCATTTTTCTTTTCTAGATCCTTTTTAATATTAAGGAGGGAAAAAATTATTCATTTTGCAAACACAATATCTCAAATTTAAATATTAAGGTTTTATTTTCAACTAAATTTATTTTGTAATCTCAAAATAAAACCTCTTAAAAAACAGAAGCACATATCAGATCAATTATTCTAAGAAAATTAATTCTGCTTTCTGGCAACCAGTGTTATTTGATGTCTCTATGAACAATTCATAAAAGGTTCTGATTACAAATGTCGAGAGATGGCATTTAAAAATCTGTCATCTTTTACAACCCTTGTCAGATACTAAATAATTACACAGGTAAAATCCCAGCCAAACAGTTGTTTGACTATCATTACATTTGAAATTAATTCACCAAGAACAATTTTACACATGAAATTGATATTTTTTGTGTTAAGTTTAGCAAAATAGAGATGAAAACTTAAAATATCAGAAAAAAGGCTTTCATTCATTGAAAAATTTAAAATTTATGCAAAAAAAAAAAAAAAAAAATTTCATTACTTATAAGAATTTTTTTTTTGTTTATTAATCAAAACATACACAACGTTTTAATTTTGAGTCAGTAGACAGCAAATTTTAAAGCCAGTCAAAAAAAATGAATTTTGTAGATTAAAATAAACAATGTGACTCGGTTAAATTAATATTGAGTACAAAATATAAAGAAAAGCAAAGAAAAAGTTTTAGATTAGAAAAGTAATTTTTTTCAGGTATAAAGACATTGTACAGTGGAAGGAAAATATCTAACCAATATTCTTCGCTTTGGATCTCAAGAACTAATATAATTTTTATGAGCAGAATCAAGAATCTGTTCAGCAACATCTTTCTAAAATGATTCCTTTCTTTGAACATTAATGCAGGACTTTTTCCAAAACAGGTGACAGAAATGAGATATAACAAGAAACAAAAATAAGTAAAATAATTTTCATTTAGACTCGGGATAGGCAACTTTTAGCAAGCGGGCCACATTATCTATTAACATAAAAATATTCAAAGTAATTTTTGTAGTAGCTACCTCAGATATTTATACTACAGCACACCATATGCATAAGCATATAGTTTAAAAATTAGGGAAATTTTTTTTTGAGTAAAGTGAGTGAGTGAGTTTTGTTTAATGGTATATTACCACCTCTGGGTTATTTAATGCCCAAAAAGTAGGGTTTTAAGGTATTTTGTTTAATGTTCAGTTACAGTGAGTAGGTTGATTTAGTCAGATTTTGATGAAAAAAAGTTTTTTATTATTATTTTAGAAAACTGAAGACGCCTTCCAGTTTTGTATTCAAAATATATTACTGGTAACAAATTTTTGAAGAAAAAACTTCAAAAATTTGTTATGGTAATAATTTTTTTCCTTAAAAAAAAAAAAAAATATGTATTGTTGGTCATATTTTTCCTTCAAAAATGTATATTTTTCTATAAAAGACTATTCTTATGGATATATTTCGATAAAAGTTTATTTTTATACTTTTGACCCCAGTTTGGGGATAAACTATTTACCCATAGTTGGGACCCTAACAGGTGCTACCACCCCGAGTCAGGGTTGACCTGGGAACAACAACAATTAAGAGGTGGTTGCATGCTCCTCACAATCTCCCAATCAGAGGCCTTGCTGCCGGATGCAGTTTATTGTCATACCCAGGATCTTTGGAGTAAAAATTACTTTTATAATTAAAAAGAATTGAAGTCTTGATATAATTTTATCATTGATGACGATAATTAGCACATCTTGTGTGTGATTTATTCTAATTCATTTGAAAATAAAAATTTTTTTAAAGATTCTTCTTCAGAAAGAAAATTACTATGAATGTTTTCCATTTCAAAAGCATAAGTAATTTACACATGATTATCCCTAGTGAAAATCACCAATGGTTAAAAATTATGAAAACGTTTTCACAAAAAGTATACAAAATTCAAGAAATTTTGTACTTAATCATTGCTTATGTATGTGATTACATAAGAGAAGGTGTGAGTGAACAAGTGAGAACAAAAAATAAAATTTTAAGAAATGTCATTTTGCTTATAAAATTAAGTGTGCCATTCAAGACACCAAATGGGCTGCAGTCTGCATGCGACTGAGACAGAATCTTCCAAATACAAAGAGAAAAGACAGAAACAGACCTACATCTGTATCAAGCATGGTTTACAAAATGATTTTGTGTCAATAATCTAGCTTTGATTATAATAAACTAGCAGTATAGCCTGGCATTGCTCGGGTGTAATGAAAGCTTTAAAACTAATCCATGATCCTGGAGTTCAGACTCAGCCTAAAGAATATTTATGTAAAGTTTGGTGAGAATCGGATAAAAATTGTGGATTTGTATAAAGGACATACAGACAGATAAACAGACACACACACAAACATCTTGCCTTTTATATATATATAAATAAATAATCGATTTTCTGTGCTATTGTCAGAACTGCAACCTTGAAACTTCTGAATATCGTTTCTTATGTCTTTGTCTATGAGTGTATCAAATTCGATTAAAATCGGACCACTCTTTCTATAACCCAATTTTTTGATTATCAATTTTGATATTTATTGGGAGTACCTCGACACAAAACCTAGCTAAGAACACTCACAGATGCTTATAGTACAACTGTGTAAATTTTCAAGAAAATCGGTTCAGCCGTTTCGGAGTCTATAGGTAACGGGACACACACACATATAGACAACATTCCATTTATAAATAAGTTTAGATTTAGATCTTCTATGCGATCTGCTCCTTTGAAACATTGGCAATCAGGTCTGTCCACAATTTCTTGTCCTCTGAAGTTCTTTAATAAATAAGAATCCAAAAATAGAGATACTAAACACTTAATTAGAGGATTTAAATTATTTTAATTTGTTTTATCAAACTATCTATGGTATGACATTTTACTAAAGTTAAAAGAGATTACTCCGACATGACTGTCTAACTTTAGTCATTCAATTAATGATGACCCCTAAATTAACTACTTTCAATTTTGTTTTTTAATTTCACTATGAAAATCTAAATAGCCTTAAGAATTAAAAAAAAAAATACACTAATATGTATACATAAGTGGTAGAGAAATTTATGAAATCCTAATAGCACAAATAATATACAAAAAGAATGATTCAAAGGTCACAACTTTCATTGACTAACAAATAATGGTAGACCATTTTGCTCATTGTTCTTTTCTGCAGAGTGGGGCGGGGAATAATGAAAGCACCAATATTTGAAAGTGACCACAAAAAAATGGCCGAGTATGCAATAAAAAACTGTTCAGATACCAACTTCAAGTGCATTGTCCAAAGAAAGCCTTCAGATACAAATCTTGCAAACTGTTTATCAGAAGTTAATTCATTACTGAGTGCACCATAAAAATGGTCAGGCACCTAATTAAAAAATACCAGCTTAATATGTTTATTTAGAATTCTTGAATTATAATCCAACATAATCTACAGAATACTGAACCAGTTAGAGTTGAAAGACATGATAAAATGGCTTTTCCTCATAAAAATACTTCCTTTTAGAATGATGAATATTCAGGAGTTCATAGATTGTGATTAAGCACTTTTATTACAACACATTTCGTTTTATCAAGTTCACTGGCTTGTTTTTTGGTTTTTAAAATCAGTTTCTTTTTTTTACTTCTTTTAGACAATCTATTATTTATGTGCTAAACGTAAATGCATGCATTTGAAAAAAAAAAAAAAGAGAAAGATTCAAGTTTAAATATTTTGCATAATTTCAAATAATTCTTTTAACTAGAATTTAAGTTGGCTGAGTTTTTTTAACTTTCAAGAATGTTACATCATCACATTTTGAATGCTTAAAACATCATTTAAACAGTTTTTTGAAATTTGATGGAAACATTATGAAAGTGTGGAACTTTTCAGTAAATGCTTTTGACCAAAAACAAAGTTTATGTAAAATAAAACTGATTATTATTTATGATTTCCGTGCCAAATGAACAAGTGTCTGACCATCTCTGACAGATTTTTTTTTTAAATTTGGTACGCTTATAAAACTTCATGATAGAAATTGAATGGCACTAATTTTACATCTCTAGGTTGAAGGAGACTTATCAATAGCTCAGTTGTTTTCTTCCTCACAGTGCTAAATTATATACCATTTTAAAGTACTTGCTTAGATCTATTTATTTTTCATTTGAAAGGTCAAATAAGAAAATTTAACCTTGACTTTAAATTTATTTTTAAGTTTGACAACAAATTTGTCAACCTTATTGCAAGATATGTACAAAATTTTGTGGTGGACTTGGCTGTGGCTCATATTACAAAGGTTTTGCCGAGTTGGGCCATATTTAAAATGGTAGATTTTGTTATTTGCCACCATATGATAACATTTTCATATCTCCCAATATAGTAAAGTTGTATATCTTTATATCTTTAGAAAGCTCTTTGAACGCTGATTATTATTTATGTAAGACCTCCTATCATCAAAAAATCAACAGAATTGAATTATTCATAATTAAATAATTTAGAGAAAAATAAACATCCTTATTCTTACTTTTGTTTACATTTTTTATTATACAACAAAGATTTTTATATGAAAAAGTGACAAAGTGTCATGAATTTATGCTAAAATGATATAAAATATGTAACAAATAATGTTTAACCAATTTATGTTGATATTTGACATTGTACACTAAATGCAAAAATCAATCATATTTTCAGGTATATTCTTATATTTAAAAAACTAAGTATTGATCTCAAAAAAGGGATACATTAAAATGAATATTTAAAAAAAAAGATTCATAACATTTACAAAGAGATTACAAAGCAAATTTATTTTTCTGCTTATTAAATAGAAAATAACAATTTGGATATGCAAATCCCTTTTTTATTCAAATCTTGTGATGATCAACCTTGACTGTATCTTTATTTAAGGTCATTTTAAGAAATTATCTTTCCTAAAATATTTTAAACATTTACCATCTTATTTTTCAAAAGTTTATAAGTTCTTTCAGTGTCAATTATTATATATCAGCTAAGACATTCTCTCCAACTCT
Organism: Ascarosepion bandense; assembly: GCA_037127315.1. NCBI lineage: Eukaryota > Metazoa > Mollusca > Cephalopoda > Sepiida > Sepiidae > Ascarosepion > Ascarosepion bandense. The sequence goes on from JBBBDQ010001604.1 coordinate 4,411,907, forward strand.
CCCCCTATGTACATCCTAACTCGTCTATCGCCCTGTGTAATCCCCTGCGCTATAGTGGCAGTGGAATGCCTTGCTTGGGGTGACATGATTAAAAAAAATAAATAAATAAAAAGATGGAGAGGATCTCTTTGGTTGTAAAAATGTCAATGTTACCTGCTCATTATGAGGATATTTTTCAGGCACACATCTAAACCACCAATTCTTAACACGGATTCCTTATTGTTTTCAAGCTCTATATTGTCCAGTTTTATAATTTTAACTATTTTTTTTCATTCTGAATTGTCACTATTTTTACCTCTACCTCTACCTAAGACACAGAAATAAAACTATATAGTTCTCAAGTTCCTGTAATTGTCGAGGCACATTTTAATCTTTTTTCTAAGATTTCTGCTTTATTTGTTCATTCATTTGTTGAGGAATGCAATATGTTTATGCCTGAAATGTCTTTTTTGCATAACGAAACTACCGTCTTAGTGTCATTATAGGGTTGCTGCAGGATTGTTTTGCTGCTAATCTTTTAATAGTGCCACCTAACTCATCACATGGTTCTTTCCCATGAGATGTAGCAGAAAAAGTGCCACTCTTCTTCAATACTAAAGTCAGCCTTGTAGCTGTACAACTTTTTTTTTATAATAAGTTGGATCATCAGAGAAATAGATCAGATTTTTTATTTTAAAATGAGGATATTTTTTAGTACTTCTCGAAGTTTTCTTTGGAACAAATGGACAGGTACTGTGTCATGCTTGAGACTATGTGACATAATTTTATATTGATAGGCTCCAGCTTTGTTATTTCTGTAATAGCATAAATGGTTGTAATGTGGTTTGAGAATTATTCCAATGGAAGTCTTATTTAGATTCCTGTAAAAACTGAAATAACTCTGGCTTCACCATCCATCAAAGAACTTTTCTTATTAGAACAGAATTTTGATTGTTCTTTGGCAATTCAAGGTTTCAAGACCGGCACGCAATGTTTCAATTTTTTTCTATAGATAGCGATACAGTTTGCAGTCTGAATCTATCAATATCCACTGTTTGTAGATAAAATCAATTAAATTTTCTTTAAAATTTCTTCTATATATAAAACAAAATCCTCCATCAAATTGCTACAAGTTGAGCAGTCACCCAAGTAGTAGTCCCATATTACTTTATTGCATCTAATAGCATTGGTGGTAATCTGTTAAATGATATTGTTCATGCTGAATCAGTGTACCAAGATGAGCTCACACAATCATCAGGTTCATGTTTTGATATGCTAACACAGACACACTGTGTTCCAGCACCACCTGCGAGGATACATTTTTTTGGTCTGAGCTCAGAAAATTTTGAAAAACCAATACTGATTGGATTTTTTTTTTTATTTAAATAATTGGTATGCTTCTTTCAAATGACACAAGTACAAGATACTTATTTCTCCTGAGTTCTTCTACCATTCTTTAAAACTGCCTTATAGTTTGTTTGTTTTTTCCAGGTATCACTCTGCTAACTTTTTAACCCTTATAAAAGAGTACAACTTCAACAAATCATCTCTTGTGGGAATCTACATTTCTTTCAATTATATTTGATCATTTACAAGTTTTTGGGTTTGTTTTGCTATGTATGTTGTCATGTCAAATTTCATTTGAATTCTTTGGACACTCCAGATTTTTGGAAGTAGTGTCAAAGTCTGAATTAAGACCAAAAGATATCTCATGTTTTGCAAGAAATAACTTTCACCCACTGAGGATTTATCTGTAATCATTATATTGTAATCATTAGACCCAACATAATTTTGAAGAAAAAAAAAACAAAAAAAAAACTGAATATCAAAATTACTTACAACTGTTTTGGTTTTCCTGTATTGATAAAGAATTCTAACTCTTATGAAAAACAACCAATGTATCTTTACAGTCTAAAGAGTAAGTGACTTGCTTCAGTGGAATATATCTGTTGGTACCAATTTAAAGTGATGTTAAGGTTAGGGTTTTTTTTTGTTTTTTTTATTTTGTTTATACTGACTTAAAATTTATTACTTTATGACCAGCACATATTTTGACTTCTTGAAAAGTTAAAGAAATTAAGTAATTATAGTTAATATATTAGACAGAATCATGTCGTTATAAGAACAATAAGTTTGCTTGTAACTTCTAATCTTAATCCCATTATATACACACGCACAAACAAAAAATTGCTTATTTTGTATATTTAGTGTACCAAGGCAAATGTCAACAAAAATTTGCTAACCATTAACATAGGTACCTCGACTCAATTGCAGAGAAAATAGCATAGAATGATGTTAAAACCACTCAAACTTAAAAACAAAGTTTTATCATCAAAATGTTTATGCTATTATTAAAAGGAAAGATCAAATTTTGTTGCCATTAATTCGAAAAAGTCTTAATCCTTTCTAACACTTTCAAAATTTCAATTAAAATTTCTTTGTTTTCCATCAGTGATTCACACTATGTTTATGTAATGTGACTATTAAGCAAAATGTAATATTACACAAGTCGTTTTTGATGTTGAAAAATACATTAATTTGAAAATTCTTGCAAAAATCAACTGTCTGATTTTAATAAAATTTTCAGGACTTATTCACAAATAAATGTAATTATTTATGCAATTACTATTTTTAGAAAATCTTGGTAAATATATATATATATATATATATATATATATATATATATATATATATATTATATTTTAAAGTGCCCACCCACTTCAATTAATTGCATAAAACTTCTATAAATACATTATCTATACCAATTTTTTATTTATTAGTTAAACACAGGACTCATTGGGGAATGTAAATCATGTAATTTTTTTTTTTTTTTAAATTACAGAACCATATTTTCAAAAATCTCTGAATAGTAAAATCAAAAATGCATTAAAACTATGCTATTTTTAATGTAGATAAAATAATTAATTTTTATAAGAACTGTTTTCATTTTTTCTTTGCTAATTAAAGTTTCAAACATCTTTTTAAATTTTTTCCAGTTATTCAGTGTCGTCAGTTATTAATTCATTAAAAATAGACTTTATTTACAAATCGAAAATTCATAAACCTAATACAAATCATTTAGAATTAAGATTTTTAAAATAATTACTAGTTTGTTTTTTTTTAATGTTAAACTGCACATTTTCTTTCACTGTGGAAACTTATAAGACACTTATTAAAAAGTCACATGTTTTAAAGGTTGCTCTCATTAGGAAATGTTAAATTTGGTTATGTCAACTTTTGCTCACCATACTGCCAGATTGATTGATAAGTGGTGTCATCGCCTATTTGATAGGTCAACAAGTCAGACCTTTGTGATTAAGAAATACTTTTATTCTAAATTTCATGCCATAAACAATATTTGCTTCAAATCAGATTAATTTAACTTTAAATTTGATAATTTAAAATAACGAGTGAGAGACATATATTTTATTTATGTAAGATATTTAAAACCGAGAGTTAACTTGTTTACAAAATTGTCAATCATTAAAAAAATAAATAAATAAATAAATAAAAGGATCAAAATTTTAGATTCAAATGAATATAATTTCTGTTTGAAATACACCTGGGTATTTTGCTTAGTCCAAATAGTAAATTTAATTATTTAGCTTTCAATTAAGCTAAAATTAAAGGTTCATGAAAAAATTTTTATTTTTAAAAATTTAATTTAAAACTTAGGCATTGAAAATTGAGTGGAGGTACCTACAACATCATTTGTTGCATATTTTCATATTATTTTATGTTATCTTAACATTAATTCATGAAACAAAACCAAAAATAAGGTTGTTTACTTTCTAACAAATTGGTCAGCATTAACCACAAATAACACAAATTCTGTTGATTTTATGATTATAGTTCTTACATGAATATTAATCAGCATTCAAAGAGCTTTCTAAAGATATACAACTTGACCATATTGCAGAGATATAAAAATGTTAACATATAAAGGCTAATAGCAAAATCTGCCATTTTAAATTTGGCCTAACTCAGGTTACAGTCAAAAGTTTACCACAATATTTTGTACATATCTTAGACAAATTTGTACTAAAATTAAAAAAAAAATGCATATGTTTTTTGTAAGATATTAAAAGCCAAACTAAGTCAAATTATCTTATTTAACCTGTTAAACAAAAAAACAGATTACCTTTTAGATCTATGCAAGTACTTTAAAATGATATATAATTTAGCACTGTGGCTGAAAAAACTGAGATATTGATATTTAAACTTTGTGGCTATTTTTCTAAATTTACCTTTTTGGCAAGGATCAAAGAGTCAGATTTTGATAACTCTTTGGCCTAGAGATGTAAAATACGTACCAGTCAATTTCTATAATGAAGCTGTATAAATTGTCAGTCACTTAAGTGTTATATATGATACACACTTGGGTGATCATGTCTCAAAAGAGATTACTGTGTAGAAGATTTTCACGCAGCAGATTGACATTACTTTCTGCAGTAGACTGGTTGTCAACTAAAGATATAGAACCCAATTTGTCATGCTATTTAATCCATAGCTGGAGAGAGAAGTGATAGATTAATACCTTTCCTGAGTGTATTTGCACGTAAGTGAATGCAACAAATTCAAACTCCGCTCTCTGATTTTTTTGTTCAAACCGACGTCCAATACACCACAAAATTTGAAAAAAATAAAAAATAATATCAGAGATGGTTAGACCCTTGTTGATTTGACACAGAATGACTCTTCTGTCTAGAATTTCTTGTGATAATCAGCTAGCACTGAAACTGAAGATAGCAGAACCAGTGAATTAAGATAACATAAAAAAAACTCCATCTTGTATATGTTAATAACTTCATTCTCTCATGCAAAACACTGTCAGAAGAAAAATTTTAAGAAAAAATAAAAATAAAAATTTTATTTTTTTTTGCTCCCCAAAAAAACATTAAGACAAAGATATCAGTCTGGACCAAAATCTCTAATCACCTACAATACCTCACCTTGAAAAGACTGATGCATAATTTAGGAGATATTTTAAAAACTAATTTTGAAACAAAAGCAAAAGATATTTTGGAATTGGATTTGAAATAAGAAAAAGATAAAGTAAATGGCCAGACCAAACCAATTACAGGAAACAAAGATTATTTCGCCATTTTGGACAGACTCTGACGATAGATGTCCTTAATGAAAAATATTCATGAGATACAAAATCTACAGAAATCTGCTTTGCATTCATAAAGAAAGCAATAATTATCACAAACTGATCATTTCCAAAAGAGAAGAAATTTTATCTCTAAAGTCTGGAATGGAAATTAGTTAATTTAAATCAAGCTGCCAGCAGCTGAGAGGTTAAAGTATTTCACTGGGGGTCATGAGGCTGTGGCTAAAGCCCTGTTAGAAAGACATTTTGAACTATGAATGCCAGCAAAAATCTTTTCTCAGATCATCCATTTTGTCCTTGTAAAATTTGCATAATTTCTATGTATTTAAAAATCAGACCAACAAATCTAGATTTTCTGGCTACAACATAAATGATATTAGTTTAGTTACTAGACAATGAAAAGTAGTTGTGATGTGATTATATATTGAAGCAAGTCAATAAAAAAATCAGAACAAAAAGAAAACTTATGAAACTATCATTTTCATATTCCATTAATCAATAGCTATTAATTACATTTTCATAGATACATAAAAAAAAAATCTTTCACCAGTGTTGTCTTCCAGATCTGTTCAATTCTGATTGGATAAAGATGACAGCAAACACAGCACACAATGAAATTAACACAAAATGGTGAAAATTAAAAAAGTTTGGAGCTAAACATTATGAAGAAACATATGGTAGAATCTGCTTCAAAGCTAATTCTTCCCAACAACAGAAAAATATGCAAGAGTTCTAGTTCTAAAGGAATCCATGACAATCAAGATTCAGGACACAAAAAAAAGGAAGAAGAATGATAAAAGATTTCAAATTTAACAAAGAAGCAGCAGAGTACATCATCTGAGTGCAGGAAGTGCTATCAGTGTCTTGTCAGTGTGACCTTGGCAAAGTCAAAGTTGACATGCGAAAGCCAAAATGCGTCAGCTGTTTTCAACATGTACAAGAGCAGACCCCACCACCTACAACCCAGCAGTTGAATCAAATTTGCTATGGGTAACGATGTTTCACCAGAAAATCCACCAGATCTAAAACACTTTCAATTACAAAAATGTCTCCCTTGTATAGTCATTTATTTCTTTAAAAGATCACTCTTTAGGCATTTAGGCTTCTGACCAAAATTTAAAGATTTGAAACAGAAACATTGTGGATTTGAAAAAAATTATATATAATAAAATATGGATTAAAGTGTTTAATATCAAGGATAGAGAGTATTTAAATTTTAAAGTGGACACTAATGTAGATACCCAGAGGCAACAGTATTTTATGCTAAATGCAATTGTCAGGCCAAGTGGGTAGAGTTTTTGCTAGACTTTTTTTTTTATATATACAGGTCCATGATCTATTGTGGACTACCCACAATGCATCACTGACCTATTGTATTATTCTAATTGTTATTTTGGTTGGTGTGGTTTGTTCATTATTTACTTTGATTAATTTATTTTATTTGCTTTTGTTTATTTTCATTTATTCTTGTTCATTTTCCCCTTTTCAATTTTTAAGTAGCCTAGTAAAATTTTGTTTCCACATCTTCATTTTGCAAAGCATTCTGATCATTTATTTAGTAGTGTGTTTTGGTCTGGAAAGGTAATTATAGCTATTTTTTTTAATCAGGCAGAGTTTACAGTTTTTGGATTGGTTGTTGTAGGCTGATGTTCTTTTCCTTATTATTCATATTTTTTGGAGGTGATTTATTTTTTGGTTTTAAGCTCCCAGATATGTTTAGAAACCATTTTGCTGTTTGCATATTTCTTTTTCTTCTATGTGCCTTGTCCTTTCAGGACATAGGTGATCATGGCCATCTGCGTCTCCCTATTCCTGGTGTCTGAGCACACTTTCTTCTGTAACACCATGCAACCCCTGTTCTGCCATCCACCTGCTCAGGCTCTTCAAATATATTATCCACTGCTTTCCTCTGTCTCTTTTTTTCCCCCTCTATCTGGCTTGTTAGTATTATGTTCTCCAAGCCCTTCTTCCTCATTGCATGTTCCAGGAACTTTAGTTGTCTTTTCCTGATGCTCAATATTAATTTTCTTTTTGTTTCCATCCTTTCCAAAACCTCATCATTGCACACATGCTTGGTCCACGATATCCGCAGCATCCTTCTGTAGAACCACATTTCAGTTGCTTCAAGTTTTTCCTTCATTTTTGATGATATTGTCCACCATTCACTACCATATTGAAGAACTGACATCACATAGCATATCACCAAACTGATCGTCCGAATCCTGATGATTAGAGTGAGAAGCAGAATCAGGCCAGAGATTAGGACAAGAACAGTGCAGAACTGGAATAAGGAACACCATATTTATGATTAGGAGGCTCTCAGGAAGGGCAATAGAAATGAAGAAGTACTTGTACCTATGTTTTATCGATTATACAAAAGCTTTTGACAAAATTGATGGAGATGCTCAGCAGCCTCAACATATTTGGGAAAGACAAAAGTAATTAAGAATCTCTACTGGCAGCAAATCGCCTGCATATGGACAGGTAACAAATTCAACAGATATACAAAGATAGAAAGGGGCATAAGACAAGGATGCGCCTTTTCACCAGATCTGCTCAACTTGTACAGCGAGACTATTTTGAGGATCCTAGATGTTATGTTAGGATTTGTAATCGGAGGCCACAATTTGAATAACATAAGATACACAGATGATATAGTGCTAATTGCAGACACGGAAAGGAAACTACAAGACCTCCTACAGAAGATAGCTGAAGAGAGTGACAAAAAAAAAGGACTACAAATAAATTGCAAAAACACCGAATGCATGGTCATCAGCAAAAAGAGCAGCTACAGTTGAGGGATACTAAAATCAAGCAGGTACAAAAATTTAAATACCTGGAAAGTGTTCTAACATAAGATGGAAAGTGCAATACAGAGATCCGAAGGCAAATTAGCATGGTGAAGGACGCGTTCCAGAAGCTGAGTAAAGTATTAAGAGACAGGAAGCTTTCACTAGGAACAAAAAAAAAAAAAGAAAAGAGTACTAGATTGCTATGTGAAGTCAGTTTTTTGATATGGAAGCGAATGCTGGACAATATCATCAAAGATTAAGGAAAAACTTGAAGCAGCTGAAATGCGGTTCTATAGAAGCATACTGGATATAAAGAGGGGGATCCGTTCCATATTACAATCAATATATAAACTGAACCATCACTTTGTGGTCACAGCACTTTCTATACATTTTTATTCCTGAGATCCAAAAGCACATGGATGCATTCCAGAAGTTGAGTAAAGTATTAAGAAACAGGACAATTTCGCTAGAAACAAAGAGGAGAGTACTGGATTGCTATGTCTTGTCAGTTCTTCAATATGGCAGTGAATGCTGGACAATATCATCAAAGATGAAGAAAAACCTTAAAGCAGCTGAAATGTGGTTCTATTTCTAAAATATGTTTTCTGTGCATACTTTCTTTGTTTCAAAGGTTCTTCAGTTACTCCTATATGTATTCGTTCTGTTATCGGCTGATTTTACTGCAGTTTGTTTATAACATGGTTTTACAGGCAATTTCCATTCAAGGGAGATTTTTTCTTTATTATGCAGTTACATGTAGGTTTAATTTGTTTTCTTGTGCTTTTTTTATTATTTGTGTCATGTTCTCAATTCAGCTGTAATTTTGTTGAATATCTAATGGAGAGTGCTTGATGCAGGGAAGTTTAATGAATATTTTTTCCTACATTTGTTTTGCTTAAACACAATGCACATGACCTGACAATTGCATTTAACATGAAACAGACTGTTGCCTCTGGGTGTTGACTCCAATGTCCCCTATATATATATATATATATATATATATATATACACACTGTAACCAAAAAAGTTCTGTCAGTTTTTTGACTAGTTATTGAATGAAGTTAAAAAATATACGAAATCCGTGTAGCAATTGTTTTCAAATTTGGACAGCCGGAAGTAGGAACATCAGATGTTATAAAAAAAACATGCACACCATGCCCGGCCATCAGTTATAAGCTGTGAGAAGAATGGAAGTGTCTAGAGATCTCGTTCGGGGTTGTTTGCTTTACAACTTCAAAGTGGGCTTATCAGCAGCTGCATCAAGTCGCCACATGTCAAGTTTTGGGATAGTGCTGTAGATGAACGTACTGCAAGGTGTTGGTTTTGAAAATTCAAGTCAGGAGATTTCTCTCTCCATGATAAGCCTCGCAGTGGATGACCACAGGTCTTGAATGACGGAGTCCTGAAGGCAGCCATTGAAGAAGACAGTAGTCTAACGTGTGATAAACTTGCAAGACAGTTCAACGTTTCCAATGAAACAGACTTCACCTGCATTACCTATGTAAAACGTACAAACTGAGCAAGTGGGTTCCACAAACTCTGTTGACGGTCCATAAGGGACAAAGAATGGCAACCTGCATATTGCTGGTTTCTCGCCACTGTACTGCATCCCTATTCAATCGAGTGCTTACCAGTGAGGAAAAGTGGGTTCTGTCTCACACCGCAAGACCACCTATGCCCCCATGCAAGATTATGCTTTGTGTCTGGTGGACAGGTCATCAAGTAGTTCATTATGAACTCCTACCAACAGGCTAAACGGTCACTGGAGACCTATATACATGCAGCAATTGAAACGTGTGCAACAGGCATTGTGCCAGAAGGAGCCAGCACTGTTGAATCGCAAAGGTGTGCTTTCCCTCCATGACAACGCCAGGCCGCATGTCGCGCGAGTGGTCAGGGATACCATACACCAACTTGGGTGGGAGACTTTGTGCCATCCACCTTATTCAGCTGACCTTGCGCCATTCGATTACCACCTCTTCCACTCCCTGGATAATCATCTTCGTGGGAAATCCTTCACCAATGAAGCAGACTTGCGCAAAGCCCTCACGGACTTCTTTGCATCAAACCCACCAGAGTTCTACCGCAAGAGCATTGAACAGCTGGAGACGTTGGGAGAAGGTGCTGGATGCTGATGGCGATTACTTCGAAGACTAAATATAAGTTACACATACTGTGAAGAGTTTTCTTTTTTTCCTTTAAAAACAGACAGAATTTTTTTGGTTACCTTGTATAATTAGCTATAATTACCTTCCCAGACCAAAGTATACTACTAAATAAATGATCTTATGTAAACCCCTGCACACCAGTGGCAGTACTACTTTGCTTGGGGTGAAGCAATTATAAAAAAACAAAACATATCTCCAAATGAATAAGAATGAAGAAAATAATTACAACATTGAAAAAATCAATATAAAACAGTGCTCAATATAAAAATAAAACAATGAACATTATTATTAATTATTACTTTAAAACATGTGCAAACTGCAAGCTAGTAAAAAATTGTTGTTTCGACATTGAAAGAACAATGTCTCATCAGGTAGTTAATAATGATAATAAATGTTTGAAAAAAATTCAAAAGATAAAATCTATCATTATCTCTTTCTATATGCATATTTATATGTCAAGATAATTATTGGAGAACTCGTGTGACAACGTGAAATAGTGACATGTTTACTTGTGACATGTTTCATCCATTTAGGACTTCATTAGACTTGAAATATTATGTTGGTATGACTACACATGCCACAGTGGAGGAGTGCGGGGAAATTTTAGAATTTTTTTTGTTTTATTTTTATCAAACCAAATCTATTTAGAATATTTTCTTTCCATCACTTTTGTTAGAAGGTCTTTCTCACTGTGATATTAAAAGAAGGTCTTTCTCACTGTGATATTAAAAGAAGGTCTTTCTCACTGTGATATTAAAAGAAGGTCTTTCTCACTGTGATATTAAAAGAAGGTCTTTCTCACTGTGATATTAAAAGAAGGTCTTTCTCACTGTGATATTAAAAGAAGGTCTTTCTCACTGTGATATTAAAAGAAGGTCTTTCTCACTGTGATATTAAAAGAAGGTCTTTCTCACTGTGATATTAAAAGAAGGTCTTTCTCACTGTGATATTAAAAGAAGGTCTTTCTCACTGTGATATTAAAAGAAGGTCTTTCTCACTGTGATATTAAAAGAAGGTCTTTCTCACTGTGATATTAAAAGAAGGTCTTTCTCACTGTGATATTAAAAGAAGGTCTTTCTCACTGTGATATTAAAAGAAGGTCTTTCTCACTGTGATATTAAAAGAAGGTCTTTCTCACTGTGATATTAAAAGAAGGTCTTTCTCACTGTGATATTAAAAGAAGGTCTTTCTCACTGTGATATTAAAAGAAGGTCTTTCTCACTGTGATATTAAAAGAAGGTCTTTCTCACTGTGATATTAAAAGAAGGTCTTTCTCACTGTGATATTAAAAGAAGGTCTTTCTCACTGTGATATTAAAAGAAGGTCTTTCTCACTGTGATATTAAAAGAAGGTCTTTCTCACTGTGATATTAAAAGAAGGTCTTTCTCACTGTGATATTAAAAGAAGGTCTTTCTCACTGTGATATTAAAAGAAGGTCTTTCTCACTGTGATATTAAAAGAAGGTCTTTCTCACTGTGATATTAAAAGAAGGTCTTTCTCACTGTGATATTAAAAGAAGGTCTTTCTCACTGTGATATTAAAAGAAGGTCTTTCTCACTGTGATATTAAAAGAAGGTCTTTCTCACTGTGATATTAAAAGAAGGTCTTTCTCACTGTGATATTAAAAGAAGGTCTTTCTCACTGTGATATTAAAAGAAGGTCTTTCTCACTGTGATATTAAAAGAAGGTATTTCTCACTGTGATATTAAAAACTCTACCAGGACTAGTGAAATATTGTGAGAGAGAGATTACAAATTTACTGTGGATGACCTTATGATTAAGGTACTCTTTAGACCATTGTGAGTTATTTTCTTTAATCACGATAGTATTTTTATATCAAAGTTGTAGTAGGTCTCATTACAGAGGGAAACAAATGCATTTGATATATTACTTTGTAAAATGTCTCTTGTGTTCATATCTTTTTAGCTTCCTTGAGGTTTCTCCTACGTACTTTTGTAACAATTATTCCATGAGATGTAGTAAACTCCTTCAGGTTTTAGCTTATAATTTTAATACCGAGTAAGTTTTTAATTGTTTTAGATGTAGTTGTAGCAGTTTTTATGTTGAGTTTAGATAGCTTCTTTTTGGTTGTAGAAATGATAGTAGACAGGATAATATATTTTTTGATCCACTAGATTTATGTTGAGGGCTGTGTTGTTTTTACAGGCTTTTTGTTTTGCACTGAATATTGGAGAAGTTTAAAAGTGTTTTCAATGTATTTATCTTTTTAATGTAAGTAATCTAAGCTGCATATTCTCAGTGCCCTTGGGTAAAATCTCATGATTATGCCAGATTTCATTTTGTTATGATGGAGATAGAAATTCATAACATTGTTTTTGTTAGTCGATTTCCAGTGGACAATGAGTTTTTGGTTGTTAATGCTGTGTAGCTTGATATCTAGGAAGGGTAAGGAATTGTGTTCTTCCATTTTGGATGTGAATTCAATTGTACTTTTGACTAGTTGATCTACTAGGTTAGATAAATCAGTACCATGCGGATATATAAGTAGAGCATCATCAATATAACGGAAGTGTGTCGATTGTTTGGCTAAAATATTGACCAGATTTAAGATACAGGCCACAACTCCAGTGGGAGGTGATCCCATTGGTAATCCAAATGTGTGAAGTAGTATTGATTGGTTATAAGACTGCAGATATGTTGGTTTAGTTTTATTTTTGTCTTAGATGATTTTTCTTTTTTTTTTTTTTTTTAAAGGAGATTTAGGCATTTTTCAATTGGAACATTGGTGTAGGGGGATTTTTATATCTAGACTGGCCATACATTTGTCAGTCATTTTCACTTCTTTTCTTTTTTTAACTAGGCTGCTCAAGTTCTTTATAAGAGATGGACTGATTGTTCGAAAGACTGTGATTATGAACAAGAAAACATACACACAAAAAAAAGAAAAAAATCAACTCACTACTCAAAAATACCGACACATGGAGAAATGAAACAAAACTACAGAAATCAGAAAATTAGTTTTTTTTTTTTTTTTTTTTTCAAATCATTTCACCCCGAGCACGGCATTCCACAGCCACTGTAGCGCAGGAGGTTACATAGGGAGTGATGGGGAAAGGATGGTTAGATATAGGAAATGTCAGAAGGAGGGTGATAGACGGGTAAGGGTACCGAGAATGAGGGTTGGTTAGATGGTGAGAGTGTTTGAAAGAATAGATGCAAGTTAGTGTGTTAGGAGGTGTCTATTGACCTTACACTTAAACTCCTAGAGATTGTAGCCGTCGGGGAAGCAGGCATGTGGAAGGGAATTCCACAGGCGGGAAGTGCGAGAAAAGAAGCTGCTGGAGTAGAAATTGCGGTTACATTTTATTGGTTTCACTGTGAAAGGGTGGGACCTAGTTGCCAATCTAGTATCTCGTGTAAATTCATACCTAGGCAGCACCAATGACTTCAGTTCATCGGAGCAGAGATCACCCTAAAACACCCAAATTTTAGAGTCTCCCTAAAACCCACAAAACTGGCATCCCAATACATGTCATTATCTCATGAATAAACAGTGCCCATCCTCACCATAAACTGGCAAAAAGCCATAACAAAAATCCTAACACACCTCCTTGAAACAATCAGTTTTTTAATATAGTTTCATTCATCAAATGAAATGACAATAAAGAGATTTGGAAGAAAAAAACAAAAACAAAAAAGAAGCTTGCAAACAACAGAGGGGAAATGAGTAGTCAATTTGAATCAAAGTCGGGGGTAGAAATATGAAAGCCTAAGACAAAGATTATTATTATTATTATTTAAAAGATTATTATTATTTAAAAGATTTGCATTCAAACAAGACAACTGCTATTGTTCTTCCTGTGGTTTTTATGGCAATACTTCTCAATTCAACATAGCCAGTTTTTTGATTTCTCTCCAAAAACTTATTTCTTGAATATAAATCTTGATGATACACAAACACACATGATCACATTCACTGTCTGGTTGCCAAAAATATTCAAGCAAGCATCAATGAATGTGACTGTGCACAATTTTGACAGCCGAGATGAATCCAACAATACAACCAAGCTTTTTAAGCACTTTCACGTCAGATGCCATTTTGTCAGAGAGCTCTTCGTGAGACACAAAAGAGTTATTGGTTGAAAAGTCCAACTTCTACTCCCGTACAACCAATACACTTTTAGAGTGTCCTGTGTGGGTGAGAGGAGGAGGTGGTCATTTCAGACAAAAAACGATCAACAAAGTCACTTCCATTGTTATTACATTTCTTCAATTTGCTTATAAGACATCGTTTCAGCAGATTTTAATAAGAAACATTTAAATGAATACATCTTACAGATATTATCTGAGTTATATTTTCATAATAAAACTGTAGTACGCCAATTTACTAAGGAAGCTGTCATATAGCTGATAGGTGTTTTCTTTAATATCCAAAATACAATCTTCTCACAGTACAGCACAGGCCATGTCATCAAAAGGTGTAGTTGCAAACTTCACCTTTGTCTTGTAACTAAATTACAGTTCCTAATCCTAATGGGTGATACAGAATTGTCCCAGTTTCACTAACAAACATAACATCTTGTGCCATGCTGCATATCAGCTCTGCAGAGGATTTTTCAAGTCAGTAAAAAAACAAAAACAACAAAAAAAAAAAACAACAACCAAAAAACAACAACAACAAAAAACAACAACAACAAAAAAAACAACAACAAAAAAAAACAACAAAAAAAACAACAACAAAAAAAAACAACAAAAAAAAAACAACCAAAAAAAAAACAACAAAAAAAAAACAACAACAAAAAAAAAACAACAACAAAAAAAAAACAACAACAAAAAAAAAACAACAACAAAAAAAAACAACAACAAAAAAAAACAACAACAAAAAAAAACAACAACAAAAAAAAACAACAACAAAAAAAAACAACAACAAAAAAAAACAACAACAAAAAAAAACAACAACAAAAAAAAACAACAAAAAAAAAAACAACAAAAAAAAAAACAAAAACAAAAACATGTGGCACTCTGTATTTGGCGAAAGGATAGTTTTATTAAGTTGAGTCATATATCTAAATATCCAAGGTAGCAATGAACGTGTTGAGTTACTTATATATCAAATCAAGTGGCGCTATAGCTTGTGAACACCATGTTCATTAGATTATTGTCAATAAATTATTAAGATTGCAATCAAAACATGCTTTGAAAAATAAATTTCCTCTTTAAATTTTAATATATATATTCCAAAACAAAGTGGAAAACCTTGATTGACAATGTGTTTCCCTTTCATTAGGTTGGTGTTTTCAAGTCAGAATAAAAGAAAAATATGTGTGTTGTGTGTATGCATTTTTAAAAGAATGTCAGTTGGCTAAGTTGGAGTCTTTGCCTTTGAATGAAAGAACAAAATTAAGTGTTCTTCGTTTTGTTTTTATTAAAGTCACCCATCTCTGCTGGACTTGAAACTCCCCCACTCAGTCAGTCAGTTAAGTGCCATACGTGATACATGCTTGGGCAATCATGTCTCGAAAGAGACATGACTGACTGGGCAGAAGATTATCCCGCAGTAGGTTGCCATTCCTTTCTGCAGTAGACTGGTTGCCGACCAAGGCTATAGAACCCAATCTGTCCTGTTATTTAACCCATAACTAAAAGGAAGAGATGAATTAATACCTTTCCCAAGGGTATTTGTGCGTAAGTGAATGCAAGGAATTCAACTAGAATTTGAACTCGGCTCCACTTTCTCCACTTTTGTTCAGATTCTTTATTCTACTAACAAGTCATTGGAGTAGATAGACTTAACTATTGCCCGGTTCACACTCCACCCACGTCTATTAAACAGATGAAGAGGCTCATCCCTTGTTTCCGGCTTAGGATGTGGTTTCCGGCTTTCTCTTTTCCAATCTTTTCACTCTTACGTAGCCCCCTGCACTTCAGTGGTGTTACCGCCTTGCTCGGGGTGATATGATTAAAAAAAAAAAGTGTGTGTGTAGAGAGAGAGAGATTTTTTGTAAATATGTGTGAAAATTTTTTTTATGTGACACATTTCAGTATTTAAAACTTTGGACTAAAATGATATTGGCTTTGAGGTGATTATACACGTGCATGAACAAGATGGGACACTGGGATTTTAAATAACTGCCACCCCACTCTCACTATCACATTTTACGACTAAAACTGACATATCAAGAACAATTTTAATCATAAAATTTATATGATTTGGAAAAATTAAAATGTATGAATAAAGAAAAATCACAAAATAGGAAACATATCCCAATCTAACATGCCTCACTTTTATTCAAATTCCGATCTATATAGTCAACTCATATGTGTTTATATATGTGTGCAAAAACACAATGTTATGCCAATTAATTGGTTGTAAATCAGTAATTAAATTACTTTCAATAACAAATGTCATCATCATAAGAGTGGTATTTAAATTTGTTCTATACTGTCTAAAATAACTGACGGCTTTTAAGGAAGGCTGGAATGAAATTTGTTATGTAATAAAGAAAACTAAATAAGTGAAAATAAACTTTTCAGTACCTATCGTATGTGTGTGTGATACATCTATATCAGATCAAAGAATCTGAAAACATTGTGTCTGCTTATTTTTAATAAAATCAGTTCATACTCACAGATAATCTTTCACGTATTATAACTGAAAGATGTAAGAAATGAGTTGTAACTTTGACTGATGATTATGTTCCCAAGTAGTTTCAATCTCCTTCCGAGATCATCTTCAGGGTTACGAGTTGTAGTAAAAAAAAATAACAGAAATGAATAACAAAATCAATTTTTATGTTTTTTGTATTTTGAAGAGAAAGTTCTTTAAAGCTAACAAAATTTCAAAACTTCATTTTCACTGTAAAATAATGTAAGGTTGATAAGAGAAAATTGTTTTATATATATAGTGCCTCTCTTATATATTTTATATCTCTTTTATACACACACACACACACACACACACGTGTGTGCATATGTATTAGAGATCCACCGTGCAAAGAGCTAGCAGCAAATTTTATTCTTGGTTATATATAAAAGGCCATATTACATAAAGAGTCTGGAAGAGTGCAGGCTGATAGGCTAAGCACATTAATTGGAAAATAAGTGTAGAGTTCAAAAACATATTTCAACCAAGCGACTAGTAGATAAAGTTTACTTTGCAGAGAAGGGTTTTATTTCTTTATTGCTACAATCCAACCCAAAGGCCATCACATAAAAAAAAAAAAAAAAAAAAAAAAAAAACAGGTGAGAGAGAAAACAGCTGACATATCTGCCTTCATTGCTACACAACAAAATTTGAAGTTCCAAACTGATTAGTATTTGACAACAGGATAATATTTATAGAGCCATCTTTTAGCATAATTTTTATTCCTGTTCACAAGTTTCAGATATGCCATAATAACACATGTGACATACAAGGGTGACCTAAGACTATACGGATTAAAGACAATGTAAATTACAAACATCATGTATCCTGGTTCTTTTTACGATATTTGCATTTCAAGAGTTATACTACCTACTCTATGGGGAAAAAATGTTTGGAGCCACCCTACACTTCTTTAAAATAAAATACTTCAATATTTTTGTAAAGTAAAAAATAAAAAAAATGAAATAATCCTGTAAATAATGTAATAACTCCACAATCCAAAAATTCAGACAAAAGCTATACAGATTTTTAAAAAAAGTTAAATGGTGGACATCAATCGTGTCTTTTTGTCAGCATCTTTCCCTTCTTTCTTTTCATCTGATTTTTAATTTTCAGAAGCCTTTTTTCTTAACCTCCATCTTTCTACCTCTTCCTTGCTTTTCTCTAATCCTATTGTGTAAAAATGAACATATTGACAGTTAATAGATGTATGTGTAAAAAACAAAAATACATACACACACTGATCCTAAACAGTAATGCCAGTCCATACACACAAATACACAAGTGTATATTACACACACAAATACACAAGTGTATATTACACACACAAATACACAAGTGTATATTACACACACAAATACACAAGTGTATATTACACACACAAATACACAAGTCTTTATTATAATAGAGATGATATAGATCTATCTATCGCCCAGTACACACTCCACCCATGTCTATTGAACAGGTTAAGAGGCTCATCCCTTGTTCCCTGTTTAGGATGTGGTTTCCGGCTTTATCTTTTCCAATCTTTTCACTATTACGTAGCCCCCTGCACATCAGTGGTGTTACCGCCTTGCTCGGGGTGATACAATTAAAAAAAAAAAAAATACACTAGTGAAAGTGCAGAATCTCAATGATTTGACAAATAAGATTTTAATTTTTGAATTATTTAAAACAAACAAACAACTTTCAGTTGAATTTAGATAACAAAAGCATGATTTTACAGAAGGTTCAGTTTGATTTAGACAACAAAAACATGATTTTACAGAAGGTTCAGTTTGATTTAGACAACAAAAACATGATTTTACAGAAGGTTCAGTTTGATTTAGACAACAAAAACATGATTCTACAGAAGGATGATAAGAATACCATGAAAAAAAAAACATGGGTGTAACAAGGATCTTCTTAAGAAGGAATGGAAACAAAAAGGACATTTATAATTTGAATCAGAAAGAATTCAAATTTATAAGATACAATGAGGAAAGAGGGCTTGGAGAATTTGATACTCACAGGAGACATTGAAAGAAAAGGAAAAACAATAACCTATCTAACAAGCTTGTGTAAATGGATGATTGAACAGATAGTAGGGTATATAGTGAAAAGACAATCCTTATTTACAAAAAAAAAAAAAATAGCAAGTTGTAGAGAGCCATGATCCTCCACATCCTGAAGTGACATGGCATACAGAAGAAGCATTAGTTTTTATTCTAGAAACAGGCACAAAAATTTATATTTATATATAGTCTGCCCAGAAAATGTATACACAATGCAGAAAAGGAAAAACTTGTCTTTCATAAGTTTTAGACTTTTACCTAAGGGGTACTGTTTCATTGCAGCCCTTAGACAAGAAATTGTAAATGTCTGCACAACAATCCTACTAGACACTTTAACCAATATTGCCTAAGCAGTAGTTCGCCATAGTAATAAATATCTAGAAGCTAAAGGCCACCATTTTGAGTATCTCTTGTGATTGTAGAGTCCAAAGGTACCTTGTATTAATCTCATGATGTCTGAATAAATTTGGTATTACTATATCTAGACAAGTTTTTCCTTTTCTGAAGTGTGTATACATTTTGGGGCAGACTATGTAAGTGTATATATATATATATATATATATATATATCGACCATTATTGTGCATTTTGGAAGGGGTTTTTCTGTCTTAATGATTATTCAAGATAACACAAGCAAACTACCACATACATTTGAATATCTGTATTTTCCAAAACAGGAAATAACATGTGTGTTTTTTTTTTTTAAAGGGTCGATAAGATAAAAACACTCACACTAAATGTTGCTTTTATGCACTAGGTTCATCACAATTACGTTGTGTTCTTTTATTATTTATGGATGAGGGGGCAAAAAGGTCATTCGGATTTAAACATTTTATTCTACATGAAAGCAGATGTGAGTTTGTGTGCAGCTATAAAACTGTAGCCAATCTTCTGACTTCCTGAAGATGTCTTTGACAAATCAGATATTTCTTGGATTTGTACACGAGAACTGCCAACATTACAGAAGACTGATATATTTGCAAACGAATTCGGAGAAGGTCAGAGAGATAGAATGATATAAGATGTTAAAAAGTTCATTTGTCGAACAAAAACATACTTAAAATAAATAGAAAAAAAAAGATGCCTGATCAAATCGGCGGTGGGGGGGGTGATTGAGGTGAGAATTTTTCAGCAGCCATCTGAGCTCATCCAATTAATCAGAAGCTGATCATACCTACAGCAGCAGAAAATAAACAATTTAGACAAAGATAAATCATGGCAAAGTACAAGTGGCATTTACTGAAACTCGGTTACGCAAGATTTAATTTGAGATTTTTTTTTAAATTCATAATAATTAGTAGTGGTGTCTAGTTTTTTTGGACTTGTAGACTTTGTATGCTAGTTTTCTAGCATTAAGGATGAAAGGATTTGACTAGTGAAGAAGTTTAAAGTTTTTTCCAATATATTTCTCTTCTTTGTATAGGTATTCTCGACGACACATTCTAAAAATAGATTGAAAAAAATATCTTACCTTCTTCACTATCGACATTTCATTTTCAATGCTAGAAAATGAACAAAGTTTGCACTAGCAGGAACCATCACCAACAATGCAAGCGCTTTCAACATTAATACAACAAACTGATAATTGTCAAGAACTTAAAACTTAAGGTAGCTACCAAGAACAAATATCAGGCTACCCTAACAAGCTTAGTGCATATAATCCATATGTTGTCGTCTGTCAGTTCCGGGAGAAAATAGTGTTACAGGCCTAATCTGGGGCTATGGAGATCTTGGGCTGCCCAAACATCAAGATCACCACAGATAGTTTATCCTTTCCTATGGATTTTAATACAGTTTCGCCCCCAATACAGCCTCAAATGCCAAGTGATGCAGTATACCATCAAAATACCTTTGTGGGTGAGAGCTCCCTCCTAGATTTGCATAGAGTTTACACTTTAGCCTTCTCTTCCCACCAAGATATCCACACTGCAATGTGGTTTCTAATTAAGGTTTGGTTTTCTTTTCCTAAACTGGATGCCATGCAAAGCAAAAAAGATCCTTGTCTGATCTGTTATTTAAACTATAGATGAACGATAGTCATCTGTTTTCCATGAGCATCAGTGAGTATATTCATTAAACACATTCCTTCATTTCAAAAAAGACAACACCCAGATACTGTACCTTAACTGCTTTCCACCCCCTTACAAGAATCCAACTAATTTATCTTTGTGTAAGTTTAATTTTACTTTCTTTGTCCTACAACAGGTGTTCAATTTTAAAATCTTTCATTTGCATGTTCAATCATTACCCTGACTCACATAGCTTCATCCTAAACTAGGCAAAGCTTTTATCGCATTTCCCGCTCTCTTCAAAAGTCAGACACCAATTGAAACCATTTCTCTTTTATTCAAATTAGACACAATATTAATACTTGTCTGAAAAAAAAAAACTGAACATTAAATGTTACAACCAACAGTTTTAGAATTAAAATCTTGATTTAATTTATGAAGAAAGTGAAAGTTTCCAAACTCGGTTGAGGTTAAGTGAGCAGGTTTTTGGCAAACAAAAACAGAAAAATGAAAAACAGCAACAGCTATAATAAACATGATGAAACTACAGCAAATATAAGTTTATGAATATGATTTCATAAGACATTGCTACTGCCAAGCATCATTTACTTCCATCTGAAAATTTGCTTCCAACTAGATATAAATAATGTTAATTCATCTAATCAAAAGTTCTATCTTACTGAATCTTGCAAAAATCTACTTTAGCTTGGATTCATTTTGTTTTGCAAATATTATCCAAGCAATTTTAAGTAAACTGTAAAAATTTAATCTATATTCCACAAGTATATTCAGTGAATTGAGCTAAAGCATTACTTAAGGAAGTTCCCACATGTAAAGAGACAGTAAAAGGCAAAAGTTGTAGTCTCCAATACTAGGTGGTCCAATAAATGTCTTCATGAAAAGAACCATAAACACAGCTGATAGTGATTTATGAAATATAACTAGATGGACAAGTTCAAATTTCCTTCAAGACAAACAATATCACTTTTGCACTCATACTTTCTGAAAAGGCATGAATCCAATTTCCCTTTGCTCAATCCTATTATCCAATGATTACTAACCCAAATAAGCGTGCATTGTGAACCAGGAGATAAGTTAATGCAATAAGCAACTTTTCTTGCTATCTCATACCCAACAATAGAAGAATTATGAACTTATCAGTATTCCCAAGACAAGTAAATAATCCTAAACAAATTCTCTCGACAGAGCATTAGCATTTTGGCAATCTAGACAATTGAAGAATGAAGCAAGTCAGCAAAGGACAGCTACAATGGTAAAAGCAGTGGAATGATCATTTATTACCCAGAGTTGAAATTTCTTTTGCTATTTTTATGGGCAAAGGAAAAATTTAGCAACAAAATGAAAAGAAAAATGGCAGTTCTTCATGTAAATTAGATTCAGGTCAGGTTGTGGCATGTGCACACAAAGAAAGTAGATATTAAATTGGAACTAAAAGGAAAAGAGAGAGAGAGAGAGGAGAAAGTCAACAAAGAGCAGAATCATGTCCAATTTCATGAGGATATATTTGGGGCCCCTTAATTATTTCAAGTGAATAATGTTAAAAGGAAACACTAGAAAAGAACAAAGAAAAGATACGTACTTGTCAAGAACATAACTTTGCCTATGATGAGCCTGCCTTTTAAAATTTCTACTTAAAAGCAGGAAAAAAAAAAATTCAGAAAAATAATAAAATGGAGACAGTAATAGCATAGACATGATTTATGTAAAACTTAGCAATCACAATTCTCCACAGCTTCTGTTCACCCCCTCCCCACTGCTTACCAAGCCTTTTCATAACACAAATAATCAACCTAGAAAAAACATTTCATTCAAGACATCAGAAATCATAAAGATAGTGATTTTTTAAACTCAGCTCAGAGGTGGCACAAAGCTGAAAGTATGGGACACCCAGTGAGGATCAATCTCACTACTCAGTTGCAATGATTCAAGCAAGACAAGCTTGCTAACTATTATACCATGTTGAGGTGCCTAAATTTCAATGAAGATAGACAGAAAAAGAAATCAGAGATTGAACTTCAAATCAATAAGCAAAATCCAAGTTCTATTAAACGAGTAGTTGATGCTCCTGCTATTTTATTGGGCTCTCCTCTACAGGCCCACGTCTGGTCCACATGTGCCGATATATACACAATCTACATCCAATTTTAATAAAATATAAATTGCAGGATTAATACAAATATAAAATTTGGCACTTAGCTGATTGATGTCATACTCATTATTAAAAAAATATAGTTTTAAGGTATGCTATACCAAATAAACTGCAAGAAAACCGAATGCAGGGTCATCAGCAAAAAGGGAAGCCCAAAATGCTAAAAACAATGAGGAACTCTAAAATCAAGCAGGTACAAAAATTTAAATACCTGGGAAGTGTTACAACAGAAGACGGAAAGTGTGACACTGAGATCCGAAGGCGAATTGGCATGGCGAAGGAAGCATTCCAGAAGTTAAGTAAAGTATTAAGAAACAGGACAATTTCACTAGAAACAAAGAAGAGAGTACTGGATTGCTATGTGTTGCCAGTTCTTCAATATGACAGTGAATGCTGGACAATATCATCAAAGATGAAGGAAAAACATAAAGCAACTGAAATGTGGTTCTACAGAAGGATACTGCGAATATCATGGATCGAGCATGTGAGCAATGACTAGGTTTTGGAAATGATGGAAACAAAAAGGAATACTGAGCATCAGGAAGAGAGACCTAAAGTTCCTGTGACATGCAATGAGGAAATAGGGCTTGGAGAACCTGTTACTAACAGGCCAGATAGAGAGAAAAAGAGACAGGGGAAAGCAATGGATAACATATTTGAAGGACCTGATCAGGTGGATGACGGAACGAAGGGTTGCATGGTGCAACAGGAGAAAGTGTGCTAAGAGCCACCAGGAACAGGAAGATGTGGAAAGCCATGATCACCTATGCCCTGAAAGGACATGGCACATAGAAGATACCATAACTTAAAGTGCTTAATATCAGGGATAGAGCATATGTAAATATAAAAGCAGACATTGACATCAACACCCATAAGCAAAGTCTATTTCATGTTAAATGTAAATCATCATCATGATTTTGTTTAGTATGACTAATACATTTATTAACCCATAATTTACAAGAACCCTTAAGGAAAATTCTGGTCAAAAATACAAAACAAGTTAAATCATAATATCAAAAGAATTTCACTATTAGAAAGGCATTACATATCAAACAATTCTTGCCTACCGTCAATCTTACATTATTTAATAGTGAAAATGGTGTATTGAAAGTTATTTTTCAAATAGAAAGATGCTCACCTGATTTCCAATCACACACAGCACACAAGAGCTTTAAAACAAGGCATCTTTTCAAAGAACACAAAATAAATTATGTTACAGTTAAAACATAAGGATAAAATAACAACAGCAGAAAAATAACACCTTTAAGAATGGCCACAGAAGTAGTTGAAAGCACTTGGAAAAGTAAATATGAAATATTTTGACATTCCTTATCATCAGCAAAAAATGAAACCTGTTAGAATACTAAGAAAAAACATATATATGCTGATTTTTAAGTTAGGTAAGCTAGACTTGCCCTCTGCCCTCTTGGGAGATTCATACATCATGCTCTTCCTCATCTTACCAGTTAACAAGAATAACAAAAATAAACAGAAGTAAGTTTACTTTGTTTATAAATAGTTTTGCAAAAGGAAATCTGTGCATTTGCTTTGATGGGGTCCATCAGAGGACAAAATGCTTTTATTTTTTCATTTATATCTGTTGTTTTATGCACACCTTATATATCTCAATGGAACAAAAGAAAAATAGAAGCACAAACAGAAGGATATTTAAGTAGTTTACCTTGATCCAACACAAAGGCAAATGTGGGCAAGGAGATTGTCTAGCACTAATCTTTAAAATAAAAAGGATTTGCATGTTCACTGTTACTATTAGATTTACTTTCACTTCAGCATGGGGTTGTATTTAATTAATGAGAATCATTAATTTTTTGTTAACTGGTAAGATGAGGAAGAGCATGATGTATGAATCTCCCAAGAGGGCAGAGGACAAGTCTAGCTTACCTAACTTAAAAATCAGCACTCAGAATCAAGGATTTGAAGTCTGACAACTGCTATTGCTAGTAAATCCATCACAATTACATGAACCACAATAGGTATTTTTTCAAAGATTAATCTATGACAAGGCTAGGTAAGAAATTCAGAGAAGAAAGATTGTATTGCACCAGTTCTCAAAAGCTTGGCTGACTTGAAAAATCATAATCTTATTTCCTACCTGCAAACAGCATTTTTTTTTTTTAAATTTTACATTAAGTTACCCAACTACAAATTTCAAGAGACACTCAAGAGTGTAGGATTACTGAATGAGGTGTATGACATGAGTGCAAGAAGAGATAGAAGGAATTGAATATGAGGATAAGAAGGATAGATAACAATTGATCTTTGGTCTGAAGAGATGAAGATTGTAGTGTTCAGGGAAGCATCTCTGTACGAGTTCGTCTTACAATGTTGCAGTTCTTGGTGGGGAAAAGTCATGAGTGGAACATCCTTCACAAATTAAGATACAAAGGAAATTTGACCGATTCAATTCTGCAGGCATAGCATGGCCAGTTCTTGGTTTTTACGTCCAAACTAATAGAACTAAAAAGTGAAGCTAATCTAAACATTTGCCATGGAAATAACAACAGGTCAATGAAGGTTTGCAATGTTGTTTTTGTAGGGAAAGACACTATCGAGTGGAAAATAAATAAAACCCCTACAAAGCAGCATAAATTATTTTGAACTATCAAGGCTGGAAAGCATGGATTGAGCAAATTCAGCCCAGACACCACAGCAATTATCCATTTTTGGCTTTTATTTGGATTAAAAAGCCTCATAAAATATAGAATAATTTTTCTTCTCAAAAAGGATGTATGCAAATTATATAGGTAAATCATTTTATGTATAATCATATTGAGTGAATTGAGCTAAAGTATCATACTTTACAATTTTTACATTTTGTTAGTGTTGTAACCACAAATATTAGGAACAACAAAATATAACAATTCATAGTTATATATATATATATATTTTGAAACAACAATATTTGTTGTTTTTTTTTTTGTTTTTTTTTTTCTTATTTCTCACCTACCAGGATTGAGTTGAATAACAAACAACTGTCTACATGTGGTGTATTATCCAACAGCCATGTTGTTCTTACACCTTTTTGTGAAGAATCAATGAATCTTTAGGGGAGAGTTGTCTCCCCTAACACCTCCTCTTTTTAGGCTTTTGTTTACATGACTTATTTCAGGAATTTATTTGCAGTCAGTAGGGTTTTCTCCACATTCTATACAATTTCCTAAGTACACATTTGCGTGGAGTCCTAAGACTGTCTTTTGGTATATCTTGGAATACAGTTGGAACGATGATATCATCAATAAATGCTGCAACTCCAGTCAATCCAGTCAGCAATGCATCCATTGCTTACTGGAAAATGGCTGGTGCTGCTTCAGATCCAAAGCTAAGGTGGTTAAATCTGAACAAACCCTTGTGGGTATTGATAGTAAGAAGCTCCTTAAACTCCTCTTCACCTTCCAGTTGGAAAAAAGCAAAAGATCAATTTTTGAAGAAATTTCCACAATTAATTAAAAACATCCTCTGGAACTGGCAGTCGATACTGATGTGTATCGTAAGAATTATTTAAACCAGTTGAGTAGTCAGCACATCTCCGGACTTATCCATTTGATTTTTTTACTACTACAATAGGAACTGCCCATTGAGAATAATTTGCAGGCTCTATTACATCCTCTTGCTAAAGACTTTGAAGTTCTTTGTCAACCATATTATATGCGGGATATGGTACAGGTTGTTTTGGTCTAAAAATTGGTTTAGAGTCCTCTTAATTTCAAAGACCATGACCTCCTTGAAAAACGTCATTGAACTTATTTTTAAGTTCGTTCATAAGACGTTTGTTATTGTCCAAAACAGACAAAAGACTAAATAAGCTGAACACAGCCTGAAGGCGAAGAATTTCAAAAAGATTAAGCTGTTCAATCCAGTTGAGACCAATTAAATTTAATTCAGAATTTTTAGAAAGATAGCATACACCCAAAAATGTGGTAGCTCAAAATGCAACATTTCAAGTTAACTCACCAGTTAAATGAATTTGGTCCCCAGAGGCACTTCTCACTATGTTGCAGACAAACATGGCTCTTCAAGTAATTTCAAAGATGACTGGGATAGTAACATAATATTTGACACTTTGTCAAACTGGAAATAAACTGGTTTGTTGTTCACTGAAACAACAATATATTTTCTGTTGCTTTTATAGTCTGCCTTGAATGTTCTGGACACTGAGTTTGTTTATGGTGAATTTCTTTCTCATTTTTTAACAAATTTCTTGTGACTTTCACATTTTTTTTTAAGTTTATGTTACAAAAATTTTCTTTAGGTTCAATCTAGCGGAAACCATTTCACTTATCTTTCTTAAATGGGAAAAAACATGCAAAATGCCAGTCAGAACAAAACCAATAAGTTGATATAGGTTTCTTTTTTGCTGCTTGGACATTTCCTGTTAACGACGGGGTGTTTGGTTTTTGCACTGACACGGTGTCCTAATGCTTAAAAGATTGTTGCATTCAGTTGTTAGAGTTTGAATTTCAACGTTTGTATCATGTTCCAATTTGGAACACAGCCTGGTCCGAATATCACTGTGATTTAAATGTCAGTCCTGCAATAAAAATCAAACATTTAAACTGCTCCTCTGTGAGGAAATTTAGTTTAAATTTTTCACATTCTTGATTTATAATACCAGCAAACCTTATATAATCATCTTTAAACAGTGACTTTTTTTCCCCAAAGATTACTTTTAACAGTTTTGTTTTTGTAAATATGAAATAGGATACAATTTGTGTAACAGTCATTCCCAGTTTCCAAATTAGTAGATAGATTTTCCAATGTTGTTCTTTCTGTGAAAATTCATTTTGGAAAATATCTGTCCATCTTTTGTACCATGAAGCAAAAGTTTTTCAGCTTTCATTGTCATGACGGGATTACATAATGTTGTTAATGTTATCCACGTAATCTATGTTCAAATTCTTTCCTTCTTTTAAAATTTCCAGTTGGTGATTGAATTGTTGATTGAACTGTTGAGTTATCATAATCAACATCTGCTGTTGTGACCTTTGGAACTGTTCTTGTTGATTCAATATCTCTTTCGATATATGTCTGGTGATATTGCCATTTTTGCAAGTTTTTGTTTATCTTGTCCTCACCGCCAATATTTTGAAACATAACACTATTCATGATTTTATTTCTTACCAACAAGGATACAACAGGATTGAGTAGGATAAAAAATTAGTGTCTGCACATGGTGTATTGTCCAGCAGCCATGTTGTTGTTCTTTTTACCCTTTTTTTGTGAAGAGTCACTGAATCCTCAGTTGTCTCCCCTAACAGTTAGAAACAGATAAAAGAATTATTAAAAAGATTTTTGGTGCAACTATTTTTATATATCCATAAATACGTTTTTTGTTAAAGACATAATGGTGTTGGTGGGGAAGAAATAGTATTCTGTAGTGCTGAATGATGAGAGCAGGTTCTACCTTCATGCAAGAAATGTGCTACATAGACCTGGAGAGCAATGTTTTCCAGGGTATATTTGCCCATTATACACACACTCAACACTTGACATGGTGTTGGATATCAGTAAGTCACAACTCTCAGTTTGGTGTACGTAGAGGGAACAAATGACAGAACCATGTACATCCATTCCAATGTCATTCCTGCAAAATAATGCCCACACTACTCAATATTACTCTGCAAGATGTTAAAATCTTGTACATGTGCAAAAATAAAACAATCCTACAGACACATTAACATAATTTTATCAAAAAAAAAACAATTAAAATAGTCAACAAGAAAAATTTGGCCTGCTTGAGTTTAAAATTCTACGAATAAGTCTTATGACTCAAAATGAGGATAATTCAGCAAAGATAAAGTGATAAAATGTCACTTTTTTTTTTTAAATAATTGCAGTTAAAGCTAATTTGACATTTTATGACAGGCTCAGTCAACAGAACCAATATTTTTATTTATTATAAGATATTGAGGTGAATTAACTCAACAGTATTTTGAAATTTATTCTGACAAGTTTCCTATTAGATGCACACAAATTTACAAAAAAAGGAAAGAAAATTTACCCAGACTAACAAGATGAGCCAAATAGTGTTTAATGTATATAACATTTCTCACGGCCTCATTTAAAAAATCTAATTTATGTTATAGGTTTTGCAGGGAAGTTCGGAAGGGGGGGGTCATAATGACTCCAACCAAAGTGAATTGAAGATATTTTCTAGTTTCTACTAATAAATTTGGCAACTGTCATTGCAAGTCTCATGACAATAAATCTTCAACCTTATGAATATATGCACAATAGACACCAGTACAATTTTCAGCTAGACATATATATCATTTACTTACCACACACACACACATATATATATATATATATATATATATGTGTGTGTGTGTGTGTGTGTGTGTGTGTGTGTGTGCAGTTATAGAGACATATTTGTTAATTTGAGACCTAAACAAAATCAATGTAATAAAAAATAAATAAATAAAAAAATAATAAACACAAATACAAAAATCATTTTAACAAAATTCTTGCCTGTCAGACAACATCAAGGAAAAAAAAATATTTTAAGAATAAGAGTGTCTGGTTTTATTAATATTTCGAATGTTTATTGAAATGAGTTCAGACCTTTATGGCCATATTATGTTCTAAAGGTCAGATCACCATTCTCTTCATATAAGAAGTTTTCCCTTGTTCGGGTCTCTCCTCAAGAACCATTACTTTGTAAACCAGACTCAAATGAATAAAGGTTTCTCAAACACCGTTTTTTTTTTTTTTCAATTCATTACCTATTTACCCTATCCTTATAGTTTTCACTTACCACTTTTCTCCATTCAGTAACGCTCTACCTTGAGTGACTTAAGCCTTTCATTAGAGAAACATTTTTTTTTTAGATTAGAGTTCATTTTATAGTTTGAATCATTATCTGTTTCTTTCATTCTATTTGATTGCAATTATGATTTTGAAATGATATTCTCAACAAGAGAAGACACTGCTCTGTTTGTTAAATATTTATTATATACATGCATGTGGTTCAGAGTTCCTTCCTAACAATGTAAACAAACAGAAATACCCCAAAACAACCACATTTTCTCATTAAACAAATATTTTTGAAAAATTTGATTCATTTTTTAAAGTCATTTAATTCAGTAAATTGTTTGTTTAAAAGACAATAAAAGGTGTCAAAAATACCAACCTACATTTTACCATATACATTTTATTGATAAAAGAGCTTCCTCTTCGGACTATGGTCAGCATTTACTTCAAATATAAACAAAGCATTTGTGAAAATAACCAACTTTTCATTTTGAGGGTGGCAGGCAGGTGCTGAAGTATTTGCAGCATTTTGACTATGTACAGATATTTCATGACTTGGTGATGAATCATAAGAAAAACAAATATGAATTTGAAGAGACAAAAGGAAAATGGCTGCTGTCACATGATTTAACAACACAAGAAAAACTATTTAAAAAATAAAAGACAAAAAGTAAAATTCTAATAATCTTAAAACAAAAAAAATTCCTACAGACAACATATGAATACATTATAAAACAAATAAACAAAATAAATGAGATTTTAAAAAGTCAAACAAAAAAAAAAGTCATTAAAGCTTTCTTAAGTCATGCAATTACTCTGAAAATTAATTATCTTAATTTGTATCTTGAAATTTTGGTCCCTCAATTAAGAGAATTTAAATGGCAATAGAAGGAAATAATCTCTAAGAAATTTGCTTCAGAAATTGAAGTCAACTAAAAATATACTATTGAAGTAAAATATGCAAACTATTTTCTGTGCTTTATATGGTTTCCTGGTCTCTGATGAGCCAAGAGATAGCCACCTACATGTTTCTCTCTCCTGCAAAGTCAAGAGTTCACGATAATTTAAACTTATTGATATTAATGTACCTCACAACCAGTAAAGATTGAACATTTTTTCCTCTGTAAACTTTAAAAATTTAGACATCTCAACCAAAACATAAAATATATGATTGCATGGTATTATTAAAAAAAAAAAAATGCCTGCAGTGTAGCAGTTACAACTATATAAAGTGCGTTTGGCATGCCGAGTTCAAATTCCAGCCAAAGCCATTGTATTTGCTTTCACACAAATACCTCTTGGAAAGCATGTAAATAAGTCACTTCCCATTTACAGGTTAAACTGGAGTCTTTAGCATTGGTTGGCAACCTGTCTAAGATAAGGACAACTTTAAATTCAAACTGGTTGGGTATAGAAACTAGCATAGCACCCTATTTGCTATGAAAATCACAGCATTGACATCTAGATGTCTACAGAGTTTATATATATTGTTATGTGTAACAAAAAGGAAAAAAATGATTAAAAAAAAAAAAAAAAAAAAAAAAAAAACGATTTACCAAAACTAAAGAGTTAATTACCAGACAAATATTTAATTTACAAAACACACAAAATAAAATATTTACAAATATACAATTTTTGTTGCATTCAAAACAAGAGTCATAGAGTTACTACTGGCAAGTGTTACAAGGAGAGAAGGGGAAGGTAAGGTGTCAATTATCTTTACCCAGTTAAGTTGGCGAAGAAGTTAAATGCCATACTTTTTGGAAATCCTTAAATGAGTATATCAGGAGTAATTATTTGTTTGGGCAATGAAAGAGTCAAAAATATGTATTTACCCTTTTTGTTCCAGGAGGTTCTCTTTCACGTTTTAGTTGGTTAGACTTTTCTATTAGATTCTTTTGGCTGGATATAAATCCTTGAATCAAAACCGGAGTTGAAAACATCAGCAAAGCCTGGTCACAACTCACTGTTCTCTGCCCAAAACCTATTTTTATAGGGGGCTAACACCTAATTTGCATATTTCTAGAACCTTTCAAATTATTTCAACTCTACTGGAACATTCTGGCATCTTCCAAACGTTCTATTTCCAATTTCCTTATTTTTACAGCTACTTCATGAATTAAAACTTTTTTGAAATAACTTAGGACTCAATAGAATCCATTACTATAACTTTTTATACATTATTAATATTATTTTTATATATAAATACATCCTCATAACAAATATATATATATATATATATATATATATATATATATATATATATGCACACTTTATTCCTTTTTGTATAGACTGCTAAAGAATATAAGAGTTAAAAATGTAATTTAAGGGTCAAAGTTTATATACACAAGATTACAATACTTTTATAGTCTTGCTTAAAACAACTGTAAATTTACAAAAGGTATGTATGGGGAAAAAAAATAGGCTGATGATTTAAAAAGTAGAAATTATTATACACAACATATAATTACTTTTCAACAAAATCTTGTCACTGCACTTAATCCAGTATTTCATCATCACAAATATTATACAGTGAACATTTTAGATCAAAATTCAGTTAATAACTGTATCAGGCTTTGAAATTATTGATCCAGTCTTGTAAATTGGCAAACTTCCAACGTTAAATATTACTATTATTATTGATTATATATTTTATGAGATCATCAAACTGTTTCATCTTCTATACAGGTTTTCAAAGGGCAGAAAAATAAACACTTTCTACATGAATATCTTATGGAATTTTTAAAGTTCTTCAGATTCTTTCTAATATATTGTTCAAATTGGACTCCATGTTCAATTAGAAACTTATATAAATGATTCAAGTTTGGTACAAGGCCACATTTTACAGACCCCCTTCAATAGATCAAGTTCAAATACCAACAGATACTACACTTTAATCACAGCTAGAAAGAGATGCAAATTTGTTTGCTTTTTTATTTGTTAGAGAAAGAATGCAACTAAGCAATTTCAATGTATCTTCATGTGTGTGTTAGCCGAGATGTCTATCCTTGACATGAGTTTTCAATTTAATTGAAAAGTTGACAAAGAAAAGTTTTGAGCTGTGCTTCCTTAGCAATAAAACCCAGATCAGAAGATTAAGGTTTAAAAAAATAAATAAAAATAACCAACAGAATTCAATTTCAATAAAAAATGCAAATATATAGAGAAGCTGAAATTATCTCATTCTAATTAAATGGATCCAAAAAGTGGTGATCCAGTATTGATTTCTGTTGTGGTATCGAAAAGAGAAAACAGCAAAGGAGAAAAGACCAAGAAAGAAAAGTCATTGGCCATTTCTACAGGATCCACTCTCTTACAATCTATTCACATTAGATGCAAGGAAAAAATGCATTTTACATCAAGAAATATTGCATTTCTAACAATAGAAAATAAAGTTAAAAAAAAAAAAATGTAATTTTGATGACACAGCGAAGAATCTGTAACGTGATTGATACCGACTTAGCTGACCACCTGCAGTCACTCTCCCACCAGCATGATGTGGCTTCCCTGTGCCTCTTCTAATAAATACTTTCATGGCTTCTGCTCTGATGAACTTAAAACACTGGTGCCCCCTAGATGTGAGTTCACACGAGATACTAGATTGGCAACTAGGTCCCACCCTTTTACAGTGAAACTGATGAAATGTAACCGCAATTTCTACTCCAACAGCTTCTTTTCTCACACTTCTCACCTGTGGAATTCCCTTCCGCATGCTTGCTTGCTTCCCCGTCGGCTATAACCTCCAGGAGTTTAAATGTAAGGTCAATAGACACCTCCTAACACACTAACCCTCCCATTCTCTCCAACTCTCCCCCTATGTACATCCTAACTCGTCTATCGCCCTGTGTAACCCCCTGTGCTATAGTGGCAGTGGAATGCCTTGCTTGGGGGTGACATGATTAAAAAAAAATATTTATACCAGAACTTCTACACTGATTTACTTGGACTAGCGGATGATCATGTTTTCCACAGCTTCCTGTATTGATACACTTAATACTTTTCTCCTTTATGACCCTCTCATTCTGTTTTCAATACTTGTGTCTTCATCCATTTGCACAAGTAGGTTATTCAGTATGCTAAGTTCTCCAAGCCTTCTTTCCTTCTTGTTTCCAAAAAGAAAAAAAGAAAGCTCTAATTGCTAGCAACAGTTTCTTTATAACTGTTATACTCCTTGAAATTTCCCCCTTGTTATATGCTCTATCCATTGTATTTTCAAGATTTGTTGATAGAAAATCAATTACTTCAGGTCTTTTCTTCAATTGTTTGAAATTACCAATCTTCACTACGATAAGAGATTAGATATTAGACAACAGTCCAGGACACTTCATTTCTAATTTTATTTTTCAGTCTCTTACTCAATTTTAGTATCTATTTACCTTCAAATTTCTGCATTGCATTGGTCTGATTTTGACATCTCCAATACATAAATTCCAATTTGGAGCTGTCCATTTTGCTTGCGACTGTACACTATTCTCTTCTAATTAATGGTCAAGTCTTGTTTCCTCTCAGCAACAGTATGCAAATTCACAAGTAACCATAAGCTGCTGCTAGTTTCCAAAATATGCTGACCCCTATTACACAGGACTGCCTGGCTATTTCAATTTTGATTTTTTTTTTTATTTTAAGACACCCACCTACTATCTATTGCCACTTCCACAACCTATCTTATTTCAACCACCTCTACCTCCTGAAAACATATTAATTTTGAATTAATTTTCCAAGCAACCCTTCTGTTCTGGACTTAAGGGTGCTTAGTAATCAAAGAATGCAAAAATGATCTACGTACTGAAATCAAAGCAACAGAAACAAAATGAAAATAATCACAAATTAATAATGAAAATGTTCAGCTAAGAGATTCAAAACAAGGCTGGCACAGGTTCACATAAATTTAAAATGTTTATACATCTTTTTCTTTTTATTTGTGAATTGATATAAGTATATAAATATTTATGAAATAAAAGTTCTTACAAAATAAAAGGATAAAATCCCATATGTTTTGCCTATTTTTTTATGGATCTTAGTAAGCGATAGGAATGGAACTGATGTCTATGAAAAGATCAGCCAATATATGTGCTTAAAAGTAAACACAATCTTTGTTTACTCACTGCCCCTCCCCTGCAACCACATCTGCTGTCAAAAGACTTAACGGTACATTATGAAGGTGTATATAAGACAAAAAGAACACAGACCTTATCAGTGAACCAGTGAGTAGAAATTCACCTGCTTTCTTAAGCTGCATCTTTATCAAGGCAATTTTCTCATCTCAACCGTTTTACAAGGTTGAATTAACACTGCAAAGGTATTAGACGCTCAACTGAACAACAGCTGATCTAGGTAGGTAATTTAGTATAATTGGTCTCATGGCTAGAGGAATTATGAGTAAGCATTGCCATTTCAGACAAAGTCAATTTAGTAAAGCTACAAGCATGTAACTTAAGAGAATTTTATAAATCCAGAAAAAAGCCTATACACAAACAATACTAAACTAATTCTAGAATGGACAATCTTTAGAGGATAATCTACTATTAAGTTTAATAAAGACCAATACAAGTAGAACAGTCATTTGACATCCATGGTTCCAAAAACATTTAGTAAAGACCAATACCAGACCAAGAGAATCTTTTTTTTTTTTTAATCATCTCACCCCAAGTAAGGCATTCCACTGCCACTATTGCGCATGGGGTGACATAGGGGAAGGTAAAGAGAAGGAGTGGTTAGACATAGAGAATGTTAGGAGGAAGGTGACAGATGAGTAAGGATAGCGAGGATGAAGGTTGGGCAGATGGGAAGAGTGTTTGATAGAATGGGAGCAGGTTAGTGTGTTAGGAGGTGTCTATTGACCTTATATTTAAACTCCTAGAGATTGTCGGGGAAGCAATCGTTTGGAAGAGAATTCCACAGTCGGGAAGTGCGAGGAAAGAAACTGTTGGAGTAGAAGTTACGGCTGCATTTTATCTGTTTCACTGTAAAAGGGTGGGATCTAGTTGCTAATCTAGTATCTCGTTCAAATTCGTATTTAGGGGGCACTAGTGGTCTAAGTTCATCGGAGCAGAAGCCGTGAAAGTATTTATAGAAGATACACAGGGAAGCCATATCGCGCCGGTGGGAGAGAGACTGCAGGCTGTCTGCCAAGTCGGTATCAATCACATTACAGACTCTCCTCTAAACCTTATCGAGAAGCCCGAGGAGAACAGCAGGGGCACCCGACCAGATATAGCAGCAGTATTCAATGCACGGGCGGATGGTAGATTTATATATGTGCAGGATAGATTTAGACGGAAAAAAACTCCGGCCCTACACAGAGAACCGACTTTCATAGCAGCGGATTTAGCAATGGATTCGATATAGTCATTCCATTTGAGGTCCGCTGAAAGTGTGAGACCAAGGAGGCCTAGTATTTTACTCTCTGGGAGGCAAGCCTGGTCCATGCTAATGGGAGGTAGGTGAGATTGTCGATGATGGTTAACTGAGAGTAGCTTCATTTTAGAAGCATTAAAATTTACTAGCCATTTCTTACCCCAGTCCAATATGGATTGGAGGTCTTTTTCAATCTCGGCTGTGAGGTTAGCTTTGACGCCTACACCAGATTTTTGTAGGAGGCGAGAGTAAACTGTGGTGTCATTGGCATACAAACCTATTTGGGCTCTTATAGAATCAGGGAGATCATTAATGTATACCAGGAAGAGTGTAGGACCTAAGATGGAGCCTTGGGGGACACCTGCGTTAGTATGGTAGTTCTGAGAGGCATGTCCGTTTAATACCACCTTCATTGTGCAGTTAGAGAGGAATGACTGGATTAGTTCAAACAAATGTCCAGTTATACCATATCTCCGCAGTTTACATAGAAGGCCAGCATGCCAAACTCTGTCGAACGCCTTAGATATATCCAATGCAACAGTTCGGGCTTCGCCATTCCTGTCGAATGCCTGGTGTATGTACTCGGTGATGGTCATTAGCATATCAGCAGTAGACCTGGTGAAGCGGAAACCATATTGCTTGTCCAAGAGGAGCCTGTGTGCTGTGAGATGCTGAACCACCTCGGCGTTGATAATGGCTTCGAACACTTTGCCAAAGATCGGAAGAAGGCTGATAGGGGGTAATTTGCAGGGTCAGAGAGTTCTCCAGTGTTTTTAAATATAGGAACTACAGAGGAAGATTTCCAACAGGCATGAAAGCAGGAAGCAGATAGGCAGAGGTTGTAGAGCTTAGAAAGGACTGAGGAGAGTTCAGGGGCACATTTCTTTAAGACTATGGTTGGGATTCCGTCACCACCGCTCGCTTTGTGAGGGTCAAGTTTTAAGATTATCTTAGAGACAAGCGAAGGTGTAATGTGGACATCATTCAGTTGTGCCTCGGTTCTAGGTGAGAAGTCAGGTGTAAAAACTCCAGATGAGTCCAGACTCGAATTGTTCGAGAATCTGCAGGCAAAGCATTCAGCCTTATCTGCTGGGGAGGTGAGGTCCTCAAATTTGTTGATTAGCGGGGGTATTGTGGACTTGCTCTTGTTAAGTACTCTTTTACAGAGTTGCCAGTAGTCTTTAGAGCCAAATTTAGAGTATGCTATGCGTTGCTTCATTCTGGCAGCAAACAACATCTTAGCTTCGTTAAGTATCCTTTTACACTTATTACGAGCTGAAGTGAAAAGGCGCCTGTTTTGGTCCGATGCATAGTTACGATAGAGTCGGAAGAAATGATTCCAGTGGGCAATGGCAGCCGAGCAAGTAGGTGAGAACCATGGAGATGAATGAGATTTAAGCTGGAATTTCCTCGCAGGGATGAAGGCATCGATGCCAGCCTTAACCCAGGAGGAGACCTCGGATGCACATTCTTCGATGGGAAGACTAAAGATGTTGTTCCAAGGGATGTCACAGAGGAAGTCTCGGAACGAATCCCAGTTTGCTCTTTGATAGCAGTAGGATATTCTACTTGTCTGGGTTTCATGGGTCGGGCGGGAGTGGAGTGAAATATTGACGGACACTACAGTGTGGTCAGAGTTTCCGAGTGGGCAGAGTTGTCTGGTAGTGCAAGAATCTGGGATGGAAGTGAAGAAGAGGTCTAGAAGTGCGTCCCTTCTGTTAGGGTTGTCTAACAATCTAAATCTAAATTTAAATCTAGCAAGATTTAAAATTTTCTTTGATTTCATCCTTGTATAAACATAATTTGGTTCTGTATTTTCTATAAATTATTTTGGTGTTTTCTATTTAAATTCTTTGGATATTTGTTCTTTTGTTTCTTCATATTAACCATTAATAATGATTATTACCTCTTTTACCAGGTTTCATTGAAGTTTTTAGAAAAGAGATCTTGAAAGTAATTTTATTACTCACTGGGTACAGTATAAATCTGATCAGATACTGAAGCAAGTGATATTTTTTTTTATAATCATATCGTCTCAAGCAAGGCATTTTACTGCCACTGTTTTGCAGGGGGTTAAATAGGAGAAAAGTTATGAGAAAGAGTGACAGGTTATAGAGGGTGTCAGGAAGTTGGTAAGAGAAGGATGACTGTAGCTATAAAGTGAGGGATCAATTTATATATCGATTGTAATATAAAATCGATATTTACATAATTTCTTGTCTGTTGATAAGCCGTAGAAAATGAATCAATCACTAAATGAAATACTGATTAGCTACACATGCATGTCTTTTAGATTTATTTACATTCTCTGGAATATAAATGTATAGAATTGTTTTTTTATAATCATATCATCCCAAGCAAAGGCATTTTACTGCCCCTGTTTTGCAGGGGGTTACATAGGAGGAAAGTTCTAAAGAAGTTTGAAAAATTGAAAAATAAAATTAAAAAAAAAACACTGAGCAGCATTGTTTTTAGAGTTTGAAGAAAAAAGCACATGCACCTTTTTTTTTAAATTTCATTATCAAGAGAGAAAAAAAATTTTTTTTTTCTCTTTTCTTAAGCATCAATTTTGTTTGGGAGTGATAAGATAATCTTCACCTTTGGGTCAAAAGAAAAAAAGGAAAAAAAAATTTTTTTACATTTAATAAAAGCAGAGAACAAACAGTCGACACTAATTTGGAGATGATTCCAGGAAATTATGTCTAACAATATCAAAAGAGCAGGAATTAGACACTCAAAAGTCAGAAAACATCAACCCTGACAATTTAGGAAATGAATAGCAGTAGTAAAAACATCTTCACTGGAATGTCTGGTTGGCAAATAGAAATTTTTGTACTGTTTTTTTTTTTTGAGAATATATATAATGAAAAAACTCCTATAAATTCACTCATGGGGATGACTGTAAAAACATTCCCTTGTCCAAATTAATATACAAATCATACAGATGCATGCTGGATTTCTTCCTAGCCAAAAAGATGAGACTGATGTATCTTTATCCACCATATTTCTGTTCTTTCTAGTTGTAAATTCAGAATGTTGTGATAGCTTGTCTATCCGTTTTGTTAACAATTTTTATTTTGTGAACCTTTTTGCCTATGAAATTGATCCCTCCTGATCATGGTTCTTTTTTTTTTTTTTAATCATTTCACCCCAAGCAAGGCAGACTGCCATTGATGCACAGGGGACTACATAAGAGTAAAAGTTTAGACAACAGGAGAGTGAAGAGGAATACGGACCAGTTGCAGAGGGTGTCAAAGAAAGGGCAAAGAGAAGGATGGGAACACAGTTGTGAAGGTAGAGAGATAAGAAAAAAACAAGATATACAGGGTGATATAGAAAGAACTGGAGTCAAGTGGATAAGAGATGGGTATTGACATTGCATTTAAATTCCTGGAGGTTGCAGCTGTCAGGAAAACGAGTATATAGGAGGGAGTTCCACAGGTGGGAAGTGTGAAAAAGGAAGCTGTTGGAGTAGAATTGTTGGCTGAATTTGGTTGATCTAACTGTAAACGGGTGGGATCCTGTTGATAGATTCTGACTTTTGTGGTTTCTTTAACACTTCACTGTGTTCATGGTACAGTGTTCTTCTGATTAGTCGATCCAATTCATCAATTAAGTCCCTCACCATTTTCATTTGCTTCTCTTACATCTTAGGTTCCCTATAAGGTAAGCTCTCCAAACCTTTTTTACTCGTTATGGTCTAAAATATTCAGATTTTCTTTTTTTTTTTTTCAGGCTGTTAGTAGTAGCTCAAATTAAAAATTTTATTTTCATATGTCTAAAATTATTAAATACAGATCTATAAACTTGACAAAAACATTAAAAAATAAAACCAGATTTATTTTGGTAAGTCAACAAGCAAGCAAGTTATTATCATTACAAGTTAGTCAAGTTAGTCAAATGTATCATCTTGAAACCAGTTTTAATAGTGTAGAACTGAAGATACAGGCTTCAAAAAAGTGAAAAATCATTAAAAATATAATGTCATATAAGTTGTTTTGAAGTAAAAGATAAATACTAATGGAATTAATAATTATTAGATCTAATTAGTATAAACATTATGAAAAATAGCATTTTGAAAACGAAATAGTTATGACATGACACAGACGTGTAATACTGATCTAAATCTAAACTTATTTATAAATGGAACTTTGTCTGTGTGTGTGTCTGTGTGTCCATTACCTATAGACTCCGAAATGGCTGAACCGATATCCTTGAAAATTTACACAGTTGTACTATAAGCATCTGCGAGTGTTCTTAGCTAGGTTTTGTGTCGAAGTACCCCTGATATATATTGAAAATCGATAATTGAAAAAATCAGGTTATAGAAGGAGTTGTCCGATTTTAATCAAATTTGATACACTCATAGACAAAGACATAAGAAGTAATATTCAGAAGTTTCAAGGTTGCAGTTCTTACAATAGTGCAGAAAATTGATAATATATATATATATATATATATATATATATATATATATATATAAAAGGCAAAATGTTTGTGTGTGTGTCTGTTTATCTGCCCGTATGTTTGGAGTTTTTTCAGCCCTTTTATTATAGTTTTTGCTTCAGGTTTAGCTCTAAGTAGGTATAATTATAGTTCTTAGTCTCAGCCATGATACCATTTACTCAGAGGACTTATTTAGCCCTCAAAATTCAGTTTACGATGAAAAAATTTTATTTCATATCGATACCAAGAAATCAAAATTTGACTTACATCCATTCATTTTTCTTTCAGTCTCTGGTTTCACATTTAACTGGAAACAACTCTTGCTTTTTAGTCTTTCGTGCCAACATCCAAAGAGTCTGAGCTTCAGGACCATGGATTAGTTTTAAAGCTTTCATTACACCTGAGCAACGCCGGGCTATACTGCTAGTAATTCATAAGTTTAATTTCAACAGTTAATGCCTTGCAAATTCTTACTATGATTTATTGAACAACAGCTGAAGTTTTAACCAGCTAAAAACAGCCAGAAGTACAATTTGACAGTGGGACAAAAACAGGTCAAAAGTATCCATTGCAGGTAAATGGGTGATACTGAAACGTCACTAATTCTGGGATAAGAAATTCAACACAAGATCATCTTTTGCTGCAATATGAATACCTTTTGCCAGATCTAATTTTAGAAAATTGTGAAATATATTGTGAAAATATTTTAATTTTGACAAAAAAGGATAGTAATGATTACAAAACTTTGGATATTTATTTCATGAAATTAATCATTGGGCAATCCTTCAAATAAATGCTTATTATAAAGCTTTAAATTCATTCATCTTTAAACTCCAATGAACTTAGATCACTGATGCCCCCTAGGTACGAATTTGCACGAGATACTAGATTAGCAACTACATCCCACCCTTTTACAGTGAAACTGATAAAATGTAACAGCAATTTCTACTCCAACAGCTTCTTTTCTCGCACTTCCAGCCTGTGGAATTCCCTTCCACATGCTTGCTTCCCCGACAGCTACAATCTCCAGGAGTTTAAATGTAAGGTCAATAGACACCTAACACACTAACTCGCATCCGTTCTCTCAAACACTCTTCCCATCTACCCAACCCTCATCCTCGGTATCCTTACCTGTCTATCACCCTCCTTCTGACATTTCCTATATCTAACCACTCTTTCTCAACACCTTCTCCTATGTAACCCCCTGCACAATAGTAGCAGCAGAATGCCTTGTTTGGGGTGAAATAAAAAAAAAAAGTAATTAATAAAATACATCTATTGAAATTGATGAAGGCTCTTGACAGAATGGTACTCCTGCTTTACTCTTCTAATAGTGATTTGCAGTCTGAACCTGTTTATAAGCGTCTACTATAGCTAATATTCCTGCACTCAAAAATCTTATCACTTTTACATCAACGCTCTATCTAAAATGTTGACACCACTTGTGCAATATCATCCAACAATGGCTATCAAAACTAAATCTCTGCCTTTGGTTGGAACTAAAATTTTGATTATACCATTAGATGGAGATGTAATATCAATGACTTGGTGGACGTAAAAGTTGGAATGATAGTATATTGCAACTCATTGGCCTTGGCACTCGTAACTGAAGGTCATTGAAGCGGATGTTATTCACAAATGCGGGAGTTGTTTCAATATTCAGATTAACTGAGTGCCTTTTTCCCTTTCTTTTTTCACACACACACATATATATATATATATATATATATATATATATATATCTTATTGGAATTACCAAAGATGGTGGTTATGCTGCTGTTGTTACTACAAGAGATTTGAATAAAAGTAAATAAATAACTAAAAAAGCAGCCTGACAACAAAGGAAGTCCCACAGACAAAACTGTGATAAAAAAAAAAAACAACAATGTACAATTCACATTGTTTTCAGAAATGGTCAGTGAACATATTGGGCAGGGAAAGGGAATCCACAAAAGGAAAGCTCAAAAAGACAATGTCACTGCTCAAATTTCCTGGTGGAATAAAAAAAAAAAAATAAAAAAAAAGGCCATCCACTTTTGCAAAGTGCATTTCCTTGAGAGAATGCAGGCCAGGGAAAGTCAATGAATAAATTCCAACAGATTTGCTGAAATTCAAACATTCAACAAAAAACTAAGAAAAAAATATTTGCAACAAAAATATTTATTTTCACTTTTTGTAAGTCTACATTCAAGGAATTATTTTACAACAAAACTGACACACAAAGTGGAAAACAAAAAATATGTGAACTATGTAATTGCACATTGCAGCACCAGGCACACCAGGAGCCGACACATTTCTCAACAAGCATGCTACATGTCAGGGTTCTGAATTGATTAATTTCCTATGGCTTTTTTTTTTTTTTTTGCAAGCATCTTTGGTAATTTTCACAATAGGTGATGAAAAAAAGAAAACTGTACATAAAGTTATTGCTGACGTTTTGGGAAAACTGTTTCTAAAATTGTTGTAATGTTTCAAGTAGATATTAAGTAAGAAAAACTATAAGTAAAACATGTCTACAAGTTGTATTGACATTTTGAATATGGCAAAATGTCACTTAAAAGACCAAGTAGGATCAAAGCAACCTATAAAAAAAAATAAAACGAAAAATAAACAAACATACACAAAGTATTAAATTTAGTATATCGAGGCAGTAAATACTTTTCTAAACATTTTCTCTGAAGATGGGTCACGTGAGCCGAAAACTTAGAACCAACTTGATAAAAAATTATCCAAATGTTGGAGAAATTTTGTCTTTATTTTCAACTGAAATTAAAGCCAAAATACGACGTTTAGAACGGCTCATGATTAAACATAATAGACATTCATTGTCTCTTATATTTAACAGCGTATGTTTAGAAAATTATTAAATGAAGATAATCAATATTCAATGCAAATGGTTTGTTTTAGAGTTTATGCCAGTAAAGATGAATAGAAATTAACAAAATGAAATACATATCTCTGTACCTCATTTCAATCATTTAAATAATGTTGGCCAATTTACCCTGACGAGCCAAAGGGTGAAACCTAGGTAGGTTTGTTGGCTCTTGCATATATTTTATATATATATATATATATATATATATATATATTTACGCTCTCACACCCTGATTGAGCACTCTGGAAGGATGGTAGACTTTGAAAAACAATAGCTACTCTAGCATGTATGCATCGCACATTCAATAATGAATTAGAGCACTCTGGCTATTGGGTATGTATAATAATAATAATAATAATAATATACACACTAAAAAGTATGCCTTCTTCTACCAAGCACCCAGAGCCCAGAGGTAGAATCGCCGACTGACGCCAATTCGATCAGGTTTCAATCCTGAGTTAAAAGCAATCGGAGTCTAACCGTACTGATGAGCTGTGATACAGTGAAACATTTATGCGGATGACTATATATATATATATATATATATATATATATATATATATATAAAAACAATATAGTTTCATGAATGGGTTATGGTTAGTTTTACATTTTATCAACCCTCTGTAGGATATTCAAAGCCAAAAGATACTTTGGACTGGATATTTTTCTATATACAAATGAATATTGCATTAATTTTTTTTTTTAAAGTAATGATATCTAAGATAAAAGTCCTATTATTTAACCCATTGTAAATGAGAGAAGATGTTGACTCATACCTTTCCCAAGGGCATTTGCATAAAATTGAATTCAATTAATTAATTCAATTTGAAAAAAGTATTATTTATATTAATTAAGGTTTAAAATATTACAGAAATACATTTTTTAACACAACAGTAACTTGTTTATTTCTGCCAGCAGCTTTTAAACACACCTTTGTTATTGTTAATAACAGTTATTATGCTAAATATTTTTATTTAATGATGTTCTACAAGAAGGGAGAGAGAGAGGTCTTTATTTATAAAAAAAGTAATTGAGGAATATAAGACAAGTACCTTTTAAGGGCATGTGCGTTGTGGTGCAGTGAATATCGGCTCCGAACGAGAAATTGGGTAGCCGAGTTCAAATTCCAGTTTAATTCATTGCATTCACTTACATGCAAATACCCTTTGGAAAGGTATTAATCCATCTATGGCCTTGGCTGGCAACCAGTCTACTGCAGAAAGCAAT
Organism: Ascarosepion bandense; assembly: GCA_037127315.1. NCBI lineage: Eukaryota > Metazoa > Mollusca > Cephalopoda > Sepiida > Sepiidae > Ascarosepion > Ascarosepion bandense. The sequence goes on from JBBBDQ010001604.1 coordinate 4,456,471, forward strand.
GGCAACCTACTGCAGGATAATCTTCTGCCTAGTCAGTCATGTCTCTTTCGAGACATGATCGCCCAAGCATGTTTCACATATGGCACTTAACTGACTAACCTTTTAAGTTATCATTAAACTTAAATTTTTAAGAAAACATTTTGTGTAATCTTATGCTTTATTCAATTTTAGAGAATTTGAGTTTCAATTTACTATAGTTATTGCTATTTTCTGAAAAGGATGCATATGGGCAGCCATATCTAAAAAATTTGGCATGTGTATATGCATACAAAAACAATTCAAAATTCTTTAAAAAAAGTTCAAGGTGTCAGATTGTAACAAGCTTTACTATACATGATTAGTAAATTTAGTTTTACTTTGTTTTTTCTTCTATTGTTCTTTATCCAATCATTTCACTCAAAGCAAGAAGGGACTGCCACTAGTGAGCAGGGGATTACAGTGGAAAAAAATATTGAAGAACGAATAAAAGATGAATGGGATTCAAGAAGATAGAAGATGGAAATTGACATTGCATTTAAATCTTTGGAGATTCAAAATTTTGAATGTTATGAAATGAGTTAAAAATTTAAAAGTTCAAAGAAATACTTTGATCTTTCCTCTTAATAATAAAAATTTTGATAAAACTGTTTTAAGCTTGGAACCTTTTCTCAGCGATTTTGTGGAGGTAGCTGCACACAGCATATATATATATATATATATATATATATATATATATATATATATCTCCGAGTGAATAAGGAACGAAGAAAAAAAATTTTTTACAACATCCAAAGCATTAATTTAAAACAGTGCTCGATATATAGAGCTGTGAATACATTAAATTTCACCTGTTACACACCACAAACTGTGATTTAATTAAAAATTTTATAGAAAAAAATCGATTACCTAAATTCAAAATTAAGGTTAAATATACAAAATTACATTAATTATAAAAACTGTGCTTAAATACAAACATTAAATTTTACCTATGACATTAAATACAAACATTAAATTTTACCTATGACATTAAATACAAACATTAAATTTTACCTATGACATTAAATACAAACATTAAATTTTACCTATGACATTAAATACAAACATTAAATTTTACCTATGACATTAAATACAAACATTAAATTTTACCTATGACATTAAATACAAACATTAAATTTTACCTATGACATTAAATACAAACATTAAATTTTACCTATGACATTAAATACAAACATTAAATTTTACCTATGACATTAAATACAAACATTAAATTTTACCTATGACATTAAATACAAACATTAAATTTTACCTATGACATTAAATACAAACATTAAATTTTACCTATGACATTAAATACAAACATTAAATTTTACCTATGACATTAAATACAAACATTAAATTTTACCTATGACATTAAATACAAACATTAAATTTTACCTATGACATTAAATACAAACATTAAATTTTACCTATGACATTAAATACAAACATTAAATTTTACCTATTACATTAAATACAAACATTAAATTTTACCTATTACACACCACAAACTGTGATCTAATTTAAAGTTTTATAGAAAAAAATCGATTTCAGATATACAAAATTAGATTAATTATAAAAACTGTGCTTAAATACAAAAATATTCTATAGTTGTACAAATAAGTGGTAAGTCCAATCCCATCCCTCCCCACCCCTTACATTTCCTTACTCTGCTTCTCTAAGAAATCCAAAGGATAAAGTCTAGTCAGAAGGTCATAAAACTTATATCCTATCTTCTAATGTTAAATCTGTCTATAAAATTCCCAGACACTCATTAATCAACTATATTCACTACCCACACCACTTTCTTCAAAATTCAAAGGACAATTTACAAGACTTTTTCCCTTATCACTAACCCCCACCAACATCCCACACACAACTCACCAAATATAAAAAAAGAGGCTTTCCATTCCTGTCCACACCACCTGATGAGACATTATAGTTTCAATATCAAACAAAGTGTACAATTTGTAGTGGATATATAAAAAATTTGTACATGTTCTAAAATATAATTTATAATTATATATATATATATATATATATATATAGGAAAGAATATTAATAAAAAGTTTTGAATTTAAAAACGTACTTTTTTAAACAGTATTTGTTTATTTTTATAGTGTTTTATATTTCAGACCGCCCTCGGTCCTTCATCAGAAACAAGTGATTTTTAAATTAGAATTGGAAACGTATTTTTACGATGGCGTCCTAATACTTTTTTGTTTACATCACGTGGTGTCGATAAACCAATCAGCATGCGGCACGTCCGTTTGTTTATTTTCGGTAAACCAATCAACACGCGGCACGTCCGTGGAGAGAGTCTGTTTGTTTTAGACAAAAAATCTCTTGGAATATCTATTTTTTTGTTTATATCGCGTGGTGTCGATAAACCAATCAGCATGCGGCACGTCCGTTTGTTTATTCTCGGTCAACCAATCAACACGCGACACCTCCGTGGAGAAAGTCTGTTTGTTTTAGATAAAAAATTCCTTGGAATATCTGAAAGAACATTCTTTTTACCTATTGAAATATTTGTAGAGATTCAACACGCCTAAGTCCCTGTTTAACCCTAGCTTGTGTGTGTTTAATTTTAAAATCCAGTATTTTTCTTTCTTTCTGCGTGTGTATGTAGAACTAAAATTGGAGTCTATTAGTAAACATTTGCAATTTTCTAAAGTGTGATCGGGTTGATTAAAATGTGCTGCAATTGGGGAGTATACATTTTTTTGTCGTATATTTAGTTTGTGATTATTGAAGCGAAATCTAAAGCTATTACCGGATTCGCCGATATATCCACTGTTGGGGCAAATTGAGCAGAAGAGATAGTAGATGATGTCTTTGCTATCACAAGTAAGGTTTGGTGGGTGTAATTTTATTTTTGTGTTGGGTACAGAGAATGTTTTGTCTGTTATTAGATGTTTACAGATTAAACAACGGGGCTTTCCACATATTAAATTCCCTGATAGGTTTGTATTATTTAAATATTTGTTAGAAGTGAGGATAGTTGATAGGTTGGGTGTTTGTTTCTTTGCATTTATGGGTGGCCTATCGAAAATGTCTTTGATGTTTTTGTTTGATTGGAGGTTCCTGTAATCATTTATAATATATATATATATATATATATATGTGTGTGTGTGTGTGTGTGTGTATAAGCATAGGTCTTTTTCTTTCTTTTAGGCCTAGGCCTACTAAAGAAAAATTCACAGGGATCAAACCTGTATTCTTTCTCCATTAGGGAAAACATTCTTACAGCCAAACATGCAACTAGTGGTTTGGCTATGGTTGAGCATCTTGATAAATTTGAGTGCAAATTGCTTATTAAAATGAATACATGTTTGAGATTTCTATGAATCTATCTTGGCTAGCTTCATTTTCATAGCCACTAAAAATAATGTTTATAATAACAAAACATGTTGCATTAAAAAAATGTTGCACACACACATTTCATTGAATGATGGGACAAGTTTTACTCAGTTTTTCTAGATTGCTTCAAATACATATATATATATATATAGTGAATTCCTTTAAAAGGCACTTTTTTTTAATACCATAATATGAAAATTTTTCATGCTTTGCAATTTTTCAAAATGTGTGTGTGTATTAACAACCCTCAGATTTGTTTTTCAAAAGAAAAAATGTCAGCAGGCAGATCAAAATAGTTTAATTATTTTTTTTTGATTGCTGACATTCTGAAATTATATAATTTGTAGTTTATTCTCCATTCTCCTTATTACTCACACAAATCAATGTCTTCATTTAAAAAAGATTCAGGAGATATATATACCATGTGAATTTCAGTTTTATAATAATTAATTCTATAAAAGAAATATTTACAATAACTTATTTACTGCATGATTTTATTATGCAACTCAAGGGTTAATCATCAATCTTGAAAATAAATTTATATAATTAGTACAGGTATTGGCATTTTTATTTTCAGATATATTTAGAATACCATAGGTCATAAGTTAAAACCTCAACAAGAGAAACAAGATGTTGAGTTATTTGAGTGATGGATATACTAAGATGGAAATTACCAAACAAAGTTTAACAGATCAGGGGACAATAAAATAAAAATAAAAAAGGAAACTGAAAACCATGACATGATAACAAGGGGTGGGGAATAGTTTTAAGAATGTCACAAAAAGAGATTGTTAAAAAAAAAAAGACATTTTACAGATAAACAAGTTGATGGACTAGTAAAAAAATGTTTTTGGTATGACAAATGCAAATGGAGAGAAGATGCTGATTATTAAGAACATTAGTAAGTAAAATGTATGAAAGTAACAAATCAATCACTTAAGTAAATATCACAAAAATAACAAAAAAAATATAAATGACAACTGACTTTTCAACAGTAACAGTGATGAATGAAGAATGGACCTGATGTCAGGGTAAGAGGTTGGGTCACTGACAGAAATAGACAACAAACACCTTAGAAGATAACAGTGAGAGATTAATGTGGGATTGGGGGTGGGAAGTAGTATTGCAACCACTCAAATTATAGGTCCACCCCACACCATTAAATTGATGATATCATGATAAACACAGAGAATTACTGAAGAAATGTGCTCCAGAACTCTCCTCTGTCCTCTCTAAACTCTATAACCTCTGCCTATCTGCTTCCTGCTTTCCTGCCTGTTGGAAGTCCTCCTGCGTAGTACCTATATTTAAGAATTCTGGCGAATCCTCAGACCCCGCCAATTACCGTCCTATTAGTCTCCTTCCAATCTTTGGCAAAGTTTTCGAAGCCATTATCAACGCCGAGGTGATTCAGCACCTTATGACCAACGGGCTTCTCTCTGACAAACAGTATGGGTTTCGCTTCACCAGGTCTACTGCTGATATGCTAACGACCATTACCGAGTACATATACCAGGCACTCGACAAGAATGGTGAAGCCCGAACCGTTGCCTTGGATATCTCCAAAGCATTCGACAGGGTCTGGCATGCTGGCCTCTTGTGCAAACTGCGGAGCTATGGGATAACTGGACATCTGTCTGACCTCATCCAGTCCTTCCTCTCTAACCGCACATTAAAGGTGGTATTAAATGGGCATGCCTCCCAAAACTACCAGACGAACGCGGGCGTCCCTCAAGGTTCTATCCTAGGTCCCACGCTATTTCTGATCTACATTAATGATCTCCCCGACACAATTAGATCCCAAGTTGGCATGTATGCCGACGACACAACAATCTACTCCCGCATCGATCAGAAACCAGGTCTGGACGACAAAGCGAACCTTGCTGCCGCACTGGAAAGGGACCTCCAATCCGTAGTGACCTGGGGTAGGAAATGGTTGGTAAATTTCAATGCCTCCAAAACAAAGCTGCTATCAACTAACCACCATAGACTATCGCATCTACCTCCCATTAGCATGGGACAGGCTAGCCTCCCAGAGAGTAAAATACTATGCCTCCTTGGCCTTACACTCTCGGCGGACCTCAAATGGAATGACTATATTGAATCCATTGCCAAATATGCTGCTATGAAAGTCGGCTCTCTGTGCAGGGCCCGGAAATTTTTCCCACCTGAAACTATTCTGCACATATACAAATCTACCATCCGCCCGTGTATTGAATATTGCTGCCATATCTGGTCGGGTGCCCCTGCTGCTCTCCTTGGGCTTCTTGACAAAATACAAAGGAGGATCTGTAACGTGGTTGATACTAACTTGGCAGACCGGCTGCAGCCGCTCTCACACCAGCGTGATGTAGCTTCCCTGTGCCTCTTCTACAAGTACTTTCATGGCTTCTGCTCCGATGAGCTTAGATCACTGGTGCCGCCCAAGCACGAATTTACACGAGATACTAGATTAGCAACTAGGTCCCACCCTTTTACAGTTAAACAAATAAGATGTAACCATAAATTCTACTCCAACAGCTTCTTTTCTCGCGCTTCCCGCCTGTGGAACTCCCTTCCACAAGTCTGCTTTCCCGACAGTTACAATCTCCAGGTGTTTAAATGTAGGGTCAATAGACACCTCCTATCACACTAACTCCCAACTATTCTCACAACACTCTCATCTATCCAACCCTCATTCTCGGTATCCTCACCCGCCTATCACCCACCCTCTGTTATGTCCTATATTTAACCAGCCTTTCTCCTCTCTACGTAGCCCCCTGCACAGTAGTGGCAGTGACATGCCTTGCTCGGGGTGAAACGCTTATAAAAAAAAAAAAAAAAAAAGTTCTTGAACAAGACCAAGTGGTACAGGTCACAACCAAGAAGCAATAGGCTAAAGATTGCAATGATGCAAGTCTGTGCTACTTCAGCAAAGCTGACCATTACCTACATTGTCCCAAAAGTTTCAAAAGGTACCAAATTAACAGATTGGCCCCAATCCTCTTCAGACAATAGAAACCTTGTCATAATCACTGTCACTCATTAGAATCATAGGGTCGCTACATATACTGTTAGGTAGCTAAATGTAGGGAATGATGTGCTCTCAGAAATTGTCTGACATCCATGGTTCTCCTGCTTATGTGGCACATGGTGCAGATTCCTGTTGTAAGACATTCGATCTTCCAGCAGCTACCCTCTTGACCCAGGGAAGCACGACCTCCTCAAAGCACTTGAAGGTCTCTGTGTTGAGTCTGAAGCCCTCAATTAAGAAATTTGGAATTCTTGAATTATCAGAAGTACCAAAATTAGTTTTCCGAGATGCTTCATAATCACTATTAGTCAGTTAAGTGCCATACGTGATACAGGCTTGGGCAATCATGTCTCGAAAGAAACATGACTGACTGGGCAGAAGATTATCCCGCATGGGTTGCCATTGCTTTCTGCAGGAGATTGGTTGCCGACCAAGGCTACAGAACCCAATCTGTCCTATTATTTAACCAATAACTGGAGGGAAGAGATGGATTAATACCTTTCCCAAGGGTATTTGAGTGTAAATGAATGCAAGGAATATGACTGGAATTCGAATTCAGCTTCCTGCTTTCTCGTTCCGAGCCGATATCCAATGCACCACAACGCACATCAATAACTATTAAACAAATCCAAATATTTCTAAATCCTTTGCAATGTCCAGTGATTGACACCCAAACACTAACATTTTCATATTGGAGCTTCTGGCATGAATGATAAGTAGTACAGTACGCCATTTTCAAATTTCTGGTGGAGTCAGTTGCGTTATGATGCTCCTTTTCTCACAGATTTTTTTTTTTAATCATTTCACCCCGAGCAAGGCGGAAACGCCACTGATGTGCAGGGGGTTACATAAATGTAAAAAGATTAATTAGAAAAGAGTGAGGAGTACAAGATAGTTAGAAAGGAACAATAGAAAGCTGAGAAAGAAGGTGCGATGACAGATACATAGGTGGAGAGAAAGGGAAGGTTATACAGGGGAGGGGAGAGAGCTAGAGGCCAGTGGTTAGTAGATGAGTATTAACTTTGCATTTAAATTTCTGGAGGTTGTAGCCTTCAGGAAAGCAAGAATACGGAAGTGAGTTCCACAGGCGGGAAGTGCAAGAGAGGAAGCTGCAGGAGTAGAATTGTCATCTGCATTTGGCTAACCTGACTGAATGGGTGGGACCCAGTTGCCAGTCTGGTTGCACGGGTAAACACCTGTTGAGGAGGCATCAGTGACTTAAGCTCATCCGAGCAGAAGCCATGAAAATGATGCCCACAGTACAATAGGGTCACCACTATACGGTGCAGTTGACAAAATTTAAAGCACCACACATGCACAAAATGAAATGTGTAAAATTAGATTAGCAGGTCCTTTTACTGTTAAAACAAATTGTTAAATGTAAATTCTACTCCAGCAGCTTCTTTTCTTGTACTTCTCGCCTGTGGAATTCCCTTCCATTTACTTGCTTTCCCAACAGCTTTAATCTCCAAGAATTTAAATGTAAAGTCAATAGTCATCTCCTAGCTCACTAACCTGCATCCTCTCTCATGCTCCTTTCTCCGTCCACTCCATTCTCATCAGTATTCTCATCCTTCTCTTAGCCACTTCCTGACACCCCCTATAACATGTCACTCTTTCTCATAACTTTCCTCCTATGTAACCCCCTGCAAAACAGTGGCAATAAAATGCCTTGATTAGAGTGATATGATTATAAAAAAAAAATTCTATACTATTATAATGCGGATATAAAGTGAGGGATCAATTCTACATTACAAGCCACATATAAACTGATCCCTCACTTTTTGGTCATATTCATCCCTCTCTTACCAACTTCCTGATGCCCCCTATAACCTGTCATATTTTTTCTCATAAAATTCCTCCTATGTAACCCCCTGCAAAACAGTGGCAATAAAATGCCTTGCTTGTGGGGATATGATTATAAAAAGAAAAAAACAATTTTTCCCATTGCACCTTGTGCATGTATGTTTGTGTGTTTATATATATATATATATATATATATATTTCTATTTACATCAGGAATCATTAGATAAAAGGCACCTTCAGTTTTATGTCATTTGATTTTAGTCCAAATTATATTTTTTTCATAAAGTGCTTGATATCAAGATAAAAATAGAACAACCAGCTAATACAACATTCATCATACAGAAAAAAAAAGTTAAAAATAACACACCAAGCCCACAAAATAATACACATACAAAATAATTAACATGCATACACACATGAACACAAAGATTTGATAATGACCTATATTCTAAGTGGTCATATATAGTGCCAAGGTAAAAAAATAAATAGGTCAACCAACACAGTAAGAGGTCAGCTCAATATAAAGTAATTAAGCCGGCTTACTGTGGGTCAACATAAAAAGCAATTAACCACCAACAAATCCTACAACACTTAACAATATTCAAGCAAAAAAAAAAATTTAAAAAAATTCACTATCACAGAAATATCAAATTACACCAAACTTCATAAAAAAAAAAAAGGTCCGTGGACAACAGCAGCAGAAAAAAAGCAAATGATCATGTGTCCACCTAGTTAACAACCTAAAATCAGTCTTTTAATGTACAAATATTTTTTTGTTTCTTTTAAGAGGTTAAAGAAACAGGAGACATTATTAAACTGTGAAGTGCCTAAGTAAAATTCACTCTACATTTCAAGAGATTTGTCCATTCTTCATGGTAAGCCAAGACATTTTTCAGCACCTCACTTCTATGAGGAGGCACTGAAAAGCCCAAACCAATTTTTAAAAAATTTAATGGAACATCAAGACTTTTTTTCCAAGAACTTTTCAGCACCACCCTCATGTGTATGTGTGCAATGCAAGACAGGGGAAAACAGAAATGATAAGAGTTTTAAGAGTATAACTACTTCAAAGACTCCTTGCCAAGAGACATGTCTGGGTCAATTGGCACTGTTTAAACTTGAAGACATTTGTTGTAGAAAGCCTCTACTGATTTACCCCCACCCCCATTCCACTCAGAATGATCCACAAAAACTTCCAGAACACAAAAATAAAAGTAATCCCCCCCCCACCTTTGGAGGTATACATTTCTATAAAAAGTTGTAAATTATCTTTCCTTTTTCAAAAGGTAAAAAAAATGTCAGGAATAAAATAGCTCGAGACAGAAACCAACAAATAACTCAGCTAATCGAGGACTGCAGACGGCAAATCAATTTATAGTGACGGTACAGAATGAGAAACCTTCACTCTTCAAAGTTTTTACTTTGAGATATATATATATATATATATATATATATATATGAGAGAGAGAACAGAGTATAATGATTATAAGCATGGAAAACAATTACCAAAACTGGAGTTCAAAGTTTGGCTGAGAATTCTAATGCTCAGTTTTTTGTTTTTTAATCATTTCTCCCAGGCAAGGTGATAAAAGCCACTAGGATGTGAGAGGTTATGGAGAGGAAAGAAACCCAGAACAATAAAAAAACAGGATTCAAAAACACAAAAAAAATGATTTCTGTTTTTGAGGACTATAGCTGGCAAGAATGCATGAAGCCAGAAGAGAGTTCCAGGAACAAGACGTGCCCAAGAAACAATTAGCATAAAACTTATAATCATAACTAGCAAGTTCAACAGATATATTATGAAACCTACCTGCCAGTCTAATACTGCACTTAAATTTCAGTATGAAAGAGTAAAGCTCAGAATAATTAGTTTGCTTTTTCAAGTTTTTCCACAACAAGTAGATTGATAAAAATATCTTCTCCTTTTCATACGACCATGGCTGATAAGGGAAATGAATAAGCACTTGGCTAAAATGTTTTTCTGAAGTTATCTTATTAATCAGATAGCAGTAACAATAACTGGCTTTTACACCCTTACCCAACCTTGACACCAATGTGCGTGCACAAAGTAAGATGAATCAAAAATTAGTTACTGTAGCTAGCATTACAGAATATAAAAGACAAGAATATGAGAAGCACTAATGACATTGAATGACATTGCACTGGACACGTTCAATGAATATTTGAAAAAATATATATTTTATTATATAAATCACAGTGATATCTGCACATGTCAAATATGATTGTAGCTTGCATCTGCTCTCTTGAAAATGATGACAAACAAATTAGACAGAGTCAATATTAAGACAAATTCAGAATCAAAACACGGGCATCATAAAACTAAGAACTGACAATTGTAATCTTGAAGTATATCTTTTGGACATTGTTGGAAAATTAGATTACTAATATAAAAAAAATCAGTAATTACATAGTCTTAATAGCATAAATGACAACAGTCTTTATATAAACGTAATTCTTTAAGTGAAATACCCAGTGAAGATCATACTCACTGAATTATCCAAGAGACATTTCTTGACTTTTGCTTTACAGCATGGCTTCCAAATAGAACTTAAAGACATGCACACACAAATTAATGTTTCAATAATTTTGAACAAAAATATCTTTACATAAAATATATCAAAGTGCTTGCAATTTCTAGAATTCAAAATCTCAGAAAACCCAAAAAAAGTAAAAGTGTTTTTGAGGTCATTTTATTAGTGCAAGACACTTAATTTAAAATCAATAAAAATTCCTATCCCTTATGATCTGAAATCTTCGGCAATACATTCTACGTATCTTTCAATCTTTAACTAAACCGTCTTGTCATGGAACACAGTAACTTCGTCAACAACACTAGCTCATTAAATAAAAATAAGTCTTTTGAGTATTTTTTTGTCAGTTATATTGGCTGCAAACTAAATATAATGCAATTAAGATCAAGAACTGACAAAAATGTAGAAAGAACTATAAAAATATGTACATCTATTCCGGACTAATATTAGCTTTTTTCATTTTATGGATTTGGGAATTTAAAAGAATACAAGTTTAATAAAATTAGTAAAAATTATCTTTTACTAACTCACTGTCTCTAACCGGTTCCCCAAGAGAGGAAAAAAATGAAACAAATTTATTCAAATTTTTAAAGAATATGTCACACTATATACTAAAGGCAAATACACTGGTATTGGTCATCTAAAATAGTAGTGCTCGAGATTGCTACCAACAAAAAAGAGAATAGACTGGATGTGTTATGAAAAGCTCTCAGCTTATTGGGAGTCTAGAAACATGAGTCTGGACGCAGAAGAGTCTTGCAACTAATAAATTTGCCTTGTACTTGAATGAAATTTATGTTTGTATTGAACATACATTAAATTTTTTTCACTTGCTTATAAACAGTAACACAAAGTGTATGTCTTTTTTCTTTATGCCGAGAATCAAGGAAAATAAGGATTAGAAATAAAAACCCTTGACCATCAAAGACAAAACATTTGACTTTCATTATTTATTAAATTTAATAGATTAAGGATTCTGCCTTTTAAGTTTGTAAAGATTTAAATCACTGCTATAAATAGATTTAAGCAGTTGAAATGTGCAATCTTTACTATACAGACCCATTTACTTTCTGACTTGGTGCTATGAAGGAGGTTCTCTGCTTTCAAAGCTGATTTTCATAATTCAAGACATAAGACAAATCAGCTAAGGAACACAAGAAGGAACACAAACACGTTTAGCAGGCTAAGATGACGATAAACAAGATCTGGGTGTGAAGAAACTTTGGAAATGGTGACAACAATTTGGGGAAATCAAATAGAGATAAAAGCAATGCAGTCAATTAACTTTAGACAGGAAAATGGAATTTCCACTATTGATAATGCAAGATTTTACTTTGGTCAATACAGAAATGAACAATCAGCAACTCCATTGTCATACTATGCCAACTAGTGCAATATAAAGCAAGGAGCAAAAATAAAAACTGAAATCCAAACAAGACTTTTTATTCCCATCATCCAGATGCAGTTGTTAATTCTATCAAGTAGAATTGAACCCAACAGATAAAAGATTTTTTTTTTGTTTTCTGGTGTTTAAGTTTTCTGTAAAAATAAAAATTATATATATATATATATATATGTGTGTGTACAAGTTTCATTGAAAATGACTGAAAGTATTACCATTAAGTTTTTTTATTACCATTAAGTTTTTTTATTACCATTAAGTTTTTTTATTACCATTAAGTTTTTTTATTACCATTAAGTTTTTTATATAATTTTTCATTATGACTTTTTTCTTTTCAGAACTGAAATTAAATAAGAACTGTCCAAAGATTTCGTATTTTCAAGTGTGCTTGTGGCTATACGTTTAGCCATTATCAAGAATGAATTTTGTTTTACTTGTAACTAAATAAAACAAAATTTATTCTTGATAATGGCTAAAAGTTTAGCCAAAAGTGCTCGAAAATATCTTCTTAAAGGTCACAGGACATTGAGCAAAAATGGAAGAGTCATGTCTTATTCAATGAACTCATTTTAGGGAAAAGACCACAGGGTTGCTCTTTTTGAAGATACAAGAACCAATTAACAGGTGTAGAAGCTCATCCCTTGTTCCCTGTTTAGGATGTGGTTTCCGGCTTTCTCTTTTCCAATCTTTTCACTCTAACGTAGCCCCCGGCACACTAGTGGCCTTACCGCCTTGCCCGGAGTGATATGATTATTAAAAAAAAAAAAAAATTCAAAACAATACTGAAAGTACTTTAGTTTAAATCATATATATATATATATATATAGATAGATAGATGTGTGTGGCATATGATGAAAGGCTTATTTTGAACATTACTATGTCTGTAAATAGATTTTTAACTTAAGCCTTTAGTCTCATCTTTGAAAAATGCAGAGAAAATAAGTCACATTGACTGAAGTATAAATGAACAGATAGATTTCATTCAGTGTTCATTGCCTGTTTAAGTTTCATCACTAATCACCATCCAAACTTGGTAAGGTCAGAAGTAAATGTATTTGTTAATTGCAATATCAAATATATTTGAAGAAATTGGAAACATTTCAAACGAACCTATAAAAGAACTAGTTTAAAAATTATCGAAACTTTTATCGAAACTATCATTCTGGAGGAATAAATTGATGTGCCCACCATCCAGTTTACACTGCTCCCTAGTCTTTTGAACAGAATAAGTTTATCCCTTGTTTAGAACTGGGTTTCCAATTCCTTCTCTTAAAGTCTTTCTTTCCCCGCCAGTAGACCCTTGCAAAAAAAAAAACCGAAAAAACAAAAAAAAAAAAAAAACATAAGCAGCTAAACTTCCATCAGCAACAAACTTGTGGGGCTCAAATGAAATTAACTCGAGTAATGTGATGACATATATTGTACTGATACCTGTATATTACTGTTGCGTAATATTTATTTAGCAAAATTTCTTTAAAAGAGTTGACAGGAAATTATTCCCCAAAGACTCTTTAGTTTTTGTCAGTATTTTTTTTTTTTTAATCATATCACCCTGAGCAAGGCGGTAATGCCACTGATGTGCAGGGGGCTACGTAATAGAGAAAAGATCGGAAAAGAGAAAGCCGGAAACCACATCCTAAACAGGGAACAAGGGATGAGCCTCTTAACCTGTTCAATAGACGTGGGTGGAGTGTGAACCGGACGATAGATAGATCTATGTACTCCAATTGAAGAAAAAAAAAAAACTAAGTGAGAAGATCGGAAAAGAGAAAGCCGGAAACCACATCCTAAACAGGGAACAAGGGATGAGCCTCTTAACCTGTTCAATAGACGTGGGTGGAGTGTGAACCGGACGATAGATAGATCTATGTACTCCAATTGAAAAAAAAAAAAAAACTAAGTGAGAAGATCGGAAAAGAGAAAGCCGGAAACCACATCCTAAACAGGGAACAAGGGATGAGCTTTTTAACCTCTTCAATAGACGTGGGTGGTAGCTATAATTTATTTTCATGTTATACAATGAAGCTGCTAGAAATTCTGAGACAACACTGTAATAGAAAAAACTTTGGAATATAGCTCATGCAACTGACACAGCTGTATAAAGAAAGATTGTGTGCACGTTTCATGTATATGAGTGTTATGAAAGACAGCTGGAGATCCAATAGACCAACTTCTTCTATTGATATCTATTAGGCTTAGTAAATTGCTCAAGGCTGTATTATTATGAGGAAGATTGATAACATTACACTAATCTTTCATCTCATGATAACAATTATGAAAAAAAATTTTGAAGTTTCACTTTAAAATGGTAATGATAATATTAGCCATTTCTTTATAAGGAAACATTAAGTATTCATTGACTGAGAAGCCAGATGAAAGTCTTTGTCTTAAAACCACTTTACCAGGAGGTCTCATTTTATTCAAGGTATTTGATAGTCAATCAAGGGATAAGCTGGAAAGTTCTTGAGTTAACCAAGAAAACCTAGAGAGGGGAAAAAATGTTCGGCCAGATTTTGGGAAGAGCATCAGAACAATTTTTCAACACATTTTCTACAAATCATCTGACAATTTCAAGCATCGAGACTGAAAAAAAAATTTAACTCTGGTGTTTTGTTTTAAAGATATCTTAAGCACAAAGCCATACAAGATATCAGTCACATGACCAGAATATTCTACTGGCATTCATTTATAGGTAACTTTTGCATTTACTAATATCTCTTAAAGCCAAACCAGGCCATTGCTTTTAAATTGAAATAAAATTCTAACACCCTGAATGTGCATATCAGTTTACACAAGATTAGACATAATGAAAGTAATATAGTTGGAGTACAGTAAATGATCACATATACAGGATACAATGGATAAATTGTCATCCAAATTATGCAAAAATGAAAATAAAACTGACACCAAATTTTAACATATGTTTACACAAAAATATCTTTAAAAATTAAAAAGTAAATGTATTCAATAAAATCGTCATTGGCTTCAATCACAGCCTCTAAAAAAAAAAAACTTCAGAATTTTCTGCAACTGTTTTGGATGGTCACCCTGTTTAAGTTGGTGAATGCTGCCATAATCCTTGCCTTCAGTTTATCTTTGGTGTAACAAGGAACTTCGTTAGAATTTGTATAGATCAATACATATATAGGTTATGAAATAAGATGTTTTATTTACAGTATTTGAATCCCAGTATCAATGCATTAACTATTTTTATTAGCTATTAAGGCACAAAATAGCCTGTCTTTTGATTCATGAATAACTAGAAAGATTTCACACAGTAAGCTGCAGTTTCATTTTGCAGTAGACTGGTCACAAACCAAGGCTATAAGGCTCAGTCTGTCCTTCTATTCAATCCACAAATTGGAGGGAAAAAAGATGAACTCATATCTTTCCAAGGGTATTTGTATGTAAGTAAATGTAACAATGTTGGGATGATAACTACCCTATGCCTCTTGCACCTGTTGATGCAATGTAACAAGTGTTACAGGTGGGCCAACTGAACGAGTCAGGCATTGGTACATCCATATTCATTGGTGTACAGGTTCAGTGATTATGCTAAGCAAGAAATTAGTGAAAACCTTCTTGCAGAAATGATGGCAGAATAGGTTGAATAATATTCTCAACATGCATAGCACAATTCAACACTCACTCCACAAACACCGATAGTAAGGGAGAGTTCTTACATATAACATCTTACCCCATAATACCAGAAATTAGACTAGTGTCATCTAATCTAAACTTATTAATAAATGGAACTGTGTGTGTCCGTTACCTATAGACTCCAAAATGGCTGAACCAATATCCTTGAAAATTTACACAGTTGTACTATAAGCGTCTGCGAGTGTTCTTAGCTAGGTTTTGTGTCGAGGTACCCCCGATAAATATCAAAAATCGATAATTGAAAAAAAAATTGGGTAATAGAAGGAGTGGTCCAATTTTAATCAAATTTGATACCCTCATAGACAAAGACATAAGAAACGATATTCAGAAGTGTCAAGGTTGCAGTTCTTACAATAGTTCAGAAAAATCGATTATATATATATATATATATATATTTTTTTTTTTTTTTTATAAGCGTTTCACCCCGAGCAAGGCATGCCACTGCCACTACTGTGCAGGGGGCTACGTAGAGAGGAGAAAGGCTGGTTAAATATAGGAAATAACAGAGGGTGGGTGATAGGCGGGTAAGGATACCGAGAATGAGGGTTGGGTAGATGAGAGTGTTGTGAGAATAGTTGGGAGTTAGTGTGATATGAGGTGTCTATTGACCCTACATTTAAACACCTGGAGATTGTAACTGTCGGGAAAGCAGACTTGTGGAAGGGAGTTCCACAGGCGGGAAGCGCGAGAAAAGAAGCTGTTGGAGTAGAATTTACGGTTACATCTTATTTGTTTAACTGTAAAAGGGTGGGACCTAGTTGCTAATCTAGTATCTCGTGTAAATTCGTGCTTGGGCAGCACCAGTGATCTAAGCTCATATATATATATATATATATAAATAAATAAAAGTTTTCATTACACCCAAGCAACGCCGGGCTATGCTGCTAGTGGGTAAATAAAAGAACCTATTCTAATCATTAAACACTACACCGTGTCATGTCTAACCTGTATAGAAATTCTCTGAACTGATCATCTAGCCTATTGAAGGGCTATAATCTGATCCCTTCTAAATTGGTTCTAATTAATAGATTGCCAACACTGAATTCCTTCACCACACTGAACTTTACCATAATACATATCATCATGTGACGTTCAAATACAGACAGTGCACTGGTGAGAGTGTTACTATATCAAAAGATGACCAAAAACAATGAATGAGCACATAATGTACCAAAGTGAAAAGTGGCATTGACATTTAGGATGCTGTAATTTTATTTTATTTTTAAAAAAATTATACTTTAACAACAAATTCACTTTTTTTTTTTTAGTATCAAAATGTAAATTTATCTCAGCCATGATACAGGTTTAATGCCTTCATCTTTCTTTATAACCTAACTGAAGACTGGTGTCAAGAATAATTAAGAATAAAATTGTGACTTTCAAACATGTACACTCTCAGCTAATCTCATTCTGTTACTTTCATGATTTACAAAAGCATAATATCCAGTGACTGTTGCATATATTTAATATTAGACACTGTCACTCACTTCTGTCATATATATATATATATATATATATATATTATAGCCATTTGCAGACAATCCTGTTTCACATCTCATCAGTACAGTTAGACATATGATTGCTCCCAGCCAGGATTGAAACCCAACTGAATAACATCAGTCAGAGATTCTAACCTCTAAGTTATGGGTATTCAGTAGCGGAAGGCAAATTTTAGTGCATTATATATACAATGTAAACACATACCATATTTTATATATATATATATATATATATATATATATATAAAGAGAGAGAGAGAGAGACATGCTAGCAATAAAGTCACTTTACAGTTACTTCTCAGAAAAAAGCTAAGCAATACACATGACACAGAAACAGGCTCACAGATTCAGCTTAAAAATCATAAAATTAACCAGAACTATTTTAATAAGTTTCTAGACTTGAATAATTGCTTTGTTTTAATCGTTATTTTGTGTAACTGAATTGCCTTCATAAATATTTAGGCAGCATATCTTCATTCAAGCATAATCCTTTCTTGATCTTTATGTTAAGTTAAAATTCATCACGGAAGGTGCGATATTTTTTGTTAACCCAAGTACATTCAATTTACTGCAAGATCATCCCCAGGTGTGAATTGCAAAGACAAGTTTGTCTCTTTTGATCCATAGATGAAGCAAAAGATTTTCCCACATTAGGTTTCCATTTTTTCTCTTGGTAGACTGATTGCCAACCAAGGTTATAGAACCCAAGCTGTCCTGCTGTTCAGACCATAGCTGAAGAGAGAAGAAAGGGATTAATACCTTCCTCAAGGGCATTTGTATGTAAGTGAATGAAATGAATTTAACTGGAATTGAAACTGCTCTCTGGTTTCACATTTCAAGCCAATACCCATTGCACCACAACGCACATCCATATTAGTCAACTGAAATACATTTTAAAACATTGCTACTATGCTCATAATTGGTTGCTTTTGATATAGAGGGCCTCGAGAATTTGTTTCATATTTGTGAACTTAGGGTGTATGTACTTCACTAAGTTTAGTAGTAAATATGAAATGTGTGTGTCTATATATATATATATATTTAGCATATCGAGGCAGCAAGTAATTTTCTAAACATATGCTATTAAATATAAGAGACAATGAATGTCTATTATGTTTAATCATGAGCCGTTCTAAACATCGTATTTTTGCTTTAATTTCAGTTGAAAATAAAGACAACAACAATTGACCTCATAGTCTATAATAACCCAACAAGCACTAAACTAAATTCTCTACAAAAAACCAATGTAGTGTACCAATTTACATGCCCATTCAGAGATTGCATCTATGATACTAATCAAAAACCTAGTACTTATATTGGTTTTACTACAACCACGCTCTCCCATAGACTTACATGTCATCTTTCTGATCAGAGTACTATTAAACAACATTTCTCTGAAAAACAAACATGTAGGTAATATCAGACAGATTTTGGTCAACAATACAGTGTTCCTTACTCATACACACAGTAAGAGGAAGCTGCAGATATTGGAGGCCATGTACATCAAATCAAAACAACCAACAGTCAATAAAATCAACTTTAAAACAGGAAATAACATATTACATTGCATTTGACTACATGGTTTTGTTGTCATTTCGCGCTATCCCGCAGTGTGACGTCATAAAACCGCATCGCAAACTTAAGAACTGCGTTTATTATTTTTGGTAACTATTGCCGTTGCCAAGAGGAGTTTTATGTCAACACAAAATAAAATTATCGGTGATGGTGGATTTTATAATATTTCAGTTTAAACAACCTCTCTGAAGATGGCTCATGTGAGCCAAAAGCTTAGAAGAAAACCAATAAATAATTATCCAAATGTTGGAGAATTTTTATCTTTATTTTCAACTGTAATTAAAGCAAAAATACAACGTTTAGAATGGCTCATGATTAAACATAATAGACATTCAATATGTTTAGAAAATATATATATATATATATATATAATAATAACAATAGTAACAAAAATCATAATGCTAATACTAATAATTGTTATACTATATTTTAGTTCGTCTCGAGAAACCCACCGAGAACAAACTCAGAGGGGAAAGAAGGGGAAGCAAAAAAAGAAACAAACGAAGTACATGAATATACGTCAAATACTCGTAGGAAAGAAAAAACCCCAAGACGAGAACCCTAACACTAAAGTGCTCAATACAATAGTAGAGCAACAAAGAAAGAATAAATCTAAGTAAGAGCCAACAGACCTACATAGGTTTTACCCTATGACTCATCAGGTGACAAGCCGTAGGATGAAACCTAGGTAGGTTTGTTGGCTCTTACTTAGATTTATTCTTTCTTTCTTTATATATATATATATATATATATATATATATATATATATATATATATACACAGGATCAATAAAAATACATATGGATATACACACAAGTACACACATATATAGACATATATTCTGGTGCTAATAAAATAGTGCTTGGTGTAATATAACAGAGCTATAAAGTATATATTAATAAATATAAACATTATATTGCATTTATAGCATGACTCAGAGTTTCATGCACTATGCAGTCATCAGGTGCTTATCATGAACTGCCTGTACTGGGATTTTAATTTTTTGTTCTAGCAATGTTCATAGTAGTTATATATTTTTCTTGGAGATTCCATTACGATATACTCATGAAACTTCAAAGTTGGCATGACTTTGTACAATTAAGGGATAAACTTCTCCGCATTAATCCTATATATAAAAACTTATTTATAAATGGAACTTTGTGTGTGTGTGTGTGTGTATCCGTTATCTATAGACTCTGAAACGGCCGAACTGTTTTTCTTGAAAATTTACACAGTTGTACTATAAGCGTCTGTGAGTGTTCTTAGCTAGGTTTTGTGTCGAGGTACCCCCGATAAATATCGGAAATCGATAATAGGAAAAAAATCGGGTTATAGAAGGTGAGGCCCGATTTTAATCAAATTTGATACACTCATAGACAAAGACATAAGAAATGATATTAAGAAGTTTCAAGGTTGCAGTTCTTATAATAGTGTAGAAAATTGACTATATATATATATATATATATATATATATATATATAAAAGGCAAGATGCTTGTGTGTGTGTGTGTTTATCTGCCTGTATGTCTATTTTTTCAGCCTTTTTATTTTAGTTTTTGCTTCGGGTTTGGCTCTAAGTAGGTATAATTGTAGTTCTTAGTCTCAGCCATGATACCATTTACTCAGAGGACTTATTTAGCCTTGCAAATTCAGTTTACGACGAAAAAAATTTTATTTGATATCGATACCAGGAAATCAAAATTTGACTTACATCCATTCATTTTATCTTTCAGTCTACGGTTTCGTTTTAACTGGAAACAACTATTGCTTTTTAGTCTTTCGTGCCAACGTCCAAAGAGTCTGAGCTCCAGAACCGTGAATTAGTTTTAAAGCGTTCATTACACCCGAGCAATGTCGGGCTATACTGCTAGTGGGTATATATATATATATATATATATATATATATTGATTGTTTGATACTTAGTTTTTGGTCATAAAATGGTTAGACCAGTGCACATTTGTATTAAAAAGTGTTCAATACAATTATATTGTAGAACTTTTGAATATTTTTCATTTTAAATGAGTTATTCTGCTACCTAGGTTTCTACCATGAGTGGTGTCTTCACGCGATTTTTATTAACTGATTTTACTGTTTACCATTCATTTTTCTTTTTAAGAATGCTCTTGTAACAATGTTTATTTGAACGCTCACATGGCAGGGAATTTTTGCACGTACAATTTTTAAACTAAAATGAATATGGCATTTTTATTCATGATTGTATGAACCTGAGAGGTATTTCTTAGCGTGGATGCATTTAATCATAATTTCCGTTCTTTCATTTAACAGTTCGTTTTTGTTTGGGAAAAGCATAATTTCTAACTTTTCTTCTTGGCACAGTCTACATATTTTGCTACCACTGTAAGGCTTGGCTATTTTTACAGTGCTCCACGTTATGTCGGTCTTTTCCATACTTTCATTTTAATTTCCATACATGGCTAGCTAATTTTGTACAGCTTTTTAATTTTTCTATTTTGAATGTAGACCTGTTAGTAAACCACCTGGTCTTAAAAGTGTCTTTGGTTGAGCCCAAATATATTTTATTTTGGCCATCTGGGTCATGTTCCTTTGCCTTGTAAATGACTTCTTTTGTGTTGCAGAGTCCTTGAAGTGAGCGTTCAAATAAAACACCATTACAAGAGCGTTCTTAAAAAGAAAAACAGTAAAATCAGTTATTTAAAAAAAAATTTAAAAATCGCCCAATGACACTACTCATGGTAGAAACCTCAGTAGCAGAATAACTCATTTAAAATGAAAAATATTCAAAAGTTCTACAATATAATTGTATTGAACACTTAATATTTTAATACAAAAGTGGAAAAAAAAAAAATATATATATATATATATATATATATATACACACACACACACACACTCTCACAAACAAGCTTTCACCAATGGGTTTCTATGTTTTAACATTTCTTTAAATGTATTTAAGAGTAAAATTCAATAGTATTTTCTCTTGACATGTATAACCAACAGCTTAGCATGCACATGACAGTAACGTTCAACTAAATTGGTATCAGTGTTGCTTGATGATTTATACTTGATTTCTAAGTTATTTTTTTACCCATTTTTAGAAAAGATTTGCTTAATCTTCATTAATAGTTATATCTTCAGTAATAAATGAAATGGTTTCGCCAGAAACAAAGAGAGTACTGGATTGCTATGTGTTGTCAGTTCTTCAATATGGCAGTGAATGTTGGACAATATCAACAAAGATGAAGGGAAAACTTGAAGCAACTGAAATGTGGTTCTACAGAAAGATGCAGCGAATATCATGGATCGAGCATGTGAGCAATGATGAGGTTTCGAAAATGATGGAAACGAAAAGGAAATTAATACTGCACATCAGGAAGAGACAGCTGAAGTTCCTGGGACATGCAATGAGGAAAGTGGGCTTAGAGAACCTGATACTAATAGGCTAGATAGAGGGAAAAAGAGACAGAGGAAAGCAGCGGATAACATATTTGAAGGACCTATCAGGTGGATGATGGAACGAGGGTTGCATGGTGTAACAGGAGAAGGCGTGCTAAGAGCCACCAGGGATAGGGAGACGTAGAAAGCCATGATCACCTCCATCCTGAAGGGACAGGGCACATAGAAGAAGAATATATATATACCAACTGTTTATAAGAAATTATAATGTGGGTATGAAATGGGGGATCAATTCTATATTATAATCAATATATAAACATATCCCTCATTTTGTGGCCATGCTAATTTCTATAAATTTATATTCTAGATTTATGGTCTTGAGCTAGTGGATGGCAGAGCAGGGTTTGGGTGGTGTAACAGGAGAAGGCATGCTAAAAGCCACCAGGGATAGGGAGACGTGAAAAGCCATGATCGTCTGAAGGGACAGGGCATATAGAAGAAGAATAAATGAAAATTTTTATCAAAAACAATTGAGTAGATTAGCAAAAGGCCGGAATTCACATCTCTCTATCAGTCAGTCAGTTAAGTGTCATATGTAATACATGCTTGGGCGACCATGTTTCTTTGAAGATATGACTAACCAAGCAGAAGATTTTTCCTCGGTAGGTTGCCATTTCTTTCTATGTTAGACTGGTTGAAAACCAAGGCTATAGCACCCAATCTCTCCTGCTATTTAACACATAGCTAGAGGGAGAAGAGATGGATTAATACCTTTTCCAAGGGTATTTGCACATAAGTGAATACAAATAATTCAACTGGAATTCTAACTCAGCTTTCCAATTTTTCATTCAGAGTCAATAACCGTTATACGACAACATACATCTCTCTATACACTGTCCTATTCTAAGGTATCTAGACAAAATGTCACATCATTAGCATAACATAGTAGGGAAAGAAAAAAGAAAGGGGGTGGATGAGTATGGCAAAACCCTCCATCCCCTTTACCCAAGCAATTAAAAAAAGCTTTGACCTATAGTCAACATTGACAGAAGCCAGTAAGACATCTCTCAATTTTACTGATATTTACTACTAAACTTAGTGAAATTCATACATAAATTCACAAACATGAAACAATTACTCTGTACGGATTTACTGAATTTGATACTAAGAATATTATGGCGTGAGGCTATATACAAGTGTTGGTAGACTATGGCATCCAACTAAATATTATCTTGCCAGATAAAACTTTGTGCATAAAGTTGAGGTAAGATATTTTTTTTTTTTTGCAGAGGGATCATATATTCTATGAAAGTATATTCACAATGTACATACGGTTATACAAAACCTAGCTTACTAACCATAGCTAAGAATACCTAGTAACATCTATTTTATTGATCCAGTAATGCCTAATTTATGGTAATATATGCTCACTTAGAAAATTTATAATCTATCATGGCGGCTAAAATTATTAATTTCCAAGCTCAGGTGTTTTTGAAAGCATCTTATATTTGAAACCACAATGAAGTGAAACAACCTTTATTTTCCATAAATGCTCAAAATTTTACTTCAAAGAACAATAAAGAGAGAAAAAGTTTCACTGTAGCATTAATTTTTTTTTTTAATTAAAAAAAAAAAAATGGCCTTGTCAAAAAACATTGTTTTAACTTTCTAAGTGTAAAATTGATAAAATTTCTGGCTGACAAAAAAGCCTTTTATGACATTCATTTTAAGTTTCTTTATAGAGATTACTTTAAATTGGATTGTGACAATTGTTCACTGTATGCATTCTGAATGAAAGCAAAAATTGGTATATTTTTGTTGATTCAAACAAAGATGAGAGGCAGAAAAAAGCTTTTTGTGCATATTATACAGTTTCTTTTTATTTTAAGAAATTTTTTTAAAAAGTCTAGCAGCAATAGAAAAAGTCAAATTTGTGAAGTCATTCATGGATAAGGTAGTGTGAAAGACCAAATATATCAAAAGTGGTTTGCAAAGTTTCTCACTGAACTCATATTTTATGTAAATCAAAGTTTTCATAACATTGGTATTTTCAAACTGGTGTGTAAAATAGAGTTGTTACTTTACATATTTATCTTTATTAAATATATTGATAAGTAGAATTTTATAAAAAGTGCAACAAATTATTTTTAAAATAAAGAAAACACAATATAGGCTGCAGAAAAGATATTTGATTCACAGTTATCGAACATAAACAAAAAATATTTTACATATTAACATGAAATTGGTGGGGGCATTCTACGAGGTTTTTGGATCTTTGAAACTCTTTTCAGCAATAATCAGCTTTGTAGAAAGTGAAGGAGCTTGGCTGTGACCTGTAACACTTAAAACCATCTCATCCAAGATCTTTGAATAAATATTTGCACTTATTTTGGTACCATGGAAAGTACTTTAAATTTTACTACTTATAATATCAGCCCAAGCCATTATTCCATTTCTCACTTGTGTTGTTCAAGTAAATAGCAATGGGGATTGGGAGGGGGAGAAAATGAATCGTATTTCTCAGATTGTTATAATTCCAATTCTATTTTACAAGTCCAATGCCATAAAATATTTGGGGCTGGGAGTAAAAGGGATAAAACTCCATATCAATTCATAACAGACAACTATCTTCACTCATGGATGTGCAATGTGGTGCAGTGGATATCGACACGAAACGAGAGATCAGGGTGTCAAGTTCGAATTCCAGTTGAAATCCTTGCATTCACTTGCACACAAATACCCTTGGGAAAGGTATTAATCCATCTATTTCTTCCAGTTATGAATTAAATAATAAAACAGTTTGGGTTCTATAGCTTTGGCTGGCAACCAGTCTATTGCAGAAAGCAATGGCAACCTACTGCAGGATAATCTTCTGCCTAGTCAGTCATGTCTCTTTCAGGACATCATCGTCCAAAGAGTGTATCACGTATGGCATTTAACTGACTGACTAAATATAATATTTTGAATCATGATTAAAGGTTATACTGCTCATAAAGTGGGGGATCGGTTTTCTATTGTTTTCAAGTAATAAACTGATCCCCCACTAATTACTACTTAATAATATAATGCATCTCTTCTTCCTTCCAGTTATGAGTCAAATAACAGGACAGATTGGGTTCTATAGCCTTGGTTGGCAAACAGTCTACCGCAGAAAGCAATGGCAACCTACTGCAGGATAATCTTCTGCCTAGTCAGTCATGTCTCTTTCGAGATACGATCGCCGAAAGCGTGTATCACATATGGCACTTAACTGACTGATCTTCACTCACAAATAACCAAGCAATCCTGTGGTCGAAAATAACATACTTTTATTAGGCTATAATAGATTGAGACTGATTGGGAAGCACAAATAGTTATCTTATTTCAAAGCCTGCTAATGTTAACCCTGATCTTAATTCTCATTTTCTTTTGTAACTAACCCAAAGAACACAAATTCTTTTTTGAGGTAAGATTTAGTTTTCTCCTTTGCCACCACAGTTGTCTTCTAAGTCAAGATGGTTGAATATTTCTATGACAAATCCATTCTGGACCATCTAATGTAACTACTTTCATCACTAAAAATTACTGTTGAGAAAATCAGATTGCATGTACTTCAAAATTTCTTTATGGCACTGATTTAAAGGAGGTCGTTAGATGCCAAACCTGAAAAGCAAACAATGTCATACATCTTTCCTCTGTTTATATTTGTAACATCAGCTTTTTCAAATATGTTCTCATGGGTCAATCTACATTTCTTGTCTATTAACTATTCTCAGATCTCTTACAACATTTCTTAAAACCAGGTTTCTTTGCTCTTTTTTATTCTGATCTTACCAATGTTTGCCATTTATTTGTTATTGTTCTCTGTTCAACTTGCCATCATTTCCATGACTGTTCCCATCTCTCAGTAATATTACAATATCTTATTTCCTTTAAACTTATCTTTCTTGCCTCCTATGATTTTCATTTTGCGCACACACACACACATAAAAGTTGTGGAACTCGTAGGTTTTTTTTTTACCTGCTGTTCATGCATTTACTTTTATAAAGAGTGCTCGATACAAACGTAGAGCGTTATATTGCATTGTAATAATTGTTACAATGGTTTATGAATTCATGGTATCACTACACAAAAATTTTTGTAGTTTCGAAGCTGTTTTGCATGCTTCTCATTGGGTGAAAAGGTTGAAAAAAAAAAAAAAAAAAAAAAAAAAAAAAAAATTTTTTTTCAACCTTTTCACCCCATGCAAAACAGCTTCGAAACGCAAAAATTTTTGTGTAGTGATACCATGAATTTATAAACCATTGTAACAACTATTACAATGCAATCTATATACACACAAATATATATATATATATATATATATATATATATATATACACACACACACACACACACACACACACAAAGAGTGCAGTAAAAGTAAACCCAGTGTTTTTGCCTTGTTCTTTTTGAGCTGAGATGGATAGGATAACATGGAGAAATTCAGTGGACATCACGATCATCAAACTTAATACCAGACATTCTTATGGGAGCCTACTCAAAGATCTATTTTACAGGCTCAAACTAAATACAATTCCTGAACTAAAATAAACATTTTCTGAAATTAATGTCGAAATGTGTCATGGCTTGTATAAGTGTCACTGATAGGGTTTTAACACTCTGGCTTCTTGGGTCGAGTACTGGTTATCACGGCACCATATATATAACCCTTTTCTGTCCTAGGGGTGGTTATCCTGGTCACGGGACTGTATATCTAGCACTTCCACTCCACTGGCCTATTCCATTCAATGTGCACCAGACCTAACTCTTCCACCCTAGCACCTCAACCTCTGGCGTCTTCCTCTTTGGGTTGAGGCATCTATTCAGTCTTAACCAAACTCAAGGGGTTGGCCATACGTCCCTGAGCATCCATGGGTCAGTCAATCGGCTCATTGGTTTGAATCTGCTTTCTGCCCACGTTGTGATTATTAGATCTAGAAAGCAGAAGTGTGGTTCGTTCATGGTCAACTGAAGATGTAGACACAGCTGGCGAAGCTGATGTTACACATTTAGAATACAGCAAAAAGAAATAAAAAGAAAAAAATAATGTCCGTAGAAAGCCGAACAAACAACTGTTCAATGGTTGCACTGTCAATGTCATTTATATACAAGAAAAGAATAGAAAAAGAAAAAAAAAAGTGTGTATGGTTCACTTCTTGTTAAATCGTCTCAGAAGATATATAACTCTTTTCAACAATGTTCTCTAGACTCTTCACAGAGTCAATTCTTCTCAAAAAATAATTGCTGGGACCATGGTGTCTTGCAAAGATGCTGGCACAAACGATGGATGATGAAATTACGATGTCTGGCTAGTGATGACATTAAGCTTTATATGTTCAGCAGTTTTTCAACAATCCACAACAAATTTGGGGCGACACTTAAACTTTTCCAATCATGAATCTCCTTGTCAGGAACCCTCACTCCAACTTCTTCATAAAACATCAGTTTTATAATCTTCCTCTTCCTTCTGTCGTCATTGCCAGCAACAAAAATTACAATCTGTGACAAAGCTTCCGTCTGAACAACAGGACCAAATGCAAATAAAATATAAAATATATTTCACTATTCTTTTTCATACAAAGACATCCTCAGTTAGGAAGTTATTTGGTTCGAATTGTCAGCAACCTTACTACGGGGGAAGTGGGGGTAACCTGTACACTCACACGGTTCTGGTCTCTCTTATCAGCAGCACCCCTCATCGGGGAGACCCAATATCACACAACTGAACTATCGCCCGGTTCACACTCCACCCACGTCTATTGAACAGGTGAAGAGGCTCATCCCTTGT
This sequence comes from Ascarosepion bandense, assembly GCA_037127315.1. Classification (NCBI taxonomy): domain Eukaryota; kingdom Metazoa; phylum Mollusca; class Cephalopoda; order Sepiida; family Sepiidae; genus Ascarosepion; species Ascarosepion bandense. Next base: position 4,484,544 of record JBBBDQ010001604.1, read on the forward strand.
TCCCTGTTTAGGATGTGGTTTCCAGCTTTCTCTTTTCCAATCTTTTCACTATTACGTAGCCCCTGCACATCAGTGGCATTACGGCCTTGCTTGGGGTGATGTGATTAAAAAAAACTGTACGCTTCCACCCACGGTCATTGTTCGACTCAACTTCAGCATTGCATTACGACACACTTATATAGGAAACCAGCAGATACTAAGCCAGGTCATCCAAGCACTTAACATGTGTGTCTGTTGCTACAGCCAAAAATCATGTGGCCTCCAAAGGTCCTCTTGCTTACTCAGCACTATTTCAATTTCACTTGCAAAAAACTTGTTCATTTCCACCATTCTCTGATGATTCAAGTTAAACTGCACTCAAGTTACGCTAGATCAGATTTCACCACTGGTGACCAAAATACATTTCGAGGTTCCTATTTACTTAAAAATAAAATAAAATAAAATAATAATAATTTCGTTTACCTCCATTGTTTTCTGATGACCCAAATATAACAGCCTAACTTTTGCTTAGATCAGATTTTGCTACCAGTAAACAATTATGCTGGTTCAATTTAATATTGCCACACTGGAAGTAGAAATTTTGTTTAGAAAATTTTTTAATAGAAATTTAAAAAAAAAAAGAAATGAATAACATGCCATTTCAGCCTTCTTCAGGTGGTAGGAATTTTAACCTTTTAAACGTGTGTATGTGTGACTCTCTGTCACAGGGTTCAGTATTGTATTGAACCTGAAGGGGGGCATTTTGAATATGTTAAATAGTTTGTTAATCATAACGAATCATATTTTGATGTGATAATACATACACATTTTTTTCAAGCTGCCATTTATTTTTGTTCAATAAAAGTTAAATAAAAGAGGGTATTACTTGTGATACACCCTGTATATCTACCTGCCTATATATTTGCAATATGGTAAACTCAAGTTGTATAGTAAAACATCACACCTAATTGCTAATATCTCAATGAGTCCATTGATAAATCCGATGCTATGAAAGTCGGTTCTGTGCAGGGCCCGGAAGTTTTTTCCGTCTGAATCTATCCTGCACACATATAAATTTACCATTCGCCCGTGCATTGAATACTGCTGCCATATCTGGTCAGGTGCCCCTGCTATTCTCCTTGGGCTTGACAAGGTACAGCGGAGGGTCTGTAATGTGATCGATACCAACTTGGCAGACCACCTGCAGTCTCTCTCTCACCAGCACGACATGGCTTCCCTGTGTCTCTTCTATAAATACTTTCACGGCTTCTGCTCCGATGAAATTAGATCACTGGTGCCCACTAGATACGAATTTACACTAGAAACTAGATTAGCAACTAGATCCCACTCTTTTACAGTGAAACCAATAAAATGCAACCACAACTTCTACTCTAACAGTTTCTTTTCTCGAACTTCCTGACTGTGGAATTCCCTTCCACATGATTGCTTCCCCGACAGCTACAATCTCCAGGAGTTTAAATGTAAGGTCAATAGACACCTCCTAACACACTAACTCCCATTCTTTCAAACACTCTTCCCATCTGCCCAACCCTCATCCTCAGTATCCATACCCATCTATCACTCTCCTACATCTAACCACTCCTTCTCTTTACCTTCCCCTATGTAGCCCATGCGCAATAGTGGCAGTGGAATGCCTTGCTTGGGGTGAAATGATTAAAAAAAGAAAATATGTATGATAAACATATCTTGAAACTTTTACCAAATTATTGGTTAGTATCAAATTTATTTAGAAAACAGCTACTTGCATAAATAATGACTATAAGAAAAAAAGAAATCAATTTATATCATTTTCTTTTGAGGTCATTTTTCTTACACTATAAGACATTCCCCCATCTGTTTAATTGACTGGATATGGCTGTTGTTTTTTTGTTAATTTCTGTAAATAATGATTCCTAATATAAAAAATATTTCACTGCCTGATGAGGTGCCAATAAGCTGGCACCGAAACAACTACTGTTGTGTTACAGTAAACTATGTTTTTATTATAAACACTTATAATAAATGTATTACTATATATAATACTCTACTAAACATCAAGCACTCTTGAAAAAAGTAAATTACTACAAATAGCAGACCATTAGCCTATTTGTTTGTACTGCGTCTAAGACCAAGCTGCTGTCTGTCAAGCATCACAGGCAACCTCTCCTGCCTCCCATAAGCATGGACCAAGCAAGTCTTCTTGAGAGCAATACACTGCGCCTTCTCGGCCTTACCCTCTCTTCCAATCTCAAGTAGAACTACTACATTGAGTCAATAGCTAAATCCACTGCTAGGAAGGTCGGGTCACTGTGTCGGGCCAGGATGCTTTTCCCACCTGAATCCATCCTGCATATATACAAATCAACCATCCGTCCATGCATGGAGTACAGCTGCCATATATGGTCGAGCACCCCTGCTGTTCATCTCAGTGTTCTTGACAGGCTCCAAAGGAGAATCAGTAATGTGATAGGTACTGACTTGGCAGCTCAACTACAGCCACTTCCCCACCGACAAGATGTAGCTTCCCTTTCTCTGTTCTATAAATACTTTCATGGCTTCTGCTCCAATGAACTTAAGTCACTGGTGCCTCTGCAACAGGTGTTTACTCGTGCAACCAGACTGGCAACTGGGTCTCACCCATTCACAGTTAGATCAACCAAATGCAGATGACAATTCTACACCTGCAGCTTCTTCTCTCGCACTTCCCGCCTGTGGAACTCGCTTCCATATTCTTGCTTCCTGATGGCTACAACCTCCAGGAATTTAAATGCTATGTCAATACTCATCTCTTAACCACTTGACTAGTTCTTTCTTCACCACCCTGTATATCCTTTCCTTTCTCTCCACCTTGCAACTGTCATAACACCTGTATTCCCACCCTTCTCTTGCTCCTTTCTGACTGGTTCGTCTTTCTCTTCACTCTTCTATCTAATCTTTTTACTCTTATGTAGCCCCCAGCACATCAGTGGCGTTACTGCCTTGCTCGGTGTGATACAATAAAAAAAAAAATATTTTTATTATATATATATATATATATATATATATACATACATATATATATATATACATACACACACACACACACACAAGTCTAGTGTAAGTATTTTTTTTATGAAAAAAAGTAGGTCACACTGTAAATTTTTTTTAAGATTAAAAATCATACATTTTCAGTGATGGATAGCATTATGCCCTGAATGTTTTTCCTAAATGGGTTAAAATTCATGCTCAAAAAAATCCAAGAATTGCACTATATATGAAATTGTGTAATACACAAGTATGTGCTTATAAAATTATTACACAGTTATTGGTTAGAGTCAAATTATACCAGTAAACAGTTGAAAACCATTATAGCATAATTGGCTGATCTTCCTAATTTTCATGTGTGTGTGTGTGTATATATATATATATATATATATCATGGAACTATCAGATCACACTAAGATAAACCACATATACAAGCAGACTGATATCATCAGACCATAAAGGCCCAAACTAGAATACACACACACAAGCTAGAATACACACACATACACACACGTACAGTGGCAGTGGACAGCCCAGAACTGCCACACACACACATACACAGTGGACAGCAGCAGTGGACAGACATTCTTATAGAGGCCGTTAAGAAACCTGGACAGACAAAAGCTTCTCTGCCATTCTGAAGATGAGATTTTGATCTTGAAATATTAATGTTTAAATATTTAGGTAATACTCAAACACTTCTTTACCTTCCTTTATTTTACTCAATGCATTGTGACAGCCTTCAAGACATAACCCATATAACTATTTTACACAATGTTTCAAGCAAATTACAAAACTTTACTCTCTCTCTCTCTCTCTATATATATATATATATAGATATTTTAATTCAGATACTTTAATCCAAGTGGAAAAAGCAGGATGGTAAATTCCAAAAACCCGATCCTAATTAATATTAAAAATTTTATTTTAATATTAAAAAATGATACAGGAAGAGAGCTCCATGTAAGAAAATATTACAGAGCAAATATAAATTAAAAAAGGATTAATTCAATGATGTTGGATGATCATTTTGATATGAAAATCCCCACGGGGGATAACACATCACCTCAGCAACAGAAAAATCCTTTCAGAAACTGGAGAAAAATCAGTCTAATTTTCCTTTTTAAATAGATTTGCAAAGAAATTTTAAAAAAAAGAAAGAAAAAGAAAAAAAAGAGAAAGAAAAAAGAGAAAGATAAAACAAAATAAAATCAAACAAGAAAAGAAAAAATTGACATAGTCTGGGTTCGCAAAAAAAGGAAAGAGAATTGTAACTTAAAATTAACAGATGGTTGAATTGATGTAAGGTTAAGCAACACGGAAAAAAGGTGGGAGATAAGAGAGATAAAGGAAGGAAGGAAGGAAGGAAGGGAAAAAAAAGAAAAAAAAGAAAAAAAGAAAAAGAAAATATATATATATATATATATATATAAAAATAGTATCAATACTATTAGATACTTTTTATTTACATTATATTGTCATAACTCAGACCAACAAATAAATTAATGTAAATACATCATTTGGATAATAGCAATTTTATCATATAAACATTGAGTTGCACAACACAAACTAGCTATATGCTCTATACTTGAGTAGACCAGTTGAAATCAATACCACTCAAATGAAGATATTGCAAATAATTTCTGAAATATGACTTCAACATAATTTATGCAAAAGATAAACAAAACAAAAAAAAAACACACAGAACTGCATATACATATGATTTTTATGCCCATTGTTTTTTTGTTAAGTAACTGTTACAAGTTGATAAAAACTGAATAGAAGATTATAAAGTAACTGTACCAGAAGAACGGTCTTTATTTAAATGAGAAGCAAATGAATTTGAACATTGCCATATTATCAATTAAAAAAAAAAAAAGCAGTAATCAATGGTAAATAACCCCCCCCCCCCCCAAGTATGCAAGATCTTATCAGGATAATCAAGGATGGCATATTTCTTTTGTGACTAAGTAAAATGTTTTGCAGCTTCAGTGATAAATTCTCTCCCTAAACCATATTCACAGCATTCTGTAAATTTGAATTTAGATCCAGAGAAAGAAAGAAAAACAAAAAAAACTTTCAATTACAGCCAAAATTTCTCATAAGAGTTCTTTAATGAGCAAGTCTCTTGGCGGATGGGATGATGAAATTGATTGAAAGATTGAAGATGTTAATGGAACAAAACAGTAAATGTGTTGCTCAGTAATGTTGAAAATAAAAAGGTTTTACTTTGAACAACCTTTTTAAGATAACCAATATTTTTTTTATTTTTTCTATACATTGACAAATCTCTTCTCTGCCAAATAGTACTAATATAGTCCTATTTGTGTATGGTTACTCAAGTCAGTTAGTGCTGTTTGTAAAAAAATAAAATTAAAAAAATCTATAAATAAAAAGTAAAAATGAAATTGCTTAAACAAGAAATATATTATGAGAAAAAAATACAGAAAAAAACAAATCCTTGAATGTTTGGAAGCGTAGAAAGCACCATAGAATACAGGGTCTGTATTGTATGGCCATCAGACATGTAATGATTTCATTTCTGTCATTAAGTTCAGTAAAATTATTTATACTTAAAATATCAAAACTTTTTTTCTATCTTAACAGATTTCCCTCACCAGGCTCATCTTTCTTATCTTCATTCCACTTCATTTTTTTTTCTTCTACCGCACTTACATAAACTTATTTAAATAATGAAAATAGTATTTGATAAAAATGCACAAGACAATGAACGAAAAAAAAAACTTGTTTATCACTAAAAGAGTATTTTGCACCTTCATTTGACGCAATATAACCGTGGAAAAAAAAGAAAAAGAAAATTTATTGACATTTTAAGGAGCAGACATCAGGAAATACTTTCACATTTCTCATCTTAGTAGAAATGAGTTTTCATGGAAGGGATTGAACCCTAAATTTTGAGTTTTAATTTTTGTGTTAGGATTTAAAGCCAGAACATGTAAAAATTACAATAAAGAAATATAAGAAAATGGCATCTTCATTCTATTTCCACAAAAAAGATAAATTGATTCAAAAATAGAAAGGAATTCAAACTGAATAATGAAACGGATCCATTGAGTTTGGTTTGAGCTTTTCGGCTGATATCTACACAAGCAGTATTTATTGTGACAAGGTGAAAACATCAAAGGAAATAATCAGGGCCACCTCTTCCAGTATAATGGCTTCAACATACACCCACTTTTAGCTGAACAAATTGTTATCTCTTCACAAATGTCTGTACATAGAATTTTTATTTATATATTTGGAGGTGCTAGAAAATTATGGCCTATCAAAATGGGATGACAAAAATTTGGGGTTACTTGATCAACCATGGAAGACATGAGTCAGACCAAAACCTTTCAGTACCAACTTCTCCTTTTATGTATCTGAAACTGAGCACTTTCTATGCATACAAATACAGGTCTTTAAGATATCTATGGATTTTGCATTTGACAAAATTCCTAAACAATCAATTATTTTTATTTTTTTTGTTACTTTAAACCAAAACATTTTGTATTGTAAAAATAATTTTTTTTGTGAATGAATATTGCATTAACAATTTTATGAGAATAAATGATTTTCTCCAGATACAAGTACTACTATTTAAGAACCCAACCAGAATCTAAACTTGGGCATTCCAATTTCATATTCCATGCTGCTATTACAGCTGCACATTCTTGAAGGAACAAAATCTTACAAAAGTCTTGTCTTTTTGTCCATTTAGTAAATATGATGAAATAAAGAACCAAATAGGAAAACCTTTATAAATTAAAAGGTTCCCACTTTTATTTAGCATCAGAAATTCTTTTAAGAAAAACAACATTTTTAATAAAGCTAAATAAATAGCATAAAGTTAAATATATAAAAGGTTTTCTTATTTCTTTATTTGTTCATTTTGTTGGATTTAATTTATGTCTAACTTTTCTCGATGGTGATATCCAGCAGTAAATCATGGTTTTCCTCTCTGCAAGTTCAGCTATTTTTAAGATTTTTGCATAGCTAGAAACTGACTTGTTTGGAAAAGAAGATAATAAAAAAAAAAAGAAAAAGGAAAGCATTTAAGACACCAAACTTCTCAAAATGTATAGGCATGGCTACAAGGGGTGGGGGAAAAAAAAACTTCCCTTTAAGTATGAATCTCAGGCCCACATACCCATTCCATTAAGTTCTTTTTCTGCTATGTGCTCTGTCTCCTCAGGACATAAGAGATCATGGTTCTCCATGTCTCCTTATCCCTGGTGGCTCTTAGTATATTTTCTCCTGTTACACCTCACAACCCCCATTCCATCATCCACCTGATCAGGCCCTGCAAATATATTATCCACTGCCTCCCACTGTCTCTTTGACCTTTTTTTTTGGTCTCTTATTTAGATAATGTATTGGGGTAGTAAGATATGATTCCTCAGTCCTGTCCAATTATTGGCCTCTGCTAAAAAGTTAAAACTGTCTAATATGGAAAAGCATTTTTATCTTACTAGCAGTCCAGAATGTGTGGGCTGTGAGGTGAATATTATTTTACTACTCCTCCCCACCTTAAAAAAAAAATCGCCACTTTTTCTCACATGTCCAGTAAGGTAGATTCCATTTAGAATTGAAATTAAATGTAAGTTGTAATTTTTTTTCTTTGCTCAATTGACCGTTCTCATTAGTTGGTTGATTTTTTTTTAACTTGTTAGAAATTTTTGTTGCAGGTAGTTAACCCACTACCCTTATTCATAGACACATAGATAAATGCACAAGGACGTTAGTTGGCTATAAAGATTAAAGTAACTGCTGTGAGGCTGCTTTATTTTATATGGAGCAGAATTTAAAATAATTGTTCATATTTGTATCTAACAATTGTTTCTAGACAAGTGAAGGCACTTTCAGGAAAAGAGCTGATGTCATAATGAGGTTGCAATTCTTAGAATTCTGAGGAGGGATGAGAGAGAGGGTGAGAGGAGAGAGAGAGAGAGAGAGAGAGAGAGAGAGAGAGAGAGAGAGAGAGAGAGAGAGAGAGAGAGAGAGAGAGAGAGAGAGAGAGAGAGAGAGAGAGAGAGAGAGAGAGAGAGAGAGAGAGAGAGAGAGAGAGAGAGAGAGAGAGAGAGAGAGAGAGAGAGAGAGAGAGAGAGAGAGAGAGAGAGAGAGAGAGAGAGAGAGAGAGAGAGAGAGAGAGAGAGAGAGAGAGAGAGAGAGAGAGAGAGAGAGAGAGAGAGAGAGAGAGAGAGAGAGAGAGAGAGAGAGAGAGAGAGAGAGAGAGAGAGAGAGAGAGAGAGAGAGAGAGAGAGAGAGAGAGAGAGAGAGAGAGAGAGAGAGAGAGAGAGAGAGAGAGAGAGAGAGAGGAGAGGAGAGAGGAGAGAGAGAGAGAGAGAGGAGAAAAGAGGAGAGTGAGAGAGAGAAAAGAGGAGAGTAGAGAGAGAAAAGAGGAGAGTGAGAGAGAGAAAAGAGGAGAGTGAGAGAGAAAAGAGGAGAGTGATAACAAACAGACAGGGTTGCGATAATGATGGAATTCTGAAGTATGAAAGCCAAGTGAAATATAAAAGTTACCATGAATATTTAGTAAGCAAAGCTAAAGAAATAAATTATAGCGGCAGGCAATTCTAGGAGAGAATCAATCAAGGGATGGCAATCAAGAACTGGAAATGCTTGTAGACAGACGTGACCTTTTGTTAAGTGACCATACTCAATTTCAGCCACAATGTCAGCATGCATTATTTCAGCCCCAATAAGTGCCACTTATCTGGGCGACTTTTGTGCACAAAATGCTGCCAGCCATCTGTTAAAGCCATTATTAGTGTTCCAAACAGTCTTAGCAGAACTCTAAAAGTGACCTTTGCACTCTTCAGGATTAAGACTAAGCATAATGATTTTTTTTTTTTAATCTTGTTTACTTTACAAATAGCAAAAGTGAGTAAAGAACCATAATTAAAACTGATGATAATTCAAGAGATCAAGCTAAGGCAAGTCCAGCAGAAAGGAATTGATTTTGCTAAGATTATTAAAAACTACTTTTATAGCAAACTTGTTTGGATTCAATTGACAAACTGGAGAGAAACTCAGAAACTAGTTGATGGTCATTGAGAGAGCAAAATTAAAATGTACAGAAAGATAAATTCTGACATTGGACACAAGACAAGTTAAAATTCATGCTTTAACAATAATAACAAGCAAAGAACTTCTGCCAATAAATTCAAGTCTTCAGAGTCTAAGATAAAAATAAAATATAAAAATATCTATCATATCCATACATGTATACAAAGATGAAGGCTAGCAATTACCAACTGCTATTTAAAAAAAAAAAAAAAAAAAAAAAAGACCTGAAACAACTCCATGAATTAAAACAGTGTCACAGAAAATATTTATGCTACTCAAATCAAATTAAAGAATAATCAATTTCAAATATTTCATGAATTTGTTAAGTTGAAGATTTTTTTTTCTTTCACAAAGTAGATGAGGTGGGGAATAACTGAACAATTAAACCAAGAATACCGGAAAGGTACTTATGAAAGGGAAGCTTTGTACTACTAATGATAACAAGAGTCTACCCATTTTGTCATTACTTAAGGCATGGTGTAGTAATGGATAGCAGTTTGGATTGAGGAATTGAAAAGCTGAGTTCAAATTTAAGCTAAATTTATTACATTCACTTATGTGCTAATACCCATGGGAAAGGTATGAATCCCTCTCATCTCACAGGTATGGATAAATAGCAGGAGAGTGTGTTCTATAGCCTTGGCTGGCAACCAGTCTATTGCAGTAAGATAATCACAAAAAAAAAAGAAAAATGAAAAAAGTTTCAAGAAGCTTCTAAGGAAGCTGGATCAACTCACCCAAGGTAAATGCAACCACAAGACGCACAAGTAAGTATTGCTTAACTTAATCCTTTTCACCTCGTATTTTTGTGAATGTGATACACAAAATAGAAAATAAAGCAGAAATCATCTTACCAATTCAATGATCAGTTTTAAAACTCACCTGAAAAGAAAAGAAAGAATATATTGTAATATTTGCAAAATTGGTAAATAAAAATAATTGTAAAAATATTTAGACTATTGAAGCTGAATGACATAGCAAAAAAAAAAAAAAAAAAAAAAAAAAAAAAAAAAAAAAAAAAAAAAAAGATGAAAGGGTTAGTTTGCCTGCCTGTCTTAAAAAAAAAAAAAATTTTTAAAAATACTAATCCTGGTTTTTAACCAGACTCCAAAATACTAATTGGAAATAAGCAATTCTCTCAGCCACCAAGCAGGCCAAAATTAATAGTTTACAAAAAAGATTTAAAAACACAAACTTTTAGCTGATGTGTTTAAAAATGAAAAACTTCACAAGATTTAATTAAGATCAAGTAAAGAGAAGATAGTTTTTAAAAAAGGAAACTTCAATAATAAAATTTTCAGCGGTTTCTCATAACATTAAAAATTAACAGATTTATACTTTTATTTTATTCTTTCTTGTAACAGCAACAAATATATCTGCCCCTGTCCAAATGCCAATGAAATGATAGCGTGGCTACAATCCTGATGCAAACTCCATTATTTTCAAATTTCTTTCGATATCAGTAAAGATATAATATTTATCTATGATTGAGATTATGACAAGAGCTGATTCTCTATCACATATTGTCTGCATGTTACTTTGTGTATATTATCTGAATGTCTGTGTTGTGAGAGTAATTTACATATGCTTGTGCTATTTAGATCTGTCAAGGAATTAAAGTATACAGGTATGCATATAAAATATGTATATGCATAAACACGATCTGAATGAATCTGAAAAGAACATGTCACAAAGCCTGATTTCCATCTGGTAACAAACCAAAAATAACAGAAAATATCTTCAATACAGAAGGAATCATGAAAATGTCTTTGAAGGACTTGTTTATAAAATCCTTCAAAGACATTTTTATGAAACTTCCTGTATTGAAGATATTTTCTAATAAATATTACATTTAAAATGGTCAACAATTTGAACTTAAAACTCAATCATTTTGCCATCACCAAAGCAACAAGTACTGAATCGGTATTACTAATAATCACGTTATTGATGAAGCTAATGAGAATTTTAAATAAGTACCTTTCAGAGGAGGTACTCCTTCAAAAGACCATCTATAGTAAATAAAGATTTTTTTAATTCTCCCCATTTAGTCATTAGACAATTCTACTCCTGCAGCTTCTTTCCTCGCACTTCCCGCCTGTGGAACTCACTTCCCTATTCTTGCTTTCCTGACGGCTACAACCTCCAGGAATTCAAATGCAAGGTCAATACTCATCTCTTAACCACTTGACCCTAGTTCTTTCCTCACCACCCTGTATATCCTTTCCTTTCTCTCCACCTCTGCAAATGTCATCAAATTTGTGTTCCCTCCCTTCTCTTGCTCCTTTCTAAATGGTTTGTTCTTCTCTTCACTCTCTTCTATCTAGTGGTTTTACTCTTATGTAGCCCGCTGCACATCAGTGGCGTTACCGTTACCACCTTGCTCAGGGTGATATGATTTTAAAAAAAAAAAGAAAAAGAAGAACAAAGAAAAAAAAAATAAGAACAAAAAAAAAAAGAAGAACAAAGAAATAAAAAAAATAACAAAGAAAAAAAAGAAATAGAAAAAAGAAAAAAAATCAGCAACACTAGGTCATATCAAAAGGAACTTATTGATAGTTAACAGCTGCAAACAAGTAAGAATGTTGATTTAAAAATCCAAAGGACCATAAAATGTGACAAATGTGTATATAATTCGATGCATGAAGCCTTCTACTACATAAAGTTTTTGAAACTGAAAAAGAGGAAAGAGCAGGGAAAATAGAAAGGGTGAAAAACAAAGAAAGAGAAATGAAACAATCCTAAGCCTTTCATAACTATTTTTCATTCATATTTGGCAATAATTGTGTTTGGTCATCTAGAAGATTCTGTAATCAGTATGAGCGATAGAATTGTCCCAGTTGACTTTTTGTTTAATGTACCTTCACAATGAATGCATTAAAAAAAAAAAAAAAAAAAACAGCTTTCATATATACTGAATTGATGAGAATGGCTATGATGATGAACATAGGTATTCATAATCACGATAATGATCTTGAACAAAATACACAAATCCTCTACCAAGTGCTCTAAAAAAAAATAAAAAAATAAAAAAAAAATTAAACTCCAACCTTGCCAAAACAGAAATTATGATCCAGAATTGAAAAGCAGTAATGACATATTGTGATTTTTTTTATGATGGATTCAGAATATGTAATTAATAAATACTAAACACTTCAAATGTCTCAGTGTATGACTCAGTTGTAACAAATTTAATATAGGAGATAAGAAAACTGAATGTAGAATAGGCTGTGTTATTAGTAGGTTTGCCCAACAGCGCCAGTTGCTGCAAAACCAAAACATGAATCTAAAAACTGAAATCATATCCTTAAATAGCTTTATTAGATTGAGACTTTCATATACCTGTCATTCAGGGCACAAAACCTGTTCAGAAATATCTACGCTGTCAACATTTTATATATAAGTTGTAAGCATTCATTTGTTCAAACACTTAGGCCAAAGAAGAATGGCTAAATAAAAATTGTGCAGAACTTGTTTGGGTTCCGTTTAATGGCATATCAACACCTCTGTGGGTTATTTAATGATAAAAAGGTGGGGGTTTTAGGTATTTTTTTAATGCTCAGTTATAGTGAGAAGGTTGATTTAGTCAGATTTTAATGAAATTTTTTTTTTTTTTTTACTTTAGAAAACTGAAGGTGTCTTCTAATTTTATATTAAAAATGTATTGCTGGTAATAATTCTTTTCTTCAAAAATGTGTAATGATAATTTTCTTTTCCTTCAAAAATGTACTGTTAGTAATATTTTTCCTTCAAAAATGTATATTTTTCTATAAAAGTCTATTTTTATAATTTCATAGTGTTTAGATGGCAGTTTGCGGGGGGGGGGGGTAACTCTTTGCCCAGAGCTGGGACCCTAACAGGTGCTACCAATCCGGGTCAGGGTGAACCTGAGAACAGCAATTAAGAGGTGGATCCATGCTCCTCACATCCTCCCAATCAGAGGCATTGCTGCCAGATACAGTTTACCATCATACCCAGGACCATAACTTGAGTATTACAGCTAAAGGAGGTATGCATAAAAAGCATAAGAATACTAACAAGACAAAAAAAAACATGCTCATCAATAAGATGCATAAAAACATGCTCATCAATAGGATGCATAAAAATTCCTAGGAAGGGACGGTCATTTTAGAGAAAGGAAAAATACTTCAACAATGGAATGAATACGTCTGAGATGACGAAAGAGAACAAATGGCAATACAGAAATACCAACAGGCTGGAAATATTACAAACCAAAGTGGAAGCTGCACTGGCCAAATTGAAGAGAAGCAAAGCAGCAGTGCCAGAATGAATTCAGCATAGATAAGAGAAAAAAAAAAAAAACTAGGTGCAAATGAATGCAAACTCCACTAACCAATCAGCCGAATGAATCACATAACAAAACTCATCCAAATTCTGATGAAGAGAGCATGCAGCAGAATCAACCCAGAGATAGAACAAGAACTGTGCAGGTTCATCAAAGACATCAGAACAAGAAACACACTATTTATACTCAGAATGTTATCTAAAAGAGCAATACATATGCAGGAAGACATGTACGCGTGTTTTATCAACTACACAAAGGCATTCAACAAAGTACGCCACAAAGATGCGTTAGAGCTGCTCAGCAACATTGACATATTTGGGAAAGATTAAGATAATCAAGAACCTATACTGTCTGCAAATCACCTGCATATGGACAGGAAATGAGTTCGGACAAAAATAGAAAGAGATGTAAGACAAGAATATATCTTCTCACTGGATTTATTCAACCTATACAGCAAGGGAGGTGCGTTGTGGAGCAGTGGATATTGGCTCAGAACGAGAAATTGGGGAGCTGAGTTCAAATTCCAATTGAATTCCTTGCATTCACTTACACGCAAATACCCTTAGGAAAGGTATTAATCCATCTCTTCCTTCCAGTTATGGGTTAAATAACAGGACAGATTGGGTTCTATAGTCAAGTCTACCACAGAAAGCAATGGCAACCTACTGCGGGATAATCTTCTGCCCAGTCAGTCATGTCTCTTTCGAGACATGATCGCCCAAGCGTGTTTCACATATGGTACTTCACTGACTGATACAGCAAGGCAGTTATCAAAGAATTAGAAATCCTGCCAGGATTTATCATTGGTAGCTACAATCATAATGTAAGATATGAAGAATATGGGAATACACAAACTGAGAAATAAATTTTGGGGAGCAGTAAGGAAGACCACCAGGAAGTCCGTAATTAGTGATTGAGAGTACTGCAGGTTACCATCGTAATACCCCCCCCCCCCGTCAGTCACAACCAAGTAAGTGTTTCATCCATGAAACCCAGGTTTGAATCTCACCAACGTCAATTTGTCAGAGAGGCGATGATGATCTCTGTTAAGTGACATATACTAGAAATAACGCCTTCGAAGAATACTGTCACACCTTTTACTTTTCTGACTCAAATGCTTATGTAAACACACATACACACACACACACACACGTTTTTATGTCACGTGATTCCAGCAGCACAATTCCTTTATTTATATCAGAACGAGTAAACTGTGTTTGTTCTCTGATGATCCGTGTTCAAACTCAAATGTCAGCAGCAAAACTTTATTCACAGATGACATTTCCCTTTTAAGGTAAATTCCTCTGGAGTCTATATTTCTTCAGCTTTGGTTCAATATTTAAGAATTCTGTTACTGTTTTTCTCTTACTGTAAAACCTTCATTCGACAATTTATGATGGCGTAGGTATGTCAAACATGTCATACAATATTTCCATCAGTACCACTTTTGGGGACTTTTTAAAATCCGAGAATCTTCATTTTTAACTGATTAAGGTGTTACTTATTGTCCCTGTACAATGTATATCATTTTGTCAATCTGTTTTTTTTTTTGGTTTTTTTTATAATGCCATCTTTTTCATGTTGATACATTTTAAGAAACACTTTATCTACAGGTTTGAAGTATTTACTAATATTGTTATTTTTTGATGATTTTGCCTTATGTTTTGGTAGTAATTTATTAGAAAACAGGATTATTCTTCCTGGCAAATATCAACTCTGTAAGTGAGATTCTAGGCATGGTGTTTGGGTTTGATGTTATTCGGAAAAAACTCAGAAATTGTTATAGAATCACTTCATCTGACCCCTCTCCCTTTGGCTTTTTTAGTTCCGTTTTGCACGTATTGACAAATCGCTCAGCTTGTCCATTTTATCTTGGGGGTGTTGTAATGTGTTCTATTGCTAATGATTTACAAAAAAAATCTAAATTCACTAGCTGTGAATTATGTCCCGTTATCTGAAACAATAGATATACTGATCCTTGCAAAAATCTTGTGGAAAAAATTCATTGTTATTTTTTCTACATTTGAATATTTCTGGTCATTTAGTGTAACTATCAACTACCAATAAATAGTGTACTTTGTTTAACAGTCCTGCAAAATCTGTATGTATTCTGGGCCACGGAATATTGGTTTTCAGCCAAGATTGAAATTTTATAGGCAGTGACTTTGCTGCCAGAGCACAACCTTTGCTTAATTTTACTGAATATTCAATATCCTGATCCCTTTTTTGGCCAATACATATAACACTTCATTAAGAATTCCATCTGAGAAATTTCTGGATTTCCTTGGTGAAGTTCTTCTAACACAAGGTTTTTGCAACGATGCTGGTATCACATGCATTTTCATCATGCAATAATTAAAAGTATTTTCACTTCTTTATTTTTTTCTGTAAATCTTACTTGCTTCTTCATTTTTATTATAAAATTGTCTTTTTTTTTTAAACCTAATCCTTATTTCGCCTAATGTTATGAGCAGTTCTCTTATTGTATTGTGTAATACATTATTGATTTCATTTTCAGACCTTATCGGCGCAATTACTGTGACCTCAAGTTATTCACAGAATTTTGATATTAGTTTTAATTTTTTTTTTTTAAATGGTAGAAACTGAGTCATGCAGACAGATTATTTTATAATTATAGTTTAATAAAATAGTTCCCAAATGCAGCAGTCTAATGTATGTGTGGGGACACCATTTTTTTTTTTTTTATTATTCGTATATGAACAATAATCAATGATAGCCTGTCTGGAGTAAGAATTCTGTCATATATGAATTTCATAGAAAATATGATGGCCAATGCTTCTTTTTTTATCTGGCTGTAGCATTTTTTTCTTTTTTTTTTTTTTTGATGCTATCAATGATCTTGAAGTATGAGCTATTAGTTTAGTTTTTCCGTCCTCATATTTATGCAGTATCAATGCTCCAATACCCAAATGACTTGCATCTGATGCAACCACAATATTTAATTTAGGGCCAAAATGACCTAGTGACAAGTCTGACGTTAAGACTTTCTTAATTTCTTTGAAAGCACTTTGACATTTATCTAATTCTATTTAATAAATTTCTTTGATAGGTTATTGAAGGGTGCCTTTAATTAATGCATGTTTGAGATATATATATACACACACACACACACACACCCACAGATGATAGTAATATGCAAACCCTAAAAATGATTGTAACATATGTTAGGGTGGGCTTGTCTTATTTTGTTTGACATTGAAGGATCCAGTTGTCTACCATTTGCATTGATAATTTGTCCTAGATATTTAATTTTGTACCTAAACAATTTGCATTTTCCTTCACTTATCTTAAAATTGTATTCTTTAAGTCTCTCAAATACTTTTTTTTTTTTTGCATCTTCCGTATATTGATTTTGGGTCTCACTTTAAATAAGTAGATCATCTAAATATGTTTGTGCACAATCCAAGCAGGCAAGCATCGTATCCATCTGTTGGAATATGCTTCGTGCTACCTTTATACCGAAAAGAAGGCGGGTTAAATTTGTATAGTCCTCTATGTGTGTTAACTGTTAATAGTTTTGAGATCTCTTCGTCTACTACTACATGTAGGTAATCATCTGACAGGTCCAATTAAGAAAAACAAAATTGACCCCCATTTAATTTGTCAAAAATTTCCTCTGGACTTGGTAACAGGTAGTTATACTGTTTCAAACTTCCATTTAGTTCCGTTGAAAAATCAGCATATACTCGGATTTTATCATTTCTTTTTTTTTAATGTAAACTGTAAGATGAGAATAATCTATTTTTCATATCACACCAAATGTTTCTAGTCTCTAATTTTGTATTAATTCTGTAGCATTTTAAAAAAAAATGCTTCTTTTAAAATGCTCACCTCCACAACCTGGCAAGTATTAGGCATTGAGTGTGTGGGCAGTGGGGAGATATATATCATTTTTTTTTTTTTTTAATGGTCTGTTAGGAGTTGAAAAACATCTTTAGTCCTTTTATTACAAACACTATATACTTGTGAACTTTCATCGATCCTTGTGATACGGAGTTTTAGATTTACAGTATGTTAATACTTGTTATTTTCTGGGGAGTTAATTTCGGATCCATTTCTAATTTAGCAAGTATCCGGGATCTTATTTCTGCATTAGAAGTTAAGCCCTGTAAAAATATTCCTTTAACTTCTCATTATCAATTCACGACTCCTGCTTCATTCTCACACTTTACTAAGTTAAAACATCACCAACATGTATTGAATAAGGAGTTATCACTGAAAATTTTTTATAGTATTACTACAGTTTCATCAAAATTTATCTCACATTATTTGAACTATTGTCCTTATCTTTGTTGCCATTTGTACGACGTTTCAGCCATACAGGAATTTCGAATTGAACCCTTTATTACAATCACTAGGTTATATCATTCTCATTCCTTGCATGAAGCCTCTTTTGGTAGCCATGAGTTATCTCCCTCTAACTGGACTCTCTATGTTACTTCTTCACCACTGTTGTTACCTGGTATTGAACTCACAACTTTTTAGGTCAAGTCACTGGAACTAACCAATGTCTATATCCACTGGGCCATGTGTCCTCAATGGCCGAAACCTTATGAAGAACTGAATTTCTGGTACTTGTAATACTAATAGTACCTAATACATTTAGAAGAAGGAATTTTCTTTAATATACTATATATAAATAGTCTGGATAAAACAGGAGTTAGAAAAATCATTTAAAGAATTAGAAAGTGCTAAACTAAGCAGGTAGACTTAATGAGCTCAGATGCATTCAGGTCAAAAATTTTCTCAAATAAAAACATCCCTTTGTGCTTCCATTAGACAATGAAGATTAAGGAAGGCATCCTCAGCATATTTATATAAACCACCGGTTAGCTCTGTGGGTTTCGAAGAAACATGTATGACAGGCATCTGTAACAGAAAAATGATAGCCACTGACTAGTGTATTCATAAAAACCCAGCCAACCAGCCATTGCATTACTTTTCAATAAGTTAAACAAGTTCAAGATTTAAATACTGACATGCTCACCTAGTTCATTTAAGTCATGGAAAAAAAAGAATAGTGATTTTATATGTAATCATTCATAGCTTACACCCAGAAAATATTTAATGTTTCCGTTTCCAAAAACAAGACAGTCGTACATGACATATCAATAACGAAATCAACTAAAGTTCTTAAAATCTAATCTATTCACTGTATAAACCTATTTGTGTACAATATGTCAATTCCTCAGATATATATATATATATATATATATATATATATATGAAAAAAAAAAATCAATTTACAGCTTTTGTTGTGGTGCACATAGTAATAAACTCTATGGAAATTTGCAGGAATAGAATGAAAATGGAGTCTTCTCTCTTCAGATCTTGCCAAATTACTTTTGCATAAACATATCCTCAATTCCTTACAACCCTTTGCAAAAGACGACACGTTTAACAGGAGGAAAAAAAAAAAAATATAATTATTATATTTTCATCTTTCATCCCAAAACTGTTGTGGGAAGAAAAAAAAAACTAATAGCAGAAAAATTAAAAAGAATCTTGCATTATAATAACAGGCCTACTTGGAAGCAACGTTTTACCACAAGCTGTTCGAGTTATCAAGTGGGATGGCAACACAATTTTTACGCTTCTGCTGTCTTCCATCATCATCATTGCCAGCCTTTCAAGTTCGTCAACAAATGCAAGAAAAACCACTTGCATTCTGCATCAACAACTCTTACTCTCCTCCCTCAACACCAAATATTAACGTACTCAGAGTGTCTTCTAAATAAACTTATCCACTCTGTAATCCTTGGCTTTTAAAAGAGGGTCTTAAATAATCTAGGGAATCTGAAAGGAAAATGTTGATTGGGAGTGGGTGGAGATATAAACCACAAGATCTGATTATTTGAGTAGGATCGAACAAAATAAACATTAGCACAATTAAATAAGTTTAAAATTAAAAAAAATATACAAAATTTCACAGCATGTTAAATTAAACTCATAAAAAAAAAAGTAATCAAGATTTTTCAGGTTTTAAAATTTTACATTACAAGAACACCCCACTTTATTTTTTTCTTTTATTAACTAAAATTCAGCCAAAAGAAGACTCAAGAGCCACTCATGGTAGGTATAAGAGGAGGTAGAAGGAAATGAAAGTTATGAGAACAAGATAATGATAGACTTGAAGAGGTTAAGATTGAAGTGTTCAGGGAAGTATCATGTGAGAATCTGTTTCCCAGACGAGCAGTATTTAGAAAAACAAAAGCAAAGAAAACCTTCCATAAAACTGTGTGGATGCAATGAATAACTGGCATGCAGACTTCAAATTCTCAAATTTCAGCCTAGGCTGTGGACATTTGCTCTTACACAAATATCCTTGGGAAAGGTATGAATCCATCTATTTTTCTCCTCACCTCCAGATATAGGTTAACTAGCAGGGAAGATTGGGCTCTGTTTGCTGCAGAGACAGCCAGCCTAGAAGAAGAATAACTGAATCTAAAAATGGTTGACGCTAGCATCCCTACTTCATAAAAAGCAACTTGCTATAGAAGCTACAGTAGAACACCTTATTTGGTAAGTTTATGACCTTAAAATCTAACCATAACAAGTGAGATATATAGTCTTAAATAAAAGGATGGCTGAAATAAGTGTTGAAGCAAAAATGTCTGAGAATTGGTGTAAGTCTAGTGTTAAGTTTATTTGAATGAAGAAAAAGGTATGTAAGCATACAGAAAATTACCTAAAGAGAAAAAAAATTTATGAAAATCTTTATCACAAATAAATGTAAACCTAAATAAATTCTTTGTTTCTATCAACTTTCATTTGCCTTTCTTGAAGGATTACCATGTGCTGTTACAAAAAAGCACAAATGTTTAAGTCATGAAACACTTTGAATTCCTTTTTCTCTGGCAATATCTTGAATTTTTAATAAAGAAATATGGTATGGTACATGACTAAAGTATTATTATGAATTGAATAAATTAGGATTTGAATCAAGTTTTACAATCTGCATCAAATCAGTTTTGCAATTCTATATGAACATTTTCTTAGAATTTTAACTTTTTCTTGGAAGTCTCTACAAAAATAAACAGTTGGGTGGCGAGACTGGTTCCAAAAGTGTACAGTACAATTATTACAAACCTGAAAATACATAAATGTGTATCAAGATGTGTGTGTGTGTGTGTGTGCCAGTGCATTATAAAATTACAGAAAAAAAATTAATTATGTTGGGTTTTAGTTTATTTTTCAAATTCAAAATCCTCAACCCTCACTGCCAACTTATTTTAGCAAATTTTCTTCATGAGCAAATCGGTTTTACTCAAAAGAAAAAGAAAAGTCAATTATATTTGATAAAGAAGTAAATTCAAACATTTTAATGAAAATACGAGAAAAAAAATAGCAAATTATTTTTTGAGGTCATGTTGGTCAACCGATATGATTACCAAACAACAACTTCTGCACTGTCCATGACATATCAACCCTTTCATTTTTCTTTTTTCAGTCTATAGAATTAATTGGTTACAAAGAAAAAAAAAAAAAAAAAAGAATACAAAAGCAGGAAAGAAATTCGATCAGACCATAATCAATACTGCAAAAATCAATAGAATTTTTCAAAGACTTAAGAAACTGCAATTGTATTATTTCTCTGCTAATAAATATGACAGATTAAAACAAATGATGAATTCTTTGAAAAAAGATTTATGAAGGGGAAACTTTATAGAGAAAAAGAGAAAAAAAAAGTAAGTGTGCATTCCCCAAGTGTGTGTGTGTGTGTGTGTGTGTGTGTGTCAGAGTGCTTATACATGATTGTATATTTAAAACTTCATTAATAATCAAATCTCTGTAAGTGTGAACAAAGATGAAGAGCGGTAGGAAAATGACAGTATCTGTTCTAACCAGCCTTCAAAAACAAAATTGCCAAGCATCACTGAATCATGCACGGACTGAACTTGAGAACGTGGCATGATGCTCATGAAAAGTCAGTCAGTCAGTTAAGTGCCATACGTGATACACGCTTGGGCGATCATGTCTCGAAAGAAACATGACTGAGTAGGCAGAAGATTATCCCGTGGTAGGTTGCCATTGCTTTCTGCGGTAGACTGGTTGCTGATCAAGGCTATAAAACCAAATCTGTCCTGTTATTTGACTCATAGCTAGAGGGGGAAGAGATGTATTATATTATTAAGTAGTAATTAGTGTTAAGTAGTAATTAGTGGGGGATCAATTTATTACTTCATAACAATAGAAAACCGATCCCCCACTTTATGACCAGTAGCTGCCTTAATCATGATTCCAATTATTATATTCAGTCAATCAGTTAAGTGCCATACATGATCCACACTTTGAGCGATCATGTCTCAAGAAACATGACTGACTGGGCAGAAGATTATCCCGCAGTAGGTTGCCATTGCTTTCTGCGGTAGACTGGTTGCCGACCAAGGCTATAAAACCCAATCTGTCCTGTTATTTAACCCATAACTGGAAGGAATAGACGGATTAATACCTTTCCCAAGGGTATTTGCACGTAAGTGAATGCAATGAATTTAGCTGGAATTCAAACTCGGGCCCCCCGATTTCTCGTTCCGAGCTGATATCCAATGCACCACAAATGAAAAGACACAATGCAAAAATGAGGATCAGCCAACCCACATAAGCCAGTTGAAAGGACACATGCAGTCTTTCCTCGAAGCTTTTCAAGTCCATCCAAACAGCTACAAGTCAATTACAATTACCAACTATAACAATGGAAACTTAAGTTTGAGAACTTGGAACAATAAACAAAATATAGAAACTGCTTCGTGACTTTCACGACAAACTACAACCAAAAAATATAACTGCAGTTTATTTATATGTTCTAACATGTTAAAAAAAAAAAAAAAGCCTTTGTCAAAAATATCTGTTTTAGTTATAGAACAACCTTCTATGATTTGGGTTACTGAAAAAAAAAAAAAGACTGTTAGAATAAGAATTCTGGAGGAACCCCAAGGGGCAATCTGAAAGTCAGAAGCTGGGGCGCTAACTTTTCATTAAATAGTTGACCTTCTATTGTAATATCATTTTATACTGAAACAGTTGGGGACTTGACTCATAGCCAGTTGACGTCTTAGTCATTAAATCAGATTCAGAGTTAAAGAAAGTTTTGGAAATTTAATAAGAAAAATTTGTAAAATTTCTATTTTATATAAAATCTATTCAATATGAGATAAAAATAATCATGAAAATATGTTTAATGGTTAATAAAAATCTTTAATGCATCTTTATATCATCCTGAGAAAAAAAAAAAAATTACCAACAAACACCTTCAAAAGATTAGATGGGTTTGAGTGATTCTACATTTTAACACCTGCTAGACAATGTCAAAGTAAGATTTTTCCAGCCTTTTTTTTTTAAAGTCTAAGTCATCGTTTCACAACTATTACACACTAATGCAACCTGAAAGGTACCCAGATACATCCCAAGTTAACATAAGACTAGGTAAGTACCACCACTAAATCGCTTAAAAGAATTTTTGAAATTTTTTTTGAAAAATAAGAAAAAAATATCTTAACTTTTAAAAAACTAGAAACATCAAACACATGGCTTCCATCTTTAGGTCACATCTTTGTCATTTGAGATTTTAAACTGGATGCTAATTTCAATTTCCATGGTAATTTTTTTCCTTTATTAAAATTTAAGGTGAGCCATTCTTCTTCTATGTGCCCTGTCCCTTCAGGACGTAGGCGATCATGGCTCTCCACGTCTCCCTATCCCTTGTGGCTCTTAGTATGTTTGCTCCTGTTACTCCTAGCAACCCCCGTTCCGTCATCCACCTGATCAGGCCCTGCCAATATGTTATCCGCTGCCTTCCTCTGTCTCCTTCCTTCTATCTGACCAGTCAGTATCAGGTTCTCCAGGCTTTCCTTCCTCATTGCGTGTCCCAGGAACTTCAGTTGTCTCTTCCTGATGCTCAGTATCAATTTCCTTTTGATTGCCATTCTTTCCAGCACCTCATTGGTGCATCCTTCTGTAGAACCACGGCATCCTTCTGTAGAACCACATTTCGGCCGCTTCCAGTTTTGTCCTCATTTTCGATGATATTGTCCAGCATTCACTGCTGTATTGAAGAACTGACATCACGTAGCAGTCTAGCACTCTTTTCTTCGTTTCTATTGAGATTTTCCTGTGTGTTAGTATTTTGCTCATCTTCTGGAACGCGTCCTTTGCTATGCCAATTTGCCTTCGAATCTCCGTGTCACACTTTCCATCTCCTGTTAGAACACTTCCTAGGTACTTAAATTCTTGTACTTGTTTGATTCTGTTATCCTCCACATGTATTTGGCATTTTGGGTTGTATCTTTTGCTGATGACCATGCACTCAGTTTTCTTAAAGTTTATTTGTAGTCCCTTCTTGTCACTCTCCACTGCTACTTTCTGTATGAGGTCTTGTAGCTTCCTTTCCGTGTTCGCAATCAGCACTGTATCGTCCGCATACCTTATGTTGTTCAGGTTGTGGCCTCTAATAAATCCTGGCGTGTCATCTAGGGTCCTCAAAATATTCTCGCTGTATAGGTTGAACAAATCCGGTGGAAAGACACATCCTTGTCTTACGCCCTTTTCTATCTTTGTGTATCTACTGAGGTCATTACCTGTCCGTATACAGGCCGTTTGCTGCCAGTAGAGATTCTTGATTATTCTTGTGTCTTTCCTGAAAATGTCGAGGCTGCCTAGCATCTCCAATTCTTTGTGTCATATTTTGTCGAATGCTTTCGCGTAGTCAATGAAGCATAGGTACAAGTCTTTCTTCATTTGTAATGCCCATTCAGAGAGCATCCTAATCATGAATATGGCGTTCCTTGTTCCAATGTCTTTGACGAACCCGCACTGTTCCTGCCCTATCTCAGGCCTGATTCTGCTTCTCGCTCTATTCATCAGGATTCTGACGATCAGTTTTGTAATGTGAGAGCCCTAGAGTTTTAGTTATTCTACAAGTGTGCCCTGATGAGAAAAAAAAAAACAAAAGTTGAAACATTGCTCTAAGTATTCACTTGGTGCAGTCAGGTAGTAAACATTAGTCATTTGTGTTTGAATTGGTACAAAAGAATAGTCTAACCACAACCTTCTAACTGTACACTTATATAGCATGATAAAAATATAAAAGCTAAATACACAATATTTTCTTTAAATCTTGGTAAAAATGAATTGTGACTATTAACATTTGTGTGTGTGTGTGTGTGTGTGTTGCATAGGGACATTTTGAAAAGGTTACAAATTTTGCCCTACAAATGTCATCCATTCACACACAAGCTATTTTTGGCCAATTTAATTTTTTTTTTTTTTTTAAAAACAAAACATACTTATGAACAAAACCTGATCTCTTCTTAGTAATGTGCTATTTCGTTGTTATGGTAATGGAGCATCACTCAACATCAATAACCAATTTTTTTTTCTAAGTTAGCTCCCCCCCCCCCGGATACTTTTATATTTAATGACTTAAAATGCAAAATTGTTTCTTGCATGCAACAATAATTGTGTGAATAAAAATCAGTTTACTCAAGCAGAAAATATTTGTTCAACTTCCTTAAGTAGGTTATACAACGTTTCTCTCTGTTATTCAGCAGGAAAAAAAGGCAGAGTAGAGACACAGTGATGCTAAAAAGAAAAGAGTTACTTAGAGCTACAAGGAAAAGAAATTATATACAGACGCACAAGATGAGCAGTAACAGAGTGAAGGTTTTCCGTTAGAGTGTAGGTATCTCTAAACAGACATGTGCAGATCATATTCCAATGACATTAAATATTCTGGAATACTGATTTTGTAAACTGAAGCAGCACAATCTTCATGCTTCCAATTTGACTGTATCAAATTGAGCAAAATTTAGAGATTCTATTTTAAACAAGAGATTCTATAATAAATTTTCCTCTCTTTTTCCCCCCCAAAAATCTGCTTTTGCCTTAAGACGACTCTAGACAATTGACAAGCAAATCACAATAGGCTGAAAAGGTCAAAATTCAAGCTTCAAATCACAGAACATCTTCAGACAATTTTCTATTTCTTTGAGTGCAGTGTCCTTTCAGAACACAAGCAATCACAGACCTCCACATACCCCTATCATTTGTCACTCTTAACACTTTCCCTTTTGGTATTTCTCCCAAACTCTGCTCCCCATCCACTTGCTCAATCCCATGAAGTATGTCTCGCATTACTTTCATGTGAGTATTAGATTTTTCAAGCCCTCCTTCCTCATTAAGTGACCCAGAAAACCCAGCTGTTTCTTCCTGATGTCAAGTTTCCTTTTCATTTCCACCCTCCCCAAAACTGTCACTGCTCACATGTTCAGTCGATGATATCCTCAGCATCCTTCTGTAGAACCATATTTCTGTTGCTTCAAGTCTCTCCATCTTTGAGGAGATGGTCAAGTATTTCTGCCATTTAGGGCACATTACATAAGAGTTCAGTGTCCTCTTTTCTATGTTTCCACCAAAATCTTCCCAACTCGCATGACACTGCTTAGCTTTTGAAATGTGTCTTTGGCCATGACAATGCACCTTCAGATCTTTGCCACACTTTCAGCCCTTTGTCAGAACACATCCCAGATATTTTAATTTCTGCACCTGCTTGATTTTAGTATCACTGCCCTGTAGTGGGCATTTTGGGCTTCTCTTCTTGCTGATGACCATGTCACTCTTCTAAAAGCACAAATATCTGAAAAAGCTTGTTTTAATTTTTTTTTTTTCCTTTAAAACACCAATATCAAGTTTTGTATGCTTGACTAAATAAACTGATAGTAATAAACATGACTACAGACAAATATTTGTTTGTTTTTTTTTAAAATGAAGTAAAGAAAAGAAAAATTTAAGATAAATGAACATCTAGTATTCATAAAAGCAGAAAGTGTGAGACAGAATGTTACTTTACTGCATGTAAAGAGAAACGGAAAAAAAAAATAGAAACATTTTGAAAATATTCCCCCTCCCCTCACAAATATCTTTTAGAGTGTGATAATATCCTATTACTATTTACTTCACTCAAACCAAACACAAAAGACAAGAAAGGAATTTGCGGTGGTCAAAAAATGTGCTGAAATGAGAAAATAAAAGTAAAGATCTATTTCTACAATTTCTAGTAATGAAACAAAAACTTCAACAAAAACTTCAATAAAAGACCAATGTTATTGGCAAAGTTTTATTCCATATAGAAGAGCCCAGTGTAGATTATCAGATAAGGTGAAGAGAAACTGAAATTTTAGAACTTTTTATTTAGATCTTCAGCAACACAGAATCTGAAATCTACATGAGGTTACCTTCAAAGAGAATTGAAACTATAAAAAAAAAAAAAAAATTAAATAGAAAAAAAAATAATATAAAGCTTATTGGTTAAGAATACTAAGTGATTCATTGGATGCATTTCAATTGTATAATCCATGACAGCCAAATGGTCCTTGTACAAAAATTGTACATGATTTAATGGGGGGGTATGTCATGAAAAAAAAAAAAAAGTGGGGTAGTGCCAAAATAATTAATAATTATCTTTGGTGCCTAGTCCTTTCCCTTTCAGCATCTACTTTCCCCCTATAGTTTGTCACTCTCAACACTTCTTAGTATCTCTCCCAAACTCCACTCTACCATCCACCCCTTGAAGCCCATCAGGTATGTTCCATGTTGCTTTCTCCTGTCTCACTTTCCCTATATCAGTCTCGTGAGTAATAGATGCTCCAAAATCCACTTCCTCATTATGTTCCAGAAACCTCAGCTGTCTCTTGCATCCTTTCTAAAACCTTGTTGATGTTCACATGCTCAGCCCATGGTATCTTCAGCATCCTTCTGTAGAGCATGTTGCTTCAAGTCTCCTTCATAGCTATCAAATAACATACAGCTCCCTTCACTACCTGAATGGCGCCTTCTTCTGTGTACCATGTCCTTTCAAGTTGTGAGACATCAAGTGTTTCCTGTCCTTTGTAGGTTTTAGTAAGGTTTGCTATCTCTCCTAATCAATGTTCTACCAACCATTTACACCAAATCGTTAGATAAGTTATTTGCTGGTTTTCTCCGTCTCCCTTGCACTCAATGTCTTGTGAGTGTCATTCTCACAAGACCTTACTCATTATGCGCTCTAGCCTATCCCTTATTTCTAATTTAAGACTTGGTTTCTGGTTCTTACTTATACTTCAACTTTATATTTTCAATGTCTCCACCTACACCCTGAAATTTTATTTACTATTTCTTTAACTTTTCTTCATTAGTAGATATGTGAACCTATCAAGTTCACACGTTCTAGTCTTTTAAATAGGAGTAGAGGTTTATCCCTTGCTTTCTGTTTAGAACTGGCTTTCCAATTCCTTCTAAAGATTTTCCCTTCTATCTTTCTCTTCCAGTAGCCCCTTAGTGATGTTATCACTTTTCTTGTGGTAAAATGATTTAACCCTCTAGGGCCATTCGTATCATATTTGATACAGTATGAAAACAAACCTTGAAAGAAATATTTTCCTGAAAAGTTTTTTAAGAGAAATATTTTATAAATTTCAAATGAAAGCAGTACTGACTGCTCAGTCAATGAATACCAAATGTTTCCTTATAGGGAAATACTGTATCAAATATGATACGAATGTCCCTAGAGGGTTAAAAAAAAAAAAAAAAAGGTAGTCATTTTGTTGCTATTTGTAAATCATAGGATATTTGACAGTTTATATAGTTCGCATTTAGTTCAAATTGTGGCATGACAGTAACAAGATGATATGCAAATAAGAGTCACATCTTTTCATAAAGGAAATTGTATGCAAATATAGTGATGAGTAATGAAGAGCAGTCCTCTTATAAAAGTCTTCAAAAGAGAAAAAAAGCAGTTTCAGAGCATCAAAATGATTTGCTTCTTTTTTTTTAAGTTATTTCTGAATCAATTTCTACACAGGCAAAGATAAAACTTGAAGCAACAAATTAAATCTTCTACCAACAAATGCTATGAATACAATGCACTGAACATCTGAACATCAAGAGGATTTTAAGGAAAATGGAAATGTTATTTTTGTTCCCAATAACAGAGTTGGAATTTTGGAGATTTATAAGAAAGTAGGACTTGAAGAATTTAGCATTGACAGGACATATGTGAAGGCAAATGATGCAGATGGAAACAGCAAAAAGAAAAATCTAATGACTTTATGTCAAGGATTTGGAGAACCTAAACATTGCTTAGCAATTTGATAGCTAAGACGAACCATGAATGCCCATGTCATGAAGGAACGCAGACAGACAGAAACTAGAGTGTGAATAAAGATTAAATGTTTCCTCTTAAAAAAATGACAATATGTTAAATATAAATTATCAAATTTTTTTTTTTTTTTTTTATAAGCGTTTCACCCCGAGCAAGGCATGTCACTGCCACTACTGTGCAGGGGGCTACGTAGAGTGGAGAAAGGCTGATTAAATATAGGAAATAACAGAGGGTGGGTGATAGGCGGGTGAGGATACCGAGAATGAGGGTTGGGTAGATGAGAGTGTTGTGAGAATAGTTGGGAGTTAGTGTGATAGGAGGTGTCTATTGACCCTACATTTAAACACCTGGAGATTGTAACTGTCGGGAAAGCAGACTTGTGGAAGGGAGTTCCACAGGCGGGAAGCGCGAGAAAAGAAGCTGTTGGAGTAGAATTTACGGTTACATCTTATTTGTTTAACTGTAAAAGGGTGGGACCTAGTTGCTAATCTAGTATCTCGTGTAAATTCGTGCTTAGGCGGCACCAGTGATCTAAGCTCATCGGAGCAGAAGCCATGAAAGTACTTGTAGAAGAGGCACAGGGAAGCTACATCACGCCGGTGTGAGAGCGGCTGCAGCCGGTCTGCCAAGTCAGTATCAACCACGTTACAGATGAACAGTTTATCTTGTATTTTTTGGTTTTTAAGTTTTTCTTAATATTGGTTCATGTTCAGTTAAATTTTGGCTTTCCTGACCCTATGAACACTAGTTCTTTTTTTGTTTTTTAAGCTTTCAAACCTCTTTAAAACAAAACTTATCAATCTTGTAACTGTCCAATTTTAAACTTTTTGCATATTTATACAAAATCATTAAAAATAAGATGGATGAAAACCCAAGAAAATCTTTTGAAATGTATAAAACCAATCATAAATTCATATAGTTGTCCACAACAGATATATCTTCAAAGTTTTAGATACTATATATTGAGGATAGGGTACACATTTTTTTTTTCAAAGTTTCAATAAACTCATGTGCATGACCTATTCACTCAATATCAGAATCTGAAGTAGACTGTGGTGTATGAGTCATTCAAGTGAGTACCCTGGGCTCAGGTATAAGCGAGAGCAAGGAGAAAAAAAAAAAGAAATTTTCTCAACATTTTAATTTTTACAAAAATCGACTTTCCAACAGTACCACATCACACATCAAATAAAAGCATACGCTTATCTGCACTCTACTGGATGTGCATTGTGGTGCAGTGGATATCGGCTTGAAACGAGAAATCGGGGAGCCGAGTTCAAATTTCAGTTGAATTCATTGCATTCACTTATGCGCAAATACCCTTGGGAAAGGTATTAATTCATCTCTTCCTTCCAGTCATGGGTTAAATAACAGGACAGATTGGATTCTATAGCCTTGGCTGGCAACCAGTCTACTGCAGAAAGCAATGGCAACCTACTGTGGGATAATTTTCTGCCCAGTCAGTCATGTCTCTTTCGAGACATGATCACCCAAGCGTGTATCACGTATGGCACTTAACTGACTGACTGAATATAACAGTTGGAAACATGATTAAGGCTACTACTGGGCAAAAAGTGGGGGATCAGTTTTATATTGTTATGAAGTAATAAACTGATCCCCCACTAATTACTACTTAATAATATAATACATCGCTTCCTCTAAATACAAGTCAAATAATAGGAAAGATTGGGTTCTATAGCCTTGGTTGGCAACCAGTCTATCGCAGAAAGCAATGGCAACCTACTGCGGGATAATCTTCTGCCCAGTCAGTCATGTCTCGAAAGAGACATGATCACCCAAGCGTGTATCATGTATGGCACTTGACTGACTGACCGATATATTGGTCGTATATATATATGTGAGTCTGTAACCATTTTACATAGTTTGGGGATTGGTAAATAAGTATCCATTATATTTGAGTCCATAAACATTACTTGGTCCGAGAATAAATGCATATTGGTACGTTATATTTGATTCTGTAGGAATGTGCGTTGTGGTTCAGTGGATATCGGCTCGAAACGAGAAATCGGGGAGCCGAGTTCAAATTTCAGTTGAATTCATTGCATTCACTTATGCGCAAATACCCTTGGGAAAGGTATTAATTCATCTCTTCCTTCCAGTTATGGGTTAAATAACAGGACAGATTGGGTTCTATAGCCTTGGCTGGCAACTATTCTACCGCAGAAAGCAATGGCAAACTACTGCGGAATAATCTTCTGCCCAGTCAGTCATGTTTCTTTCAAGACATGATCGCCCAAGTGTGTTTCACATATGGCACTTAACTGACTGACCATTTATTACCTGATTTAAGAAAAAAAAAAAAAAAAAACAATATATAATTTTCAGGTAACTTTATGACCTAAGTGATTCATAAAACCTAAATTTTCATCTCAACAGAGCCAAGCCCTGATACTTGATAAGTAAATACAAATAAAAAGAATGTTTGCAGCAATGACAAAAAATTTTGGGGTTTCAGTTCTGATGAAGCTTAATAAATATATCTAAATGAATAAACACTTTGTAACCACTAATAATAAATCCTTGTAAGTTATCTACTATAAACAGCCCTTGCACTCGATAATGCAATTACAACCAATCACTTTTCTTATATTTTAATATCTGTAAGCAAAGTTTTTAAATAAAAAGTTGAATACTTGAAAATATCTAACAAATATCTAAATCTAAAGTTATTTACAAATGGAACTTTGTATGTGTGTCCGTTACGTATAGACTCCAAAACGGCTGAACCGATTTTCTTGAAAATTTACACAGTTATACTATAAGTGTCTGCGAGTGTTCTTAGCTAGATTTTGTGGCGAGGTACCCCCAATAAATATCGAAAATCGATAATTCAAAAAATCGGGTTATAAAAGGAGTGGACCGATTTTAATCAAATTTGATACACTCATAGACAAAGACATCAGAAACGATATTCAGAAGTTTCAAGGTTGCAGTTCTTACAATAGTGCAGAAAATCGATTATATATATATATATAAAGTGCAAGATGTGTGTGTGTGTGTGTGTGTGTGTGTGTGTGTGTGCGCTTATCTGCCTGTATGCCTGTATTTTTTCAGCCCTTTTATTTTAATTTTTTTAATCATATCACCCAGTGATCACCCCGAGCAAGGCAGTAATGCCACTGAAGTGCAGGGGGCTACGTATGAGTGAAAAGATTGGAAAAGAGAAAGCCAGAAACCACATCCTAAACAAGTAACAAGGGATGAGCCTCTTCACCTGTTCAATAGACGATTTTTGCTTCGGGTTTGGCTCTAAGTAGCTATAATTGTAGTTCTTAGTCTCAGCCATGATACCATTTACTCAGAGGACTTATTTAGCCTTCAAAATTCAGTTTATGACGAAAAAAAACATTCGATATCGATACCAGGAAATCAAAATTTGACTTACATCCATTCATTTTTCTTTCAGTCTACATTTTCACTTTAACTGGAAACAACTATTGCTTTTTAGTCTTTTGTGCCAATGTCCAAACAGTTTCAGTTCCAGGACCATGGATTAGTTTTAAAGCTTTCATTACACCCGAGCAACGCCAGGCTATACTGCAAGTTAGTTATATTTATGTTAAAAACTGGCCATGTAACTCCCCAGATTATAGTGCAACCTGTGAGTCAACTGCAAATATCCACTTTGACAACCCTATATTAAGGTTGTCACCTATATGCAAGTATATATAATAAATATGAAATGTTGAGATCTGTGTGTTTTAACAACATAAAAAGCACTGAAGATAAAAAAAAAAAATAAATAAAAAAAATTTTTAAATAATGTTTTATTTACTTCTATGTGCTACATACCTTCAGCACACAGGTGAACCTGGCTCTCCACAATTTCCTTTTTTGTGGCCTGTAGCAGTTTTTCTCCCTTTGCTAATGTTCCAACCCCCATTCACACAAGATTGACAGGTAGGTGGCTTGCAGCCTTCCACTATCTCTCTCACTCTCAATATGCTCTATATTATGGGTTATGTTTTCCGAGACATATTTCCTTATATACTCAAAGAATTTCAGCGAGCTCTTACAGATTTTGAGTATAAATGTTTTCTGTTGCCTTTTTTTTTTTTTTTTTTTTTTGTGATTTTTCTTTTTGCTTACTAACACCACCCATGGAATTTTCAGTATCCAACAAACCACATTTCTGTTGCCTAGAGTTTCTCATCTATGGAGAGATTGTCCAGCGTTCATTACCATATAAGATATGGATATCATATAGAAAAAAAAGAAAAGTGCCAAAGTGCTAACAAATCTTTTCCATATTCATTTTGGTTGCTGCATGCTCCAGCCTTCTTCAGGTGATATACACTGAAAACAGCAAACATATCACCCCAATAAGGATAGAGCATACAGCAGCCAAAACGTTGTGAATGACAAAGACAAGGAGAACAGTACTAACAAAACTTTTCCATTCCTCAGTAGTTTGCTTAGCTTTAGGAATGATTCTTTCAACAGTCAAATGTCTTCAGACCTTGTACCACATTTTCTATCTTCTGCAGGCCATTTTTTTTCTGCTGTCCCTACCTACATTCCAAAGTGCAAGACACATGATGCACAAGACAACACTGTTAGCAAGTCACTATAGGAGCTTCTACCAAGACAAAATACTACACCCACAGATATTTAAGGCCAGGCTAAAAATCTATCCACACTGTGTCTCTCCAAGTGAACTTCATCATATTACATAAACTCAGCTTCAAAAGCATTAATTATGACATAACAGAGCCAGAAACATCTCAATTTACACTACATTTTTAGACTTAACACAATCTAAAGCCAATGTGCTTAAAAAGAAATTCTATAATTCCCCCAAAATAGAAATGGCTCGTCTTTTTTTCCCCTTAAATGAAAGCTGAGAACAAAGTAGCATGCAGAAATTTTTATCAAAGTTAAAAAGAAAATCAATATGTCCATATTAATATAATCACAGTAATGTATCATTTACTGCTAATGGTTTAGACGGTGAGGACAGTAAGAGGCAAATTTAACAAGTTCATTAAATGAATAATACAATCTCAACCCAGTGTAAAGCTTTAAGGTGATAACAAACCACAATTATTTCAAGGCAATTCTAGATTAAAATCATTAGCAAAAATTATCCACACTCATAACACGTTATGATAAAAGTGTGGATAATTTCTTTTTACATACACTTGTATATTATATAATCTCTGTTCTCTCAGTAACACTTGCACATTAACACATAATAGTTAACAAGCTCTATGGAGTTACTACTGTCTAGAGTGAGTCTCAATAAGTGCCCCATGCTATTAAAAAATATTAAAAATTTAAAAAAAAAAAAAAAAAAAATTAAAATCAGTGATATTTCAGGTGAAAATCACTTTATAAAGTGACAAGAGTCTTATGGTGATTTACTAAGACTAGTCTGACACAAGGTCACGTGTTTTAGTGCAAAGAATTTGTCACTTTAACTGAGCCAGTTCAAGAAACCCAGCCCTGATAAGTCATGGCATCATAATAGTGTCCTCACGAAACTTCAAAGCCAGCATGAATTTGCTCAGTTAAAGTAACAAATTCTTTGCGGTAAAACTATCCCTCTCTCATATATATAAATATATATATATATAAAATGTTAGCCACTCATGTCCAAGGATGCCAGCCTATTAGGACAATTTACCAACCTCTGTTGGAGACACTTTCCCAGGCATGTTTGTTCAATACGTACATAGCCCACCTGTGGTGTAGACTGTAACTATGCTGAATGAACCTTAGTTACAGTTTCTGGGAGAAAGTTCATTATCTAGTATACTCAAAAAGTCTGAACAAGACCAGCATGCTCAAACCTTTAGACTTGCGACTTCATGTAAGTACAACCATCGACAGCTCACAAAGTGCTCCATCCACCCACCACAAGTCTTGGGTCAACTCCTGGCATAGTTTTTCAGATACTTTCCAAAGTTGCCGCACACTGGGATCACCTCCCCCAGACCAAAAACATCAAGGAGTCACTTTCCTAATACTTATGCTGTGGTGAGATTCAAACCGGGGTCTCATGACCAAAAAGTGAACACACACACACACACACACAAGGGAAACGTATTTAAATAAGTTAGATCATGACAATATTGATGATGTAAAAATAATTTTATAGAATTAAAAACGAGCATTTGTACAAAACCCCCTTTTTCATTTTTCTTATTTCTCTAGGAATTTTGAACAATTGTTATTTTAAATTTGCATTTTAAAATGAAAATTGAATCTATTTAAATCTCCGGCTGATGAAGGAAATAGAAATTTTGAAATGTACCAAAATGTGCGTTGTGGTACAGTGGATATCAGCTCGGAACGAGAAACCGGGGAGCCGAGTTCGAATTCCAGCTGAATCCATTTACTTACGCGCAAATACCCTTGGGAAAGGTATTAATCCGTCTATTCCTTCCAGTTATGGGTTAAATAGCAGGACAGATTGGGTTCTATAGCCTTGGTCGGCAACCAGTCTACCGCAGAAGGCAATGGCAACCTACTGCGGGATAATCTTCTGCCCAGTCAGTCATGTCTCTTTAGAGACATGATCGCCCAAGCGTGTATCACGTATGGCGCCTAAACTGACTGACCAAAATTAAAAACAAAAAAATTGGCATACTGTTTTTCTTAATTTTATCATGTCAACCATATGATTCAGAAATATATTTTTAATTTATTTGTTTAATCATTATTTTTAATGGATACTCATATTTGAGTAGAGGCTCTGTCTTTTTAATTATTTTTATTAAACAGTACATTTACTTATTTCTTCTAGCCTCAATATTTGATAAATATTGTAAATATGCATCCTCCCACAGGATTCAAAACTGTAACCCCTAGGGGAAAACATCAGAGGACACAGGATCAAATCCTGCCAGAGGGTTCAAATTTTTCTAAACAAGATTTCTTGAATATTCAGATCAGTAATTGTAAACAAATATATTGTTTAATAATAAAAAAACATGCATCTAATCAAATATGAATATTTATTGGAAATATATTTAAACAAATAAATTAAAAATGTCTGATTTAATCCATTTCCTATATATACATATATAAAATTAATTTAAAAAACAATATATATTCGGTTGCAACCTTATTAACCCAGGATTGCATAAAGAAAACAAATCACAATTGTAAATGTTTCTAATATCAGAAGCTGAAATTCAAATGATATATTTTGTTATATATATATATATATATTGAATCTTTTAGCAACATTGATTGAATAACAATTTTATCTAGAAAACACTGACATGCATAAATAAAATGATATATATATATATATATATATATACACACACACACACACACACACGTCTTAACCAAAAAAGAAAAAATTCAGAAAAGAATTTCATTATTTTACCCAAATTAGTATATTCCCATTTCCTGATTATTTTGCAAGTCTAACTAGATTGTTGTACACATTCTTGAAATTTTCTTATAAAACAAAATCAACATGAAAGTGGTTGGAAGAAGAATCCTCTATTTCTCGTGATCAATGTAAAAATCTAGAATTTTTTCCAAGAACATCAAAGCAAAGTATTTTGTTCCTTTTTATAGTTTTGGTTTGAATTTAAGCCAATAATACAAATTTCTCTACCCAAAAAAGATTTAATTAAATGTTAACAGAATAAACCAGCCTTTAGATTCAACAAAACCATAGCAGTTTTGTGTATGTATTCAGATACATTATTTTTACACAGGAAAGTAGGAACTGTGTGTCATGCTATGCATGACAATGTGATTGAATTTTCTTATTTGGGTAACACAGCAGCATATATATATATATATATATATTTTCTTTACTCACTCACACAGAGATGTCATACATTACACATTATGTGGCATTTATGCAATGAATACTTCGAAAGACACTCAACATTGCCACAAATATACAAGAAAATGTAAGAACCTAGCACAACTAAAAAGCTATATCTATGCTGGCCATATTTGAGTATAGATTAAGCAATGACATTGCCTAATATTCAGTTGCAACCATCCTTTCTTGCTTTCTGTTTTATATGCTTCGGGTTTGGCTCTAAGTAGGTATAATTGTGGTTCTTAATCTCAGCCACGATACCATTTACTCAGAGGACTTATTTAGTCATCAAAATTCAGTTTACGATGAAAAAAACTTATTTGATATCGATAGCAGGAAATCAAAATTTGACTTACATCCATTCATTTTTCTTTCAGTCTACGGTTTCGCTTTAACTGGAAATAACTATTGCTTTTTAGTCTTTTGTGCCAACGTCCAAACAGTTTCAGGACCATGGATTAGTTTTAAAGCTTTCATTAGACCCGAGCAACGCCAGGCTATACTGCTAGTGAGTATGTATGTATATATATATATATATACACAATATATATATATATATACACACACACACTTGGAACCTCTGATCTTGTAGTCATCAAATATCTCACCTGATGTGGCAGTATCAAACAATAAGCAGAAACAGGTGACTCATTAAATAATTTTGTCATTTCATTTGTAGTAAAGATTTGCCTTTTTGTTGATTGTGTTAGTTGTTATCCTGTAGTTCCTGCACGAAAATAATGAACCTTGTTTAAATAATACAACAAACTTCCTTAATTTTTTTCTTTAACTCTTCAGACGTGAAGAGATTTCTGGACAGAGTGATTTGAGGTCAAGACAATTTATTAATGCACATCTGATATCATGCTCCTTCTGAGACAATTCATAGCCATCTGGCCTGCTCTTTCCAAAAGCTTACTGCCCCCCAACTTACATGATAAAAGTGCTCAATATCCAGCATAGATTGCATGTAAGTTTAGACACTGAGGTCAACACCAAGAGGTTACAGTGTTTCATGCTTGAAACCAAATGATCTACATAAGAATATACTCTGATCATTTGTAAACGTCTGTTTTTTTTTTTTAATCATTTCACCCCGAGCAAGGCGAAAACGCCACTGATGTGCAGGGGGTTACATAAATGTAACAAGATTAATTAGAAAAGAGTGAGGAGTACAAACTAGTTAGAAAGGAACAATAGAAAGCTGAGAAAGCAGATGCGATGACAGATACATAGGTGGAGAAAGGGAAGGTTATACAGGGGAGGGGAGAGAGCTAGAGGCCAGTGGTTAATAGATGAGTATTGACTTTGCATTTAAATTTCTGGAGGTTGTAGCCATCAGGAAAGCAAGAATACGGGAGTGAGTTCCACAGGCGGGAAGTGCGAGAGTGGAAGCTGCAGAAGTAGAATTGTCGTCTGCGTTTGGCTAACTTGACTGTGAATGGGTGGGACCCAGTTGCCAGTCTGGTTGCATGATTAAACACCTGTTGAGGAGGCATCAGTGACTTAAGCTCATCCGAGCAGAAGCCATGAAAGTATTTGTAGAAGAGACAAAGGGAGGCCACATTTCGACGATGGTATGACGATATATGGGAACAACTCCAAGTCTTGACAATCAGAGATCGGCAGCTAACCTCTCTTCCAATCTAACACTAACTTCTGATTGAGGGAAAAACTGGCTGGTTATATTCAATGCCTCTAAAATTAAAGTGGATACATCCCATCACTACCAATCAAACTTCAAACTACCAATTACAATGAATGGATGTCGCA
Organism: Ascarosepion bandense; assembly: GCA_037127315.1. Lineage (NCBI taxonomy): Eukaryota > Metazoa > Mollusca > Cephalopoda > Sepiida > Sepiidae > Ascarosepion > Ascarosepion bandense. The sequence continues at coordinate 4,522,662 of JBBBDQ010001604.1, forward strand.
TTAAAGAGGCCCCTGCCTTGAAAAGATATTTGGCCTAAGACTCACATCTAACCACCAGTGGAATTCCTATTGGGTTGTCAGGAAAGTTAATACTGATTTTTAGTCATTTATGTTCCAATACATTAAAACAAGGTGAAATTTATCAACAGATATGATATGCCCGTATTTTTATAGGTGTTTTTTATTACTGTAACAGCAAAAATGTCTCTCAAAAAAAAAAAAAAAAAAAAAAAAAAAAGAGGATATCTATGGTGAAGGTGCTTTAGCTGACAGAAGTGGTTTGCTAAGTTTAGAGTAAGTGACTGTAACCTTATTAATGAAGAATACTCAGGCAGACTTCCCACTACAGTGGACAACCAAATGAAGACATTAAAAGGAACATATCCAGAATTGGTATTTCTTTGGTAACCCAGCAATAATTTTCGCAGCTTGCCTGGGATGTGTTACACTTATTGTAAAATAATCTCAGCGTTAAAAATTTTAGTTCTTTGAATGACATAAAAACCACCTTGAGTTCTTGACAAGAAACCGCCAAATTCTAAGAAAAAGATCTTTCGATTGAAGGAAAATGTAGAAAGGTTGTGCAACAAAATAGTTCATATTTAGTTTAATAAATATTTAATGGCATAATTTTGTTTTGTATTTTAATTTCCCTTAACTTTCTTGACAACTCAATATATACAATTCATTGCTAAAAGATGAAAGTAAAATGATCAGCTCCCAGTGCCATTCTTCGTGCTCTCTTCTACCTCTATAAGAACCAAATCAGGCCAAAAATGGACAACCGTTGTCATATTGGGGCATGAGCTGCTCAGACCTCACTTTCCAGAGTTCAAAAGCATCTGTGTCTTTTTTTAGAGAAAAATTATTTCCCAAACTCCAAAATGTTTCTCACAAACATGTGACAGCGAGTCTGTCACTGCTCTATCACTACTGTCATGGAAATTTCTCTGATGAACTGCATCACCTGGTCTGACCATCATGGTTAGGATCCAAAATGTCACTTCCAGCAAACCACCCACACTTCCTCTATATTTCATTGGCAAGAAGTAAGTTTTACTCAAACACTTTCTTCCTGCAAACCACTTCCCTTATGTAACAGACTCCCAAGAGGATGTTTCACCCTCCCCACCGATCACTACAATCTTGACTTATTCAAGTCTATAGTCAACCATTATCTTCCTCTCCTATTCATATAAGCTACCCTTAAATGTAACCTTCTACCTTGAGTGACCCCTGAGCCTTGTACAGGGTAAATACTAAAAAAAAAAAAAAATGAAAAGAAAGTAAATAAAATAAAGAATAATACTGAAGCTATATATAATCTCAGAAATTTGGATAATTGGCAGAGAAGTTCAATAGTGACTAAGATCCAAGAAATATTTGATTCTTTTTTTTTTAAATTTTGCAAAAAGAAAGTTCATTATTTAATAGATTGTTGTTTGGAAAAGTGAATGTTTTACAAAATAAAAGCAATTATTTCTGCAGTACATAATATCCCAACTAGCTCGATAAATTTGTATCTTTGTTAGTAAAACTTGTTAATACAATTGATAATCCATAGTTTATTTTTGAAAATGATTAAGCTCAGGCTGTCTATCATTTATAAAATAGGTTTATTTTAGAAATGGCATCATTGTAGATCAGTAAAATTATTCAGAAAAAATTTTTAAATAAAGCCAGCATTTTAAGAAATCTGCAATAATATACCATTTACTTCATCTCGTTTTACAAAAAGTGGATGTGGCATAAAATTTAATTGAGCCAAATTCTAATTGGTTTTGCCGTCTTCCTTAACATGTACTACTCTTGGAAAATGGTATGAATCCATATCTCCCTCTCAGCTATGGGCTAAATAGTAGGATATATCTGGAAAAATAAATGTCATTCTCATAAAGATGTTAATGTTCATTCGCCCCAAAATTGCCCACAAAGGGTTGAGAAACATTAAAAAAAAAAAATTTTGTAAAGAATTGTTTACTGAATTTCATAACTTATGACAATGATAAATGAATAAGTAAAATTAGCTGTAGATAACAGATAAAGTATTGGTAAAGTAAAAGAAAAAACATTTACAAAGAATTGTTCACTAATTTCATGACAATGAGAAATGATTAATATTAACTTCCATCCATAAGGATTGCAGGCTAACATAACCCTTTTAAGAAAAATATATCTAATTTTAAACAAAATCAAAAAAAGTTTCCTCTTCTGAATATTTGATGCTTACAAGGTACACAACAAATACAAAATTAAAATACCTTGAACAAACAATGGAGAAGATGAAAAATACTTATTTTTGAAATTTCACAGAAAAAGATTCAAAATTAAAAAAAAAAAAAAAGTGGTTGCCATAGATTAATACTCGGTAGATGAAGCTCAAAATTCATCTCTAGTCCTAACTTGATGCCTCGTTATTGATCAACTTCAGTTAAGTTTAATAAAAAACTAATCAACTCAATAAAACTGATTCACTTCAAACTGGAAACATCAAGTCAAACTTCTGTTTGGATATACAGTCTCATTTTATGCTCTTTAGCATCTGTGAAAAGGTGACAATGAATATATCAGCCCTTTGCTGTATAAAATGAATTGATGTGCTTTTTTTTTTTTTTTTTTTTTTTACATGAAGTGAAGCAAAGTGATTTAGTAAAACAATAAGTCAAAATAAATAAATGCAAAAAAAAAAAAAAAAAAAAAAAAAAAAATGAAAAACATGATTGGTCAACCACAGTAATCAAAGGAATACTATATAATCCACCAAGAACATAATATGAATTAATCCACAGAGTGACTTTACAAACTGAAAGGTATAGAATTTCCACCACACTATCAAATTCACAATGGAATATTCCAACACTTTCACTCCATTTCTTGATATACTGGTACATCTAAAAATAACTACATCTCCACAAATGGTCATTGCTATCTAACATTTCAATAGCTATCAACCCACCAACCTAAGGAAAGAAAAGCACTATCTACAGCTAATGTTTACACATAAAACGTATTTGTTCACAAAATGTCGATTACAAAAAACATATAGAACAATTATTCAGTTCCTTAATAGGACTTAACTACTTAAAACTATCAAAAAATCAATCACTAAGGCTTCCAAAAAATATAAAAATACTCTAACCTATGAAACAAATAAAAGAATAATTCCAGAATTTCATTTTTTTTTATTTTAATTACAATATTCATAAGTTTTCTCATTAAAGATTTCCACTATTTAAAACTCAACCAAATTAGAAAGATTCAGTGAGAACCCACTCAATGCTAGGCATCGATCTCCCAAACTATACACGTTCCTATCATCATCTGGCATACATAATTTCCTACATCAAGAGAATCTCACCTGCAATAAATCCTCCATGCCAAGTACGTAAACATCATTGATAGCAATTTTACAAATCCCACATAATATTCAAACCACCAGCTCTGAATTGTGATAGTTCAAATCTTATATAGTTACTTTCCTGTTAGAAATGCAAAGAAAAGTCATTGTAGGAGAAATATACACAGAATTGAATCTTCCGTTCAATAACCATTACAAAAAAAAAAAAAAAACAAAAAAAAAAAAACACCCAAAGACAACAATAATTTCCCTGTCACTGCACACTTCAACCAACCATTTCATAGTGTTGATGATATCAGACGTATGCTTTTTGTCTTCATTTAACAGCCAACAAGACACAGATCTGAGTTAAAATGTACTTTCAAAATAAAGTAATACATTAAAGCATTAAATATGGATTTGGATTTATTCAGAGATTAGTTGCCACAGGGAGACATCAAATCAACAATAATAATATTCCTCAGAAGAGGAAGACCCACTTTGTTCAGTCCTTGTTTTGTTGGAAAAAAAAAACAAAAAAAAATAAAAGACAGAGGCATGTCCCAAAATTATACTTTAAAAACTTTCTCTTTATGCTTCAATTTAGTGATAAAAAAACACTATATATTTCAAAAGTAAAAAATAAAAATATCTGGCTTTAAATAACCTCAATGGGCTGATAAACCATAGTGAATCAATCAATCAGTATATGCATGATTTCAAACACTGACTACTTTCTAAAAGTCACAATTGCTTGCCCCTTTCATGAGCTCTCAAATTGCTTCCTAGACCTGCAAGTGGTTTACCAACTCATAAGCAAACGTGACTTACATATATTTTTTTTTTTTTTAATCATATCACCCCAAGCAAGGCGGTAATGCCACTGATGCGCAGGGGGCTACGTAAGGGTAAAAAGAATGGAAAAGAGAAAGCCGGAAACTGCATCCTAAACAGGAAACAAGGGATGAGCCTCTTCACCTGTTCAATAGATGTGGGTGGAGTGTAAACCGGGCGATAGTTTAGTCTATCTACTCCAATTGAAAAAAAAAAAAAAAAAAAGGAAAAGATTGAAAAGACTGGAAAAGAGAAAATCGGAAACCGCATCCTAAACAGGAAACAAGGGGTGAGCCTCTTCACCTGTTCAATAGATGTGGGTGGAGTGTGAACCGGGCGATAGTTTAGTCTATCTACTCCAATTGAAAAAAAAAATAAAAAAATAAAAATAAAAAAAGGAAAAGAGTGAAAAGATTGGAAAAGAGAAAACTGGAAAGTGCATCCTAAACAGGAAACAAGGGATGAGCCTCTTCACCTGTTCAATAGATGTGGGTGGAGTGTGAACCGGGCGATAGTTTAGTCTATCTACTCCAATTGAAAAAAAAAATAAAAAAATAAAAATAAAAAAAGGAAAAGAGTGAAAAGATTGGAAAAGAGAAAACTGGAAACTGCATCCTAAACAGGAAACAAGGGATGAGCCTCTTCACCTGTTCAATAGATGTGGGTGGAGTGTGAACCGGGCGATAGTTTAGTCTATCTACTCCAATTGAAAGGTAAAGAATTTTCCACCTCTCTTCACACTACCTGATGATACATTGTCCTTTCAATGTCAAAACAAAATGTACACTCTGTAGTAGATTCAGTGTTATCACCGAGTGGAATGTTTTTGTAGTGGGAATTTTCAAAACAAAATAGAATTTGGACTGAAAATACACACACACACACACACACACACACACACATTAATCTTAGTCAATATCATTTGTCCAGTCTGGCTATGGTACTTCACAAATCCTGCTCTTGAGGAAAAAGAACAACTACACACTGGGAAAATGCATTTCGGTACAAATTCTAAGTCAGAAATGCTTCATTTTCCTAGTATTCTATTTGATGTTTTAGCACCATGTCCAAGAGAACTGGACATTTTCAATTCCCTTAACAAGGCAATGTTAATCTGATCAGTTTGAAACTAAATTTTCTAGATATATCACCTGAAGAAGGATGGAATATTCAATGGCCGAAACATTGTGAATATGGTAATAAAGATGAAGACCACAGACTGAATGATATAAAATTGTGTAAATTTTGTACATATTAGTTATTTAGTTTCAAACAATTACAGTGTATATATAATATTTAATCTGCCTGATGATTGTGCTACAGCAAAGTACACGAAACAAAGTAGCGGAATTTAATAGATATTTTAATGTATTGTATTAAATATATTTAAACTCTGCCAACTTTGGCAATTGAACCCTTAGTTTATTTTAAGCTTTAGCTTATATATATATATATATATATATATATATATATCTTTAAGTATTCTCATATTTCACCTCGTGTATAGGAGATTTTGAATTTAAAAAAAAAAATGAACAGTAGCCAATTGTAACAGGGCAGTGGCTCTGGTTGAGTCATAAGGCATGAAAAAAAAAAAAAATGGTTAGTGACTTAAGGTATTGAGAGACCTGATAATTCTGAGCAAAGTGAGAGATATTAAGAGAAAAATATGGGAGAGTGAATATTCGGAAAAAAGTCTGGTTTAAAAATATTCATCTCAACCAATAAAACTTACAAGGAGGACCTTGGAAGAGTGAACTCAAATTAAACTAAGTTTTATTAAACCATAGTTTAACTGACAACTGGGTTGCAACTTCATAACCCCAAGAAAGTTGGCATAACTTGACTAATGAGTTTGCCAAAAGTCTATGGGATTTTTGGTTTCTCTAGGGTTGTTTTAGAGACCTAGTCATCATATTTGCATTGTTTTTGTTTTATTTTGGAAACTTAAGTTCAGGCCCAACAAAAACACTTCATAGCTGGCCATCTGGTTTACTTACAGAAGTTTCTTTGTTCTAGCTGCTAATTATCATTGCATAGATTTTCATCTCGAAAAATAAACAAACAGATATGCTGGTATATAAGTTACTCGGACAGTATCAGTAGGAACTAAACAGAATGGATGGATTTAGTTTGAGACACCCATATGCAGTTCAAACATTGGGTATTTAAAAGTCCTCCAGAAAAATAATTCACTGCAAAGACAACTCTCAGTGTCAGAAAGGTAGGAGATTGTGTGTGTGTATATATATATATATATATATATATACACACACACACTTTTTTTTTTTTTTTTTTTACACACAGGGTTATATTCCGTGACGGACAAAGGGTTATACAATTTTTTTTTATATCATCCCAAACAAATTGAGACTACTACTAACTAGTGTGCAGGAGTTACAGGGAGAGAGAGATACAGAGAGGAAAAAAAAGTACAGGGGGTGTTGAAGAAAGGATAAAAGATGAATAGAATTCAGGGAGATAGAAGATGCAATTGACATTAGATTCAAACTTTTGTATATTATATTAGGTTGGCCCAAAAGTTCATAAACACTTGCAAAAAATTAAAATTTTACTCGCAAAAACAAAATTATTGCTCAAAATAAAGACCATCATTTTCCAAGACTTTCTGTCATCGATCTGCAAGCTTTCAGATCTGGTCAAAGTACCATTCAGCCGGCCTCGAATTCTTGACACGCTTCTTTGACTTCATCAAACGAGTCGAATCAGTGGCCCTTCAGAAAGTGTTGTATTGAGTGGAAAAGGCCGTAATCTGATGGAGCACAGTCAGGACTGTAGGCTGGATGTGGCAGAACCTCAACGCCATCCAGCTCTTCAAACTTGTCTTTGGTCTTCCTGGCGATGTGTGGCTTGGCATTGTCCTGCTGCATCAAAGCACGCTTTCGGTTGATCAGAGCTGGGTACTTCTGCTTCAACTTTCCGTAGACCTGCTCAAGTTGCTGACAGTAAAGTTCAACACTGATGGCACGACCATTTGGAACCAACTCAAAATGCATGATTCCTTCAAAGTTTCACCAAATGCACAACATGACTTTCTTGCCGAATTGATCTTGTTTTGTAATCAACGGTGTCTCTTGCCCTTTCTGAACCCATCACTTGTCTCGATTGTGCTGGACCAGATAGACCCATTTCTCATTGGATGTCATAATGCACTTCCAAAAACACTCGTCCAATGGATTGCTGAGCAATTGACGGCAAATTTCAACTCGTCTGTTGGCTTGTGCTTCGATGAGTTTGTGTGGATCTTGGTGCGGCTTTTTGTGAACAAAATCAAGTTGCTTCAAATGACGGTAAATTGTCGATTTGCCAACTCCAAGCTCATCAGCCAATTCTCAAGTGCTCGATGAAGGTGCAATGTCCAACCCGGTTTGCAAATCTCCATTATCCAACTTTAATGGCCGCCCCAAACAAGGTTTATCTTCAAGACTCATGTCACCAGAATCGAAACGCTTGTACCACTTTGAGATCGCCACATATGCAATTGTTCCTTCACCTTTGGCAGCACAAATCTCTTTTGCAGCTTTTCTGGTTGAAAGACCTCGCTTCCAGCAGTAACGAATCAAAACTCGCAGACCAAAGTTTATCAATTGCCATCTGGAATACAAAGATGAAGATCACTATAACAATATAAATGCAAAATTGCATAAAAATTCAATTTTTCGCAAGTGTTTACAAACTCATGGGACAACCTAATATTTATCAGGGAAGTTGTGGTGCATTGGATATCGGCTCAACGAGAAATCGGGAAGCCAAGTTCAAATTCCAGCTGAATTCATTGCATTCACTTACGCGCAAATACCCTTGGGAAAGGTATTAATCCACCTATTCCTTCCAGTTATGGGTTAAATAACAGGACAGATTGGGTTCTATAGCCTTGGCTGGCAACCAGTCTACCGCAGAAAGCAATGGCAACCTACTGCGGGATAATCTTCTGACCAGTCAGTTATGTCTCTTCTGAGACATGATCGCCCAAGCGTGTTTCACGCATGGCACTTAACTGACTGACTGAAGTAAACAGAAGGGAGTGTCACAGGTGAGAAATGCAAGAAAAAATGTTAGAATAGAAGAAGCGGTAACACTCAACTATTTCAATGGTAAAAGAGTGGGACCTAAATGCCACAAATTTACATGCTCAGGGCACCAGGGAAAAAGCTCATCAGAGCATTTGCCCTGGAAATATTTGTAGAAAAAAAAAATGGGAAGGCACATCCCATGGGTGAGAAGGTGACTGAAGTCGATATGCCAAATCAAGATCAGTTACATTGAAGATCCTTCTTTGGTCGGGTGCTCCAGCTGTACATTTTGTGGTTCGTGACAAAATCCAGATATGACAACAGTATTCAATGCATGGACAGATAGTAGATTTATAAATGTGCAAGATGAATTCTAACAAGAACTTTCTGCTCTGACGGTGAACCAAACTTAAACAATTGATCTTAAACATGCTGCACCTGATTGAGTAGGTGACGCACTGATAATAAATTTGCTTGCACAAACTGTTCACTTTGTTGTTAATCAACCATTATTGCATACTAGTGATGAGAGCTTTTTGTCAAAACGTCTGGCAATAGGACACAAGAAATAGAGTCCTGACTTTATCCAGGGGAAAAAAGTCTTAAATAAAATTTAAAACTCAAATTATCAATCCTTTTCACCCCCATATTTCCATATAAAAAAAATTGTACAGATTTAATTTTGCCAGTGTCCATTAAGAGTCATTTTGATAATAATGAAGATTAATCATAGTCATATCACAATGATTGCTGAGGAAGAAGTGTTAATCATTTTATAACCTACCACATAATGAACACCAACAAACAAAAAAAAAAAAAAAAAAAAAAAACAGTGAGAGGGTTGAGATAAGCTTTTTCAATGCCACAGAAGATTTAACATCAAAATTTTTTGATCCAAAAATCAGCCAATCGACATGTCTCAAAGTGAAGGTGATCAGCGCAGACTCCTTCCCTCTTATTGTATTGTTTTCAGTTCTAAGCCAATCTTTAACAACCATTAGTATGGTTGGCCTGTAGATAATAACTCTTAACATAAGTCTGGTTTTGGCAACTACACAAAGAAAAAGTTATGAAAACTATTATAGCCAAAGTCTTGGGCGAGGTCAGTAACTTCTGGCACACCTGTACATCTGGTCTCTTCTGACAAGGCAATCAGAGACTAATGTGATATCGCACCAAAATAAAAGCAAAATTCACCTTTATTTACAAAAATTCGCCATGAATACATGTTCAGCTATCATTCAATCTCATTTATATATATATATATATATATATATATATATATAGTGAGAGAGAGGTACTAAGTAATTCTTAACTGACACATTTCCCAAAACGTGACCAAATATCAAAACTTTTCAGAAATATATTCTATATTCAGCCAAGAACTGTGTATGCGTTTCCATTTAACTATAAACATGACATCACTTTGAACCAATTCCAATTTCAGTTATCTAAAAAACAAGAAAAAAAACAAACAAAAAGACACTAGGATTTAGTCAACAAAATCCTGTTAGCCATATTGACAACACCCATTTCTTGTTGACTGAGACAGCCGAAAGTATTTGAATGAAACTGGACAAAAAAGGAAAAAAGAAGAAGCTTATTAATTTTGCTCTTGACATGTTCTATGAATACAGAGGTGGGGGGGATAAACAGAACTAGGTTGAATTTAATAAAATTTGTTTGAATTCTTGCTGCCTAAATATACACACTGCATGTGTGTTCATTGAATACGGCTGACAATGAATACTCCTTTTTCAAAAAGGAAATCAGTTACTAGGTAACAGTAAAAACTGAGGAAAAAAAATAACAGCAAAGAGAGAAACTCCCTTGGAAATGGCTATAGAAGTGGGTGAAAGCGCTTGAGACAAATTATGTAGAATTTTTATATTCCTTAAAAACAAAAAAAACAAAAATCAAATCTTCCATATCAGCCGTATTTAATGATATATCTATCCTAGTGAATACATGAGACATTGAAATTTCAATGTCAAAACGAACGTACCTTTGTAGCGGATATATATATATATATATATATATATATAGAATAATTATGTACATGTTCTAAAATATATATATATATATATATATATATATATATATATATATAGGCTTGATTAAAACCTCGTTTAGGCTGGAGGTCATTCGTGGTTGGGCAGCCTCAGATGTTGCCAAATCAAATGATAGCTTCCCCTATATAGATAGGGGGTGACAGGTTCGAATCCTTCCAAATGATACACATTTTCGTAATAAAAATTTATCGTAAATAATCAGGCCAACAGATATAAATATATAATGCTGTTTAATTAAAAGCAGAATATCTACTTTGAATACGAGTATCGATAAAAAAATGTTCAAACAATTCATTTATATATATATATATAATTCGTAAACCGTTACTGTTTGAAATCAGCCTTTCTATTCCCCACCCCCTATCTGGGTACTGGACATTCCACTCCTTCTACTCTCTCTCAACACACGGGGCTTATTAACTGGCAAGAAGGCGCCGAAATTATTCTGAAAAAAAAAAAAAAAAAAAAATGAAAATTCAAAAATATATAAAAATTTCAACTTTTTCAATAAGCTATCTGCAAGTGGTAAGCTCAGATTTTCTATTAATTTATTCTACCGTATGTTTTTCTCTTTTACTAAAATATACTAAACTGTTCGGTTGTCTGAAGGCCATTTCGACTTTAACTAAGTTAAAACTTAGTTAATTTTTTTTTTTTTTTCAATTGGAGTAGATAGACTAAATTATCGCCCAGCTCACACTCCACCCACGTCTATTGAACAGGTTAAGAGGCTCATCAATTGTTCCCTGTTTAGGATGTGGTTTCCGGCTTTCTCTTTTCCAATCTTTAATCTTTTCACTATTACGTAGCCCCCTGCACATCAGTGGTGTTACCGCCTTGCTCGAGGTGATACAATTAACAAAAAAAAAAAAAAAAAAAAAAATATATATATATATATATATGTATGTGTATATATGTATATAAAACAAGGCAAGGTAATATGAAAGCACAAAAACGGAATTATGCCGTTTTTCTTTTTGTATGCGCTACCATTATTCTTTTCTACCTAAGATCAGAGTGTAGGTATCTCCTCAATCTCCTTTACAGTTCTTGACAGAGAAATGTACATATTAAGCAAGAAAGAATTTTAAAAAAACAAGTTAGGAAAAGAAGAGGCAAAAGAAGCGGATAAGTTTGTATAAAGTGAAGAGAGAGAGAAGAAAAAAGACAGGTGATAAGAAATACACAGAAGAGGAAGTGATGACAATGACAGAAAGTGAACAAGGAGAAAAGAGAGACAGGACTGCTAAGACAAAAACTCCCAGAAGCAGAGAGACACAAAAAAAAAAAAGAACAAACAAAATGATACAGTTAAAGAGTGAGAAAAAGATCAAAAGTAAGAGGTTATGAATAATCTTTATTAAAAGATATTTTTATAGAAATTATCCATGGGTCTAGAAAGTTATATAAACCAAAGTGACCAACAAAGGTGATAGTAAACAAAATTTACAATTTTAATTGAAGGCTGGAAAATAAATTATGGAAAGCGTTTTGAAGAAAATTTAAAACATTGGAAAAAAAACAACTTAAAAATAAAATAAGTCTATCATTAAGAAATTAGAATTGTCTCTTTAGAATGGTACTCACTAATAAATGACAAGCAGTGTCTGTTTCAATTTTAAAACCGTCTCTTCATAGGGGACAAACAGAAATGCAGAAGATTAAACCCTGCCAAAAACATAAGGAGAAACTACCTTCCCTACTTCCATCTTCAAAACAATACTTGTGCAAGCTATTAAAAAGACTAAAAGTAAATAAAATGTTTGAAAAATATTTTCACTTGATTTGTTACAAATCAAGAAAATTATTAGGAATAGAAAAATTGGATTTAATCGATTTAAATGGTTGTCATGTAGGAAGCAATTTTTGAGAGAGAATTATTCAAGTGAAAATATTAAATTAGAAAAAAAAAATTATATATATATCAACAACATAAGACATAGTAATTTATAAATTGACAGAGATCGAGAAAAAACAAAATTCACACTTATATATAGATATCTCATTGCATTAGCTTTGGTAAAGCCAGTGTCGAAGGCTAGATTGAAATGACAGGCTGTGT
>JBBBDQ010001604.1:4540000-4655000 GCA_037127315.1 Ascarosepion bandense
AAAAAAAAAAAAAAGTAAAAAATAATAAAATTAAAAAAATAAAAATGGCTATATGATCACTTCCTGCTGCTTCTGGTTGGCTGAAAGACATGGTGCATAAATGTTGCGGAGTTGGATAAGGTTGGTGCCTGATTAGAAAAGAAAAATTTGTTGTGATAAATGCCATATAGCAAGAGACTGGAGTAACTGTCTAAGTAAACAGAATTTTTATTTTTTACCATATCAATATATTTGCAGAAAACAAGTAATGCCTAATCCATGTGAAGAATAAAATGCACATATTTTGCAACAAAAAGAACTAGATGATTGCATATCAATTGATTATTTCTGTTCAGTCTTCCCATTGTCATCTTTATATAAGGTTCCAGCCCCTTGTACTTTCAAACATTACTCACCTGCTTCTTATATTCAGTAACCTTTCCAATTTGGCATTACCAAAAAGTTTGAAGGCAACAGGCACCTGAGAAGTTGTGGAGTTGTAATAAGCACAACAAAAACCAGAAAAGCTAGTTCTAAAAAAATGTTAAGATTTATTGTTAGGAATTTTCAATGGAAATTATTTGGATGGATTAGCAGGTCATTAATGACTACACAGAGTTTTCATCATACATAAAACAGAAAATTGTTAAAAGTGGGGAAAAAACAAAAAAAAAAAAACAACAAAAAAAAACAACAAAAAAAAACAAAAAAAAAACAAAACAAAACAAAAAAAAAAAACAACAAAAAACAACAAAAAAAACATCTGAAAGCCAATCTATTAATATGCATGGATACCTTAAAACGACAGCCTTACATATTTAATAATCAGAAATAAGTTGATGCTAATAGATGCAGAGCTAGTCAAGAAAGAATTTTTATTATTTTCAACACTTTATTCTGAGTACATCCACACCATTTAGTATTTGCGCAATAATAATGAATGATATATAAAGCAAAACAATACAAATCTCGATTTCAAAGAATGTTTCCTTTGTTGAGGGCGGAGATGCAGCTCCTGCCTGAAACTAATTAATGTGGCTACAAATAATAAACAGTGTGCATGCATATATATCTCACATATTGAGTGCTGGTGCTTATAAAATAGTGATTGATGCATAATAACAGAGCTATAATTTATATATTAATAATAAATATACCCCCGCCTCAATAGTAGCACAACTCAGTTGCATGTACAACACAATGGTTCTGGCTGAAAACATCTGTAACTTAACTCGAACCTGAAGAGTAAACTCAGTCCCATGCCACGGGTGAAGGAATAAAGGAAAGTGTTTTTTTAATACATTATATATATATATATATATATAATGTCGAGGGTGGACGTTGTGAGATAGATAGGATAGATTCCATTTAGCGTCTGCATTTTGCAATCTAGCGCGACGGGAGTTGCACCCAGAGGTAGATCAAAATTTTAGAACGCTAACGACACCTTGAAAATTTTCAGAAAGCCAAAATTAGGAGTAAAAAAATATATATCACCCCATAAAGTCAGGGATCAGTTTATGTATTGATTATCATACAGAATCGATCACCCCACTTTATATTATCTATATATGTTGCCCCTCCCCCACTAATCCAATAGAGACATTCTACACTGTTATCTATATCTATAGTGACGAGGGTGGACGTTGTGTAAGTATTTGCTATGTAAATTCATCATATGTTTTTTATTCTTATTATTCCTTAAACTACCCGAGTGAAACCAGGCTAATCTGCTAGTATATATATATATATATATATATATATATATATTCTGCATTATTCAAGAATTAAAATTATTAAATGAAGTGTGTGTATATATATATATATATATAATCTAAATCTAACTTATTTATAAATGAAACTGTGTGTGTGTGTGTGTGTGTGTATATATCCGTTACCTATAGACTCTCAAACGGCTGAACCGATTTTCTCAAATTTACACAGTTGTACTATAAACGTTTGTGAGTGTTAACTAGGTTTTGTGTTGAGGTACCCTCGATAAATATCGAAAATCGATAATCGAAAAAAAAATCGGGTTATAGAAGGAGTGGACCGATTTTAATCAAATTTGATACACTTATAGACAAAGACATACGAAGTGATATTCAGAAGTTTCACAGTTGCAGTTCTTGCAATAATTGCAGAAAATCAATAATATATACATATATATATATATATATATATATATATATATATGGCAAGATGTTTGTGTGTGAGTCTGTTTATCTGTCTGTATGTATGTATGTCCTTTATACAAATCCACAATTTTTATCCGATTCTCACCAAAGTTCACACAAATATTCTTTAGGCAGAGTCTGAGTTCCAAGACCATGGATTAGTTTTAAAACTTTCATTACACCCGAGCAACACTGGGCTATACTGCTAGTGTGTGTGTGTGTGTGTGTGTGTGTGTGTGTGTATATATATATATATATATATATTTTTCTTTTTTTTTTTCCTTTGTAAATGAATGAATTATTACGCGGCCTAGATTTCTACTATGAGCAATTTGCAATAAACAATTTTACCTTTTCTTTTTAAGAACGCACATGTAACGGGGAATTTCTGAACACGCAATTTTTAAAAATTACAAGAAATCATAACATTTTCATCCATGTTTGTATGAACCTAATAGGTATTTTTTGGTATGCAAGAAAGAACACAAGTTATGACTAAGTGTAACCATACCAAAAAAAATACCTATTAGGTTCATACAACCATGGATGAAAACATGATGAAACAGTAAAATCAGTTATTGCAAACCGCCTACAGACACCACTCATGGTAGAAACCTAGGTCACATAATAATTCACTTACAAATGAAGAATATTCAAAAGTTCTACAATGTAATTGTATTGATCACTTTTTTTATACAAATGTGGACTGGTCTAATTTTATTATGACAAAAAAAAAAAAAAAAACTAATCAATTAAACAAACAATATTATTTTTATATATATATATATATATATATATATATATATATATATATATATATAAAAATAAACGTGTGTGTGTGTGTGTGTGTATATATATATATATATATATATATACACACACACACACACGTTCTTGCTTAAAACTTTTATAAATGGAGAAATTTTGTAGATTGAACAGAGATTTTATGCTTCCAGCAATCTTTAGAGCACTTGGATTGCAATAACCACTTCTCCCTCATATACTGATGATGTGCTAATACTTATACAAATAGTCCTGTCACTTTTTTGTTTGTTTAGGGCTACTATGCTAATTTAATAACACCTGGATCTCACTGATGAACTGATTTCCATCTCAAGTTAAGATCAATTTTGACAGTAAATCTGTGTCTACTGATAGTTAACAGAATTAACTTTTTTCTTAAATGCTTTGAGAATATTCTAATATTTTATTTGTAGTTTTTTTTTTCAATGCTAACTGAAAAAAAAACAAAGTTGCTGAATTTAACTAAAATTACATCCATTTCTTAAACTAAGTGCAAGTGCGAAGACTTGTTGAGGGGGGAGGATGCAGTTTTGTTAAATCCTCAAACTACGATTTGAGAACCTTGTCATCAAAATACTAGACACTCTGAGGTAGACACCTTTCACACACACACACACACACACAGCAATGAAGGTTAGAAAGTTTTGGTGGTATCCACTGATCCAATATTCATCATACCTGCCATCTTGGTAATCAACTTCTTGCCAAAAGCGAAAGAGGAGAAGAGGAGAGCGAGCGAGAGTGATAGAAGAGGAAAGAAAGAGAGATGAAACATAGCATATCTCTCTTAGCACGTTGTAATACAATACTAAATAAATTTAAATCTATAGAAGTGAGTTATCTGCAATGATTTGCAACAGAAAGACTTCCGATTTTTATATATATATATATATATATATATATATATATATATATATTTTTTTTTTTTTAATCATTTCACCCCGGGCAAGGCGTAAATGCCACTGATGTGCGGGGGGCTACATAACTGAAAGAAAATTAGAGGAGGGAGAAGAGGATTACAAACCAATTAGGAAGAAGCAATAGAAAGATGAAAATGCAGGTGTGATGACAGTTGCAAGGGGGGAGAGAAAGAAAAGGATACACGGGGTGGGGGAAGGGCTAGAGTCAAGTGGTTAGTAGATGAATATTGACATTGCATTTAAAATTCTGGAGGTTGTAGCCGTCAGGAAAGCAAGAATATGGGAGCGAGTTCCACAGGCGGGAAGGGCGAGAGAAGAAGCTGCAGGAGTAGAATTGTCGTCTGCATTTGGCTAACCTAACTGTGAATGGGTGGGACCCAGTTGCCATTCTGGTTGCACATGTAAACACCTGTTGAGGAGGCACCAGTGACTTAAGTTCATCTGAGCAGAAGCCATGAAAGTACTTATAGAACAGACAAAGGGAGGTCACATCACATTGGTGGGGAAGTGGCTGTAGTTGAGCCACCAAGTCAGCACATATCACGTTACTAACTCTCCTTTGGAGCCTGTCGAGAACACTGAGGTTATATATATATATATATATATATATATGGAATCCCATCAATTTTAACACATGAGGACTAGACAACCTCATTTTTTTTATTGTGTCTGTGGAGCCGAGTTCGAATTCCAGTTGAATTCATTGCATTCACTTACGTGCAAATACCCTTGGGAAAGGTAATAATCCGTCTCTTCCTTCCAATTATGGGTTAAATAACAGGACAGATTGAGTTCTATAGCCTTGGCTGGCAACCAGTCTACTGCAAAAAAGCAATGGCAACCTACTGCGGGATAATCTTCTACCCAATCAGTCATGTCTATTTCAAGACATGATCGCCCAAACATGTTTCACGTATAGCAATTAACTGACTGACGATGTGACACTTTAGTCTTCCTAGTGATCTGCATACAAGCCCAGTTATTATATAACGGCAACGATCCCAAACACAGCAACACAAATATTTGCTGGCACTTTTCACCATGTCCTTCATCTCTTAGTCAATAAAACTGATTTTCAAATTTCTGATACCACTGACCACAGATCTAAAACAAATTTTGTGGAAGACATCCAGCTGATTGATATGGAACCTATATGAAGTTCCACAATTCTAAGTCATACAACAGTGTGGTCCAACTAGCTGCTCTGTAAACCTGTATTTTGGTGTCCAATTCGATACCTCTCATATCCCATGGGCTGTGGTGAAGCTTCCCAAATGTACTTATTGCATTGGTGATCTGATTTGTTATTCCATCATCAAGGAATGTATATATATCTAAATCTAAACTTATTTATAAATGGAACTTTGTCTCTGGGTGTGTGTGTGTGTGTGTGTGTGTGTGTGTGTATCCATTACCTATAGACTCCGAAACGGCTGAACTGATTTTTTTGAATATTTACAAATTGTACTATAAGCGTCTGCGAGTGTTCTTAGCAAGGTTTTGTGTCGAGGTACTTCCGATAAATATCGAAAATCGGATAATCAAAAAAATTGGGTTATAGAAAGAATGGTCCGATTTTAATCAAATTTTATACACTCATAAACAAAGACATAAGAAAGGATATTCAGAAGTTTCAAGGTTGCAGTTCTTACAATAGTGTAGAAAATTTGATATCGATACCAGGAAATCAAAATTTGATTTACATCCATTCATTTTTCTTTCAGTCTACAGTTTCGCTTTAACTGGAAACTACTATTGCTTTTTAGTCTTTCGTGTCAACGTCCAAAGAGTCTGAGCTCCAGGACCATGGATTAGTTTTAAGCTTTCATTACACCCGAGCAATGCCGGACTATACTGCTAGTGTGTGTGTGTGTGTATATATATATATATATATATATATATATATATATATATATATATATATAGGTGGGTGCGCACACGCACACTACTATGCTGGACTTATGGTCGTATCACATTGAAACATGTTCTCATACAGTCAAAGTTAAGCAATGTAGATCATTGTCAGTACTTAGATGGGTGACTACTTAGACATACCAGGTGTTGTAAGTTTGGATATGCAATTGGTGTAATGGATAACGGAACAGAATGGTTTTAATTCCCCTCAGGAATATCATTTTCACTCACACATAAAGACTCTTGGGAAAGGTATAAAGCCCTTTTTCTCACCACCAAGCTTTGGGTTAATTAGAACAAATCATTATTTCCATAAAATTCTTAGTAAAAAAAAATAAAAAAAATCAATTTATCTATTTTTTTTTTTTAATCATATCACCCCAAGTAAGGCGGTAACGCCACCGATGTGCAGGTGGCTACGTAAGAGTGAAAAGATTGGCAAAGAGAAATCCGGAAACCACATCCTAAACAAGGAACAAGGGATGAGCCTCTTAAGCTGTTCAATAGACGAGGGTGGAGTGTGAACCGGGCGATAGATAGATCTATCTACTCCAATTGAAAAAATTATTCTAGTGTTTGGCCATTAAAATACAGATTCTGGAAAAAGAAAGGTCAAAGACTTTTCAGCACCCCCTCAAAGTTAAAATAAGTCATAAAAGTGATCAATTTTTAGAACAAAATAAAATTAGTAATCAAAAGGATGAAAATAATCTGAGGCTATTTTGATATGGATACCACCAAAATATATTGGCAGAATGAACAACTGCTGGCAGGGATTAAGGAAGACATTTTGCAGTAGTTTCTACCATCATGATCATCATCATTTTTATTCATTTACTCATTCCAACCACCCACACAACAACTCAAAGATTCCAGACAAGATGAATCCAGAAAGAGAGAAGCCAATCAAAATCAAAAAAAAAAAAAAAAATAGTGAGACATCCAATTTCTTTTAATCATTGATAATAAAAATTCAACAAGCAATAAAAATGGGTTTTATCACAATTAAGACTTTTGTTTTTAAAACTGAAAACATTCTGTCAATCCTTCATGAAAAAAAAAAAAACACGACAGATAAAATAAAAATTAAGAAAAAATAATTCCAAAACAAACATCAAGTCAGGTTTAACCTTCTCACTCAAAAGTGTTGGCATGAGAATTTATAAGATAAATTAATTTGAAATGCTAATCTCTTCAATAAAAGCCATTAGTGAGTCTTACACTCATTAGAGTAAATCAACTTCACAATACTTCAAATGATAAATTGTTTCAGAAAAATAATACAAATTCAGACTTTACAACATTTAAGGTTCTTAAAAAGCTGACCTTTTCTTGAAATTATTAGTACAGATCTTCGTTTCTTTTAGTTCATTAACCCAACTTCCATTCATTATATTTTTATCCAAAGTATTTCTATCAGTACATCTAATATATAAAAATGTGTACATATGTGCATGCCCAAAAACACAAAATTAAATATATAAAATTATGCTATTGAATTCAAATATATGGAACTGTGGCATCAAATAAGTGTCCTTTTATTATGCTTGCTTTAATTCAATAATTCTATCATTTTACAGAACAAGTCTCTTGGTGGCGGGGGGGGGGGGTGTCAGGCATTGATTATCAATGATTTTTATTAATAATAAGAATAGAGATTATAATGATAATAATAATATGTAGTTGTAGTAGTAATTTTTCCTTTTTTCTCACTTTAATCATTTATCAACCGTGTCATGGACCCGGTTAAGAATAAAAACACCCTTGGTAGCTCTAGCAAAGCCATCAAGTATTCAGTTACTGACAAGATTTTGAATCTCGGTCGAAGCTGCAGAATGACGATGATGATCCAGTAAGAAATAATACAAACACCAAAATAAGAATATATATATATATATATTAAACACAGCAAAATACAAATACGTGGAACTCTGTTAGTAGAACGAACAATTTTGGGTTAGGAAGTAATACAGTAATTTGGAACTTGCAATGGTAATATGGTAGCAGTCTTGGCTATCTCTGCCAATCCCTCTGCCTATTGCTCTCAGCTGATCTCTCACTGAGCTCTCACTCTCTGCTAATCTCACTGATATGAGCTCTCCTCTTGTGAGGGGAAGTATATGTAGTTGTAGGAAGAGTTAAGTTTGTTGTAATGGGTGATGCCACCATGACACAATGTATGATGAAATTATTTGTTTATCATCTTGGAATTTAAACTTTCAAAGTCCCCATCTATCTAGAGATTTTTTTAAGCGTTAAATCAAATACTTACACTCGCTCTGGCTTACTAAGAAAGAAACAAGCATCCGGAAAGATCAATTCATTAAATAAAGATGACAGATGCAGAGAAAGCTGTAAGCAAGGTTTGAGCTTTTAAAACTGCAAAGAAAACTTACTGCCAAATCTCCACATCTATGTGCAGTGTTCTTTCAGAATGTAGGCGATCATGGTTTTCCAAAACTTTCTGTCTTTTGTAGCTCTTAAATGTTGTCCTTAATCTTATTTGTCATCTCCTAAACCTTGATCTGCCATTCACGTCAGCTCACTAAGTTATTTGTTGCTTTCTTTTGTCCCTCCTGCCTCCAATATGACCTATGAGTATCAAATTTTCCAAACCTGCCTTCATTACATGCCCTAGAAAATTTCAATACCTCTTCCGAATAAGTTTCCTTTTTGTTTACAGTACTTTCTAAAAATTCATCATTGTTCACATGTTCAATCTATGGTATTCTCAGCATCCTTCTGTAGAACCACATTTCCGTTGCTTCAAGTCTCTTCAGCTATCAGATGATTCAATGTTCACTGCTGTATAGTAAAACTGATATTACTTAAGAGTCAGTACTTTTTAATATGTTGCTAACAATATTTTTATTTTTCTTAATACTTTGCTATCCCAGTAAACCTTCGGATTTCAGTGTCACATTAAATAAAGATGACAGATGTTAAAACATTTCCCATAAATTAAAATTTTTGTATGCGTTTGATTTTGGCATCTCCAATTTGTAATTTGTCTGTTGGGGTGTTTCTTTTCTTAACAACCAAACATTGTTTTCTTGCAGTTGAGGGTTTTTTTTGGTTTTTTTTTTTGTATTTTTTTTTCCTTTAATCATTTTACCCCAACTGGAGTAGATAGACTAAACTATCACACAGTTCACACTCCACCCACGTCTATTGAACAGGTGAAGAGGCTCATCCCTTGTTCCCCGTTTAGGATGTGGTTTCCGGCTTTCTCTTTTCCAATCTTTTCACTCTTACGTAGCCCCCTACACATCAGTGGCATTACCGCCTTGCTCAGGGTGATATGATAAAAAAAAAAAAAAGCAGAGTGGGACCATCACTGGGTGCAGGTGCTTACATTGAGAGAAAATACTGGGAAGAAAGGATAAAAGATGAATGGGATTTAAGAAGACTGCTTGCAATTGACATTAAATTTAAATTATTGGAGATTGTAGCAATAAGGAAAACAAGTAAACAGAAAGAAGTTCAACAAGTACGAAATGCAAGAAAAGAAACTATTAGAGTAGAAGTGGTGGTTGCATTTAACTATTTCAGTAGTAAAAGGGCGGGACCTAGATGCCAATCTAGTCGCATGCTTAAATTCATGTAGTTAGGGCAAAAAGCTTTTCAGAGAATTTGCCATGAAATTATTTGTAGAAAAGAGAAGGAAGCCATGTCACAGCAGTGACAAAGTGACAAGTTGAGATGCCTAGTCAAGATGGGTTACATTGCAGATTCATCTTTAGATTTTGTCAAGCACCTCAAGATGAATACAAGGAGCACCCAACCAAACATAGCCACAGTATTCAATGCACGGACAAATGGTAGACTTAGAAATGTGCAAGAGGGCATCAGACAAGAAAAAACTTTCTGGCCCAATACGAAGATCTAGCCTTCCTCCTAACAGATGTAGCTATAGATCTGATATAATAGTTCTACTTCAGGTTGCTTGAAAAAGGGACGCCAAGTTTAGTTTTCTCGCTTTCCTTCAATAACTTCTGTAGGAGATTTTGTAGTCTCCTTTCCATATCTGCTTTTTTTTTTTTATAAGCGTTTCACCCCGAGCAAGGCATGTCACTGCCACTACTGTGCAGGGGGCTACGTAGAGTGGAGAAAGGCTGATTAAATATAGGAAATGACAGAGGGTGGGTGATAGGCGGGTAAGGACACCGAGAATGAGGGTTGGGTAGATGAGAGTGTTGTGAGAATAGTTGGGAGTTAGTGTGATAGGAGGTGTCTATTGACCCTACATTTAAACACCTGGAGATTGTAACTGTCAAAAACGGACTATGAAATAAACTTATAGAGCATTGCCCATATAAGTAAGAGTGACCAACAGATTGTTTACTTAACAAAAGATGATTGAAAAATAGATCAACTGAAAACATACACACAAAATGAAAATAGCATTTTAAAAAGATAATTTTAATTCTATCCACTATAAGCAGATAATGGATATTCGTACAGTAAATAGAAACAATAGCTGAATTCAAATTCTTGGCAATAATTCTGCTGCATTCATTTCTAATACAAAGAACCTTCAGAAAAGCATGAATGCATATTGTCTCCCTAGCTTTGGGTTAAATAGCAGGATTAACTGATCCAGGTAAGGGATACTAGAATCAAGCAAGTACAAAAATTTAAATACCTAGGAAGTGTTCTAACAGGAGATGGAAAGTGCGACACAGATCCAAAGGCGAAAAGGCACTGCAAAGGACGGATTCCAAAAGCTGAGTAAAGTACTAAGACACAGAAAAATTTCCCTAGAAACAAAGAAAAGAGTGCTGGATTGCTATGTGATGTCAGTTCTTCAATACGGCTGTGAATGCTGGACAATATCATCGAAGATGAGGAAAAAACTTGAAACAGCTGAAATGTGGTTCTACAGAAGGATGCTGTAGATATCACGAACCGAACATGTGAGCAATGATGAGGTTTTGGAAAGAATGGCATTAAAAAGAAAACTAATAGTGAGCATCAGGAAGAGACAACTTAAGTTCCTGGGACATGCTTTGAGGAAGGAGGGCTTGGAGAACCTGATACTGACAAGTCAGACAGAAGGAAAAAGAAACAGAGGAAGGCAGTGGATAACATATTTGAAGGGCCTGATCAGGTGGATGATGGAACAGGAGTTGCGTCGAGTAACAGGAGAAAACATTAAGAGCCACCAAGGGATAGGGAAACGTGGAAAGCCATGATTGCTTACGCCCTGAAAGGACAGGGCACATAGAAGAATATATATACCAACTGTTTATAAGAAATTATAATGTGGGTATAAAATGGGGGATCAATTCTATATTATAATCAATATATAAACTGATCCCTCATTTTGTGGCCATGCTCATTTCTATACATTTATAGTCTAGATTTATGGGCTTGAGCTAGTGGATGGCAGAGCAGGATTTGGGTGGTGTAACAGAAGGCGGCATGCTAAGAGCCACCAGGGTTAGGAAGACATGGAGAACCATGATTGCCTACATCCTGAAAAGACAGGGCACATAGAAGAAAAAGAAGGGACAACTAATCTAAGACAAGGAAAACTGCATACCAAACTGTGAGAAGGCAATCTGTAGTTTCCCCACTACCCACATCTTGAGGGAAGGAATATGTCATACACACAAAACATATCCTTAGAAGATATCTAAAAATGTACTTGAAATGTCTTCCAAGTTTTGTTTGGACAATTGAACTTTGTATTATTCATGCTGTGGGAACACATTTCAATCATCAGATGTTTAATTCATGAAAAAGAAAAAGAAATTTTTATTAATTATAAACTGAAAGCAGCTGTAGGATGAATCAATAAAAAAAAAAAAAAAATGAAATATGGCAACAACATCAATAATATAAACGGCAGTTAAATTGTCCTATCAAAGCTTGGAATGTTAATGACTTCTAAAAGTAATTGACAATATAAACATTTCATTGATTATGCATTACTTAAGGATGTGCATTGTGGTACAGTGGATATCGGCTCGGAACGAGAAGCCAGGGAGCCGAGTTCAAATTCCAGTTGAATCCATTGTATTCACTTACATGCAAATACCCTTGGGAAAGGTATTAATCCATCTCTTCCTTCCAGTTATGGGTTAAATAGCAGGACAGATTGGGTTCTATAGCCTTGGTCGGCAACCAGTCTACCGCAGAAAGCAATAGCAACCTACTGCAGGATAATCTTCTGCCCAGTCAATCATGTCTCTTTCGAGACATGATCACCCAAGCGTGTATCACGTATGGCACTTAACTGACTGACTGAAATCAGTAAACAATTAACATGTAATACAGCCAACCTCAGCACCTAGTGAGGAACAAATAAAAATGATGTTAACCCCGGTCGTCCAACACGTCAGAATCATTTCTACAGAATCTTAACTATCACGAAGTAAAAAAGAAGCAGAAGAAGTGGAAGAGAAGCAAATTTCTTGGTGATATAAGGAAGAAGAGTTTGGGGAATTTAACACTCACAGGACATGAAAAACAGGACAAGGCAGCAGGCTGCTTATTTGATAAATCTGTGTGAATTGTGGGGAGGTGCTTAACAGACAGACAATCATTGCTGGGTATTAAAATGAATTGTAGAGAGCTGTGATCATCAATATCTCAAAGTGACACAGTATATAGAAGATTAAAAAAAAAAAAAGAAGAATTTTATTTTACAATAAAGTTAAAAACAGTCAATGAATTAATGTTGCTTTATGCTATTGACTTATATAAAGTAACCGCAACCTTAATTTTAAACAGATTCTAATAATACTTTGTCATATATAATGTTAAAAAAAAAGAAGCTTGAATGAGCTAGTTAATGACGCATGAATAGTGTTCAGGTCATACAAGATACTCCAGTTTTATTATCTTAAGTGAACGCAAGATGTACTTATTTATTAATGGAACTGTGTGTGTGTGTGTGTGTGTGTGTGTGTGTGTGTGTTACCAATAGACTCTGAAATGGCTGAACCGATTTTCTTGAAAATTTACACAGTTGTACTATTAGCCTCCAAGTGTTCTTAGCTAGGTTTTGTGTCGAGGTACTCCCTGCGATAAATATCAAAAATCGAAAAAAAATCGGGTTATAAAAGGAGTGGTCCGATTTTAATCAAATTTAATACACTCATAGACAAAGACATAAGAAACGATATTCAGAAGTTTCAAGGTTGCAGTTCTTACAATAGTGCAGAAAATTAATTATATATATATATATATAAAAATAAATAAAAGGCAAGATGCTTGTGTGTGTCTGTTTATCTGCCTGTATGTATTTTTTTCAGCCCTTTTATTTTTTGTTTTTGCTTCGGGTTTGGCTCCAAGTAGGTATAATTGTAGTTTTTAGTCTCAGCCATGATACCATTTACTCAGAGGACATATTTAGCCTTCAAAATTCAGTTTATGACGAAAAAAAACTTATTTGATATCGATATCAGGAAATCAAAATTTGACTTACATCCATTCATTTTCCTTTTTTTTCAGTCTATGGTTTCGCTTTAACTGGAAACAACTATTGCTCTTCAGTCTTTCGTGCCAACGTCCAAAGTGTCTGAGCTCCAGGACCATGGATTAGCTTTAAAGCTTTCATTACACCCAAGCAACACCAGGCTATACTGCTTGTAAATAAATATATTTTAATCTCAGATCATTACTACTAAAGTAAGTATGATCCTCATTGGGTGGCTCGTATTTGTAGCTTTATGACCTGCTGAAATTATAATGCTGAACTAGAGTTTAAGGATTTGTTAGAAGGAAGAATTCATTTTTATCACAATCCCCCTATCACACCAAAGTAGTGACAAATATGAGACATTTACAGATTCCATGACTCCAAGCTAATAATTCATTAGATAAAGTCTAAAAGAAATAAAATGATAGAATTTTTTAAAATCTTTATCATGCAGACGAACCAGAAACTGATTATATTTCTGACTTACAGCTCTTTTGTTAGGCACTGTCTCTTAAGAAACGGTCATATTGAAGTGAGAGAAAAGTGTACTTAGAGAAAAAAATAGTAAATGTAATCTAATTAATATTATCACACTTGATTTTTTTTTTTGTTGTTGTTGTGTCTTTCACATTCATGAGTAAACACTTTCAGATTAGCAGGAAGAATAGCAGATTACAGGCAGCAAGATTAAGTTTTCTGTCTCAGGTGCTGACAGTTTAACCACATTAACTGAAAGAGCTTGACACTGAAGGAAAATCCTGACTTCAAGACAAGAAGGATGCTAAGATTACACAATAGTTCCTATGGAGGCAGTGAGGGCTCATGAACAAAATCAGTAAGCAATAATATATAAAACAATAACTTAAAGCTGTCCCACTTGACTATCTAAATACACAAATTGAAAACCTGCTTTTTTATTGCCAACTTCCTTGTCATATATGAATTGAGAAATGCATATCACACATACACACAAGGTCAAAGGTTTTGCATCACCATCTGAATTTAACCTTTTTTTGGTTTAAGCCCTACTAAAATAGGATGATGAAACTATTTAACGCATTAGTGAAGATAATGACCAAAGATATTAAAGAAAAAGTTTATCTAAATCTATCTAAATCTAAACTTATGTACAAATGGAACTGTGTGTGTTACCTATAGACTCCAAAACAGCTGAACCGATTTTCTAGAAAATTTACACAGTTGTACTATAAGCGTCTGCGAGTGTTCTTAGCTACGTTTTGTGTCGAGGTACCTCCAATAAATATCGAAAATCAATAATTGAAAAAAATCGGGTTATAGAAGGAGTGGTCTGATTTTAATCGGATTTGATACACTCGTAAACAAAGACATAAGAAATGATAGTCAGAAGTTTCCAGGTTGCAGTTCTTACAAAAGTGCAGAAAATCGACAATATTATATATATATATATATATATATATATATATAAAAGGCAAGATGTTTGTGTGTGTCTATCTGCCTGTATGTCTATTTTTTTTCAGCCCTTTTATTTTAGTTTTTGCTTCAGGTTTGGCTCTAAGTAGGTATAATTGTAGTTCTTGGTCTCAGCCATGATACCATTTACTCAGAGGACTTATTTAGCCTTCAAAATTCAGTTTATGACAAAAAAAAACTTATTTGATATCGATACCAGGAAATCAAAATTTGACTTATATTCATTCCTTTTTCTTTCAGTCTACAGTTTCGCTTTAACTGGAAACAACTATTGCTTTTTAGTCTTTTGTGCCAACATGCAAAGAATCTGAGCTCCAGGACCATGGATTAGTTTTAAAGCTTTCATTACACCCAAGTAATGCCGGGCTATACTGCTAGTTAAATCAAAAGCCAACTGTAAATAAGAATGACTATAAATTATTTCACTTCTGATTCATTAATACAAACTCTAAGCCAAACAGTTCTTTATGATTGGCTCTAGTTTTTAAATGATAGAATTTTCAAATAAGCAAATATGTTACTTATTGACTACCTAACTTTTTACCTAAGAAACTAGAAAATTTGCTTAACTCCTGAGTTTTTACATACTTGTGATCAAAAAATAAAAAAAAAAATTAATTACTTAAAAACAATCACTATACAAGGAGAATGCAAACAGCAAAGTATTGTTAATGACTATTTAAAACTAGTTACCAGATGCTGTATACACAGGAGTAAGGACGAAGAAGGGACCAGTTAAAATACGATCAGGAGATGTCGACGTCAGCCTATGTAATCTGGGAAATAATTACAAATACTTGAAACTTCAATTACTTTTTGACAGTAAAGTAAAAGAGAACATTAAAATGCAATAACATAAAAAAATAAATTAAATAAATATGGGCTCTTTGCCATCAGGGACAAATAGCAACTTCATCATTCTGGTTAATAAGTTTTTTTAGTATTGAGCAGAAAAGAATTTTGTATCCTTTTTAAGATTTTACATTTGCTTCAAGTTACCGCATTTGTTAACTTGTAAGGTCATTTACAGCACAGTAGAGTAATGGATAATTTCTCTCCCTACCTACATCCAACAAAGGACCATCACAGGCTGAAAGAGAGAAAGAGAAAAAAAAACACTATCAAATGCACTAATATTATGATTAATGAGTCATTTAGTAAAACTTCAAACAGGTAGTTATCGAGTTTTGAGGTGTTGTAACAAGTTGGTAAAATATACCTGTAAATCATAAACCAGTAAATATACTTTTGACAAGGCTTCTGTCATCATTCACTCATTTTTTTTTTTATTCATCAAAAAAAAAAAAAAAAAAAAAAAAAAAAGTGTTTTTCTGTGTTACCCAATGATATCAGTTGGAATATTTCCAGAGAATTTCAAAGAATCCCATTCAGAACAAGAAACCTGGAACATTTCCAAACTCTACAAATGCTGAGATTCCCACCAGCATCCAAATATATTAAGAGAGAGCGAGTGCTCAGTCTCCTACAAAATCTCTTGTTATAAAAGTAACAAAACATTTTATTTAAGGATAAAGAAAGATAATGAGAAGGCAACTGGGGAGAAGAGAAAAATAAGTTGTCTATACAACAGATTGACGTCTTAGAGAAGTACAATGCATGCAGCTGATATCAATAATAAACTCTTGCCCTCATACAGTTCACTATGCAATGACTAAGAGGAAGGTAAATAAAGATATTCAACAATATCACTCATCATTTTCCTGCCAATCAATTCTTTCCTTTCAGCTTTCAGACTGACCAGCAGCTGGAGAGAGAGAATTTACTATGGTTTTGCTAAAAGTTTCCTCAATTGATTCAACAAAAGAAAATAATCATTTCTCCCTCACCCCTTTTTCTGACTACAGAGAATGTACTAAAAGTGAAAATAATTTCACAATTTTCAACAGAGGTGAAATGGCTGAAGATTAATCTTGAAAATTAGTCTTCAAAGCTGACTTTGCTCTACACTGTCTCTCCACAAAAGCTAGGCCTTTCACTGTATGTGTGGCAAACCTGGACCTTTGTGCCCTCAAAAAATCTTTCTATGAACCGCTTTTACTTTAACTACTTCAATCTTCAGCGATATTTGTATTTCTGAGATGAGGTAGTATTTACATTATTCGAACTATTATCCTCATCTATGTTGCCATTTGTACAACATTTTGGCTGTTGTACAAAGAAGGCCGGAGCATACAATAGCTGAAACATTATACAAATGGCAACAAAGATGAGGACAATAGTCTGACTAATGTAAATTTTCAGCAAAGTTTGTTTGAAAAAATGAGGATTGGAACTGTAATAAACCCTAAACATAAATGAATTTATACATTTTTTGGTTATTTATGAGAATTTGCAACAAAAATATTCAACACTTATTTATAAGAATAATTTAATATTTGCAACATGCTAAAAACTAATGCAATGTAATATTTATCATTTTTCAATTTATTAAGAATATGGAAGTTTTTTTTATTCATAAATTTATAAACATTTAATAAATTAAAATATTTGAACGATAAGGAGGTTATTATTAAACAATAAATTTATATTGAATTATGACTGCTTCCCTGACAGCTACAATCTCCAGGAGTTTAAATTTAAAGTCAATAGACACACCTCCTAACACACTAACTCACATCCATTCTTTCAAACACTCTTCCCATCTGCCCATCCCTCATCCTCGGTATCCTTACCCATCTATCACCTTCCTTATGACATTTCCTATATCTAACCACTCCTACTCTTTACCTTCACCCATGTAGCCCCATGCGCAATAGTATGTATGTATGTATGCCGCATTCATCCTAGTCGGGTTGAGCCGGCTTCCTCCCTGACGGAGCAAGTCTCATTGAGATTTGTTTAAGGGCAGGGTCCCAAGTCCTACCCTGTTATTTAACCCATAACTGGAGGGAAAGGACGGATTAATACCTTTCCTAAGGGTACCAGCGCGCAAGTGACTGCAGGGCATTCAACTGGAATTCGAACTCGGCTCACCGATTTCTCTTTCCGAGTCGATATCCAGTGCACCACAACGCACATCCGTCACTATACGCTTACAGCACCTGGTATTCCCAAGCGGTCACCCATCTAAGTACTGACCAGGCTCAACGTTGCTTAATGTTGGTGAGCGAGCGAGAACCTGTGTTTTCAACGTGATAGGCCGTAAGCACGCACATCCGTCATGCGCAATAGTGGCAATGGAATGCCTTGCTTGGGGTGAAATGATTAAAAAAAAAAAAAGTTCAGATCAACTGGTAAGTAGCCAAGGTTTTGCCAATCATTCCAATAAACAATATAATGGTTTAAATAAGCAATGTATTAAATAAATAGCGTTTATTATATTTGTTGTAAATTCTCAAGTACAAAGAAAATGTCTAAGTTTATTATTTTTTTGACACTCCATTTTTTGGGGGGCACAAAGGTCCAAGTTTGCCATATGTGTCAGTTAAGTGCCATGCATGATACATGCTTAGGCGATCATGTCTCAAAAGAGACATGACTAACTGGGCAGGAGATTTTCCAGCAGTAGGTTGCCATTACTTTCTGCAGTAGATTGGTCACCAAACAAGGCTATAGAACCTAATCAGTCCTGTTATTTAACTCGTAACTGGAGGGAAGAGACGGATTAATACCTTTCCCAAGGGTTTTTGCGTGTAAGTGTATGCAACAAATTCAACTGGAATTCGAACTCGGATACCCGATTTCTCTTTCCGAGCTGATATCCACTGCACCACGATGCATATCCATAAGTGTACAAAAATTAATTTGTATTGGGGAAGGCATGTTTTTCAGGAATTCTATAACACCAGGTATTATACCATGAATCTATTTGAACAAGTATCATCATCCTGGTTGTTATAGTCGTAACTATTTCGAGTCATTGTACCTTCCTGCCTTCTTCAGATGGTTTTCATTCAGTGTTTCTTAGAAATTTTCAAATCCTTTAACCAAAAGGAGAAATGTTCTCTACTCCCAGTTCATGATAAGTGATCACTCATGTCAGTCACCAGACAACATTGCTCACTAACACAGATATTGATGTCACAACCACCAAATAATAGAAAGGCTGGATCAAATTATTTATAATTTATCAAGCATTATCATAATAAAGTTATTGTGAATTTTAACACTAGTGCCAATGGAAAAAAATAAATCTAATATACAAAATCATTTTTAATGTTGATTAGAAATATTCCTTGCTTGTATGAAACTTGACCATGTCAGGACCTGCTTGGAGAATGTTGCTGCATATTTGCCAATGTTCTGATTGATCAAGGTTTTCACATCAGGTCAAAGCCAGAAATTCAATTCTCTATTTTCAAGGCAATGATTGGTTCAACATGAATCTCTTAAATTGGTTATATATCCTTCAAGGAGACAAAAAAATACAAGGTAACATCAAAGTCCTGAATACAATCTAACATTTAAAAACAGGCTAGGTTCTCTTGTTTTTGTAAAATACAAAAGAAATTCAACTGAATCCAAAGCTTAAAGCGATAAATCTCTGTAAGACAGTTATACTTGTCATGCCTCAATAGATTATGGGGGACTTGCAATCATGATTATTGTCTTCATCCATTCGGTGGAGGGGGGGTACTGTTAAAGAGCAGACACAGGGCAAGAGGTTTAATAAATGGTAATAAAGAGAATGAACTGAGCCTACACTGTTTTGCTATCATCTCTTTCCATGAGTGCGTCGGGAAGGGAGGGATTATACACACAGTCTTTATTATAATAGAGAATATACACAGAAATAAATACACAAAAGGCCTTTATTATAACAGATGATATATATATATATATATATATATATATATATACACACACACATTTATAGACTGTCTAAGTTATAACAAAATGAAAACACTGATATTTCATTTTAAATTCAAAATATAAAAGGGTGACAATTTACCCATTCCATTCATACGCATGATAAAGAGATAGTGATGAAAATGCTCAATATCATAGATACAGCATTTGTAATTATAAAAGTGGACACTGACGTTAACCCCAAATGTTTCATGCTTGGATAAAGTACATAAAAAGACAAAGTAATATTCGAACATACATGGTTTTGTTTGTAAATGTTTTTAACTTTTTTTTCTCCACAAAATATTAGCTTATTTGTAAGTATTGTAAAATGCTCCTAACTAATAAGAATTAATGAACAGAGGTGATTTTGTTAAATCTTCAATATTTTCTCATCTTAGATACGATCAACAAAAAATAGATTCGTTGCAATTATCACACACTTAAGAAAAACAGCTAGAGTAGGAAATTACCACCTTCCAAAGAAGAAAATTAATTCTTTTCACCAATCTAATTTCTAATTTTGCATGCAACACTATCATGAAGCTGGTTAATAATACAAAAGTGTAAAACTATATTGTTCAGACTGTTGTCCTCATCTTTATTGCCTTATTCACGACGTTTCGGCCATTGTGTGCTCCGACCTTTTTCAGGTGATTGGAATTTTGAACTGAGCCCTTTATTTCAATCACTGGGGTAGATTGTTCTCTTTCCATGAGTCATGCCACTTATGGACATTTTAGTTATCTCAATTTAACTCAACTCTCCAAGACTTGTTCACCACTGCTGTAGTCAAGCCAGTTATTGACCTTAAAACTTTTTGGATAAAGTCACTGGATCCAACCAATGCTTTTAGGCACTGGATTATGTGTCCTTGAGAACACATGACCCAGTAGATTTCAATCACCTGAAGAAAGTTGGTGCATACAACAGCCAAAACATTGCAAATATGGCAATAAAGATGAGGATAACAGTTCAAACAATGTAAATAATTACAACACCTTATCTCAGAAATATAGACAAATATTGAGAGTGAAAATATCTTTCAGAGTTTGTCTTTTCAACTATAGATTCTTAATCAGAGAGTTATACAAATCCAAATATCAAGATTTAATCCATATTTCAGTTTAATACAAATGTCACGAAAGAAGAAATATTTCTAAGACCAAATAAACATTTGCAATCTGAATCCAATATTTATGGGCAGGTCAGGTATTGTGATTACCACACAAAGTGGAATCATCGAGTAGAGTTCAAATTCCAGCCTAGTCTGTTCCCTGTTCCAATTCTATCCTTGATAAAGACACCCATCTCTTCTTGCACCAGCTAGAGGTTTAATAGTAAGGTAAACTGGGCTCTCTCTGAATTCAAAACAATGGAGAAACCTACAGGAAATCACTCCATTACCTTTACCAAGAATTCAATAATTCACAGATAACAAAGAAAAGAAAATAGAGTATTGAGAGACAGAAAAATTGTTAGAAACAAACAAAAGAGTACTGGACTTTTATGTGATATCTGTCCTCCTATATGGAATTGACAATCTCCTCAAAGATGAAGGAAAGACTCAAAGCAACAGAAATGTGGTTCTACAAGAGGATGCTGAGGATACCATGGAATGAACATGTAAGCAACAATAAGATTTTGGAGAAAAATGGAAACAAAAAGAAAAC
This sequence comes from Ascarosepion bandense, assembly GCA_037127315.1. Lineage (NCBI taxonomy): Eukaryota > Metazoa > Mollusca > Cephalopoda > Sepiida > Sepiidae > Ascarosepion > Ascarosepion bandense. The sequence continues at coordinate 4,561,158 of JBBBDQ010001604.1, forward strand.
CTATACTTACTATCAAGAAGAGACAGCTGAAGTTTCAAGTGTTGCATACCCTATTTTGTGTGATATAAACTGCTACTGCTGGAACAATCATCTTGATGGATAACCAACAACAACAAAAAACAAAAAAAAACACACACAAGATTATATTTTTATTCTCTTTGGTGACAGGTGTGTGTGTGTGTGTGTGGAATAGTAGTCAAAAGAAGACACATACATGCGAGGGAGGAACTGGCTGGAGTTGTCTTCTCTTCCCTGTGTTCTCTCAGAGTCCTCTCTGATCAACCTGGAAAACCTTGATCTTATAAGCTGAAATAGGTCAACTTCCACTCAACTGCATCATCTTTTGTCCATACAAATTTATCATTTTCACTTTATTGTTGCCTTTGACCAGCTCCCTTTGACATCATCACATTTCTATGCTATTGTTTAATATTTCCTGTTTGACCAAATTAATATCTAACAAGTCACAAATGTATTCCTCTTTTGTCCGGGGACATTAATATTGTCTTTGGGCCAGCTGCCTTTGACTTTTTTTTTTTTTTTTTTTTTTTAAATCGTATCACCCCGAGCAAAGCAGTAACATCACCAGTGTGCAAGGGGCTACATAAGAGTAAAAAAAAAAAAAAAATAGATAGGAGGAGAGTAAAGAGAAAGATGAACCCGTTAAAGATGGAAATATAGGTGTGATGACAGTTGCCAAGGTGGAGAGAAAGGAAAAGATATACAGGTTGGTGTAGAAAGAACTAAAGTCAAGTGGTTAAGAGATGAGTATTGACATTGCATTTAAATTCCTGGAGGTTTGTAGCCATCAAGGAAAGCAAGAACATGGAAGCGAGTTCCACAGGTGGGAAGTGTGAGAAAAGAAGCTGCAGGAGTAGAATTGTTGTCTGCACTTGGTTGATCAAACTGTGAATGGGTGAGACCCAGTTGCCAGTCTGGTTGCATGAGTAAACACCTGTTGCAGAGGGACACTAGTGACTTAAAGTTCATCATCTCAATTCCTGTCTTTCCATGGTTTATATTTTTCCACCTTGACACAACACTCATTGTTATTGTTCTTGACACTGAATCATTTCTGTTCACTCACCAAAATAAAATCTTATTGTTTTGCCACCTACACTTCTGCTATTTATATTAAACTAGTTGGAACCCGTGTAATTTTCACAGAAGGATAATTATGATTTCCTGGAAAAATTTTACTGTCATACTACAAATGATAGTAACGTCTTAATAAATAAAATAAATTAATAAAATTCTAAAAGAACTTTTTCATTTTTATTATTATTAAATAATTGAATAATATATAAAGTTTTAAAAATATTGTTAAAATATTCAAAGAATTGATTGCAAGTAGATTTTTTAGTTAAGAATTGATGATTATATTGCCTATCTAAAATTGAAAAGTTTAATAAAATTGTTTTATGAATCGAAATTTTTTTTACTTCAGAGTTTAATGTCCTTAATAGTTATTTATTCCAGAAATTAAAAGCTTATCAAATTAAATTATATCAGAGTTTTATTGCATTTTTTATTTTACTCTTCGAAGATTTTTGGATAATGATTGCAAACTTAAAAAGAAAAAAAAAAAGAAAGAAAAAAAATAGATTAATATTTTCCAATGAGTCTTGCATTGAACAAATAAAACAAAAGTTAGCCAACAATATAAAATTTATTAAGATTTCATGAATTTACAGGGGGGGGGGGGGGGTAACAGAGGTAAAAAAATTATTTTTATCAAGATTTTTAAAGAATAATTTCAAAAATAATTTCATTCATTTGTGAATGAGTACTGATAGTTTCATTAAAATCCGACAATTATTTGATTATTGCGAGAATTTCGAAATTAATGTGTTTGTCACCCAAAAAAAAGTGGGTGATGCAATCATTACGTTTCCATTGTAAAACAGTCGTAAAGTTTGTTTAACTTAACTCAAATCAAAACAAAACTTTCTGACAAAATTTCAAAAATGTTAGAAGGGATTAAAAACTTTTAAAGTTACATTAAAGATTCCTGTGTCCATTTTAAACAAAAGACCAACTGAGTAATAGCCAAGGGTGTAAAAGAGGCCAGAAATTTTGTTATTAAGTTGCGAATATGACAACAAACCTACCTATTTTTACTATATTGTGGAGTTCAGATAAGTAAGCAACTGGCTTACTTACCTGAACTCCAAGTGTTCAGTGCTTTTTAGTCTCCACTTTCTTACACGATAGTATAAGCCTGGCTATTCAGGCCAGCAGGTTCATTCTTCTTGATTGTTATACTTACATTTCAGTCATTGTACTCATCAGCTTTTATAAGTATGTGTTATTCTGTTTATTACCATCTTGAAATTTTAAACCAAATATCTTCAAGTCACAAGGGTTAAATTATTCTAGCTATATTCCAAACTTTGAATATTTCATTCTTCCACTGAATATATAACTTTCACAGAATATATGACTTTCAGTACTATGAGACAGTGTTGGGAATTCAATCTCCCTGAGGTTGATGTCTCAACTGGCAGGAAAACATTTTAACCAACGCTTTAATCCTGAAATATATGCAACCACCAAAATGAACACTAGTTTGAATAGTAAGTCATATAACAAGGATTAATAATCTTAAAAACTTCCGAGTTACAAATCTGAATAATACAAAGATTAGCTTCAGATCATGATACCTACAAAAAGATAAGTGATTGAATTTTCATGCTAAAATAAGATTTAGTTTTTCAAACAGTCTTCTATCAATTTAAATACATAAATGGCAAATGCTGTCTGCCCATGTGTTTGAAACCCCTTTAACTCTTGCCACACTTGGTCTATGTAGACATATACCTTTTTGAAATAATGATGATCCCAAGGTTAAAAATCTGCCCATTATCTGGTGCCTGAACATATAGCATTGGGATGTGTCTGGATGAGGAAGGAAAAGTTAAAAATTCAAATTTTTAAATGAGAGGGGGAGCATAAAATTATTTTAAAAGTTTTTAAATTATTTTGGGCTTAAAGTAACATAAAACACTGAATTTAAAAGTGTTTTAAATTCAGTTTAAAATATCTCCAAAACTTTGCTAATTGAGAAAATCAATTATATTTCTTCAAAATACCAGTGAGTCACAGTTCAAGTGAGAGCTTTCATGACAAAGTTTTCAAGTTCTGTAGTTTCTGATTTGAAGAACTCAATTTTCATGCTGAATTAGAATTTTGGTCTAAATCGAAGTTTCAGCCTAAATCAGAGTTAAAGTGAGATTTTGAAATTTTTCTAAAACTATCATTGCTGTTTTCTACACTTGACAGAGGTACCTTTATATTTAGACAGGAGATCCAATTGGCCATATGCAGGAGCTTAGAAGTTCAAAGGGAGTGTTGCTTTTAAGTTAGTAAATTACATCCAGAGATTTTGTGGTAAGCTTTTATTACTTACTAAAGATAATAATGTTAGTTAAAAATAATCTTTGATATTTCACAATAAAAAAGACATTTCTTTATGAATAAACACCAAGTGTTCTTAACCAATAATGCAAATAAATGGGGTGTGGAGAAAAGGCATGTAACAAGTGTGGGGAAAAGAAATATAACAAGTTTCCCAATTTTAAAATCTAAATTCTTTTGAAGGGGTTCAACTGTTAATCACCCAAAAAATAATGGCCAAAGACGCATTCCAACAGATAAGCAGAGTATTGAAAGACTGAAAAATTTCGTTGGGAATAAAAAAAAAAAGTACTGGACTGTTACAGGAGACCTGTCCTTCTATATGGCAGCGAATGCTGGCCGATCTCCTCAAATATGAAGAGATTTTGAGAGAATGAAAACACAAAGGAAACTTACACTTATCAGGAAGAGACAACTGAAATTTATGAGAAAAGTAATAAAGGAAAAGTGCTTGAAACCTGATACTCACAGGATGGTTAGAGGGAAAAAGAGACAGGATAAAACAGCATAAGAAAATGGATGACAGAGTAGAGTTTGGGAGAAATATGACAATATTTTTAAGAGCTACAAGGAACAGGAAGATGTGGAGGGCTATGACTGCCTACTTACTGAAGGGATACAGCACTTAAAATTAAAAATAGAAAATAAAAAAACCCATAATAAAAAAATCTCCCCCCATTTTATGTAATTTCTTGTTTTAACCCCTGCCCCCTCCCAACATTTTCTGTAAGCTTGGATGTGCAAGTGGTACAATGGATAACAGCTGAAAATTGTCAGAGAGCAGAGTTTCAATTCCCACTAGGTTTGTTATATTCACTTATGTGAAAATACACTCAGGAAAGGCATGAATCCAGTTCCCTCACCAGCTATGGGTTAGTAAAACTTGTATCACTATAAAAAAAAAAATTTTCTGGATTTAAATAACCTGCAAAAAAGGTTGATAATCCATAAAATACTAATCAATTAGAAATGAGTTTGGTACAGGGCTATAACTAGAAAGTCCCCAATGAGGATCAAATGATTAGAAATTGCCATCAAAGCTATACAAGAATGTACTTCTTAGATTTACATAGAATGATGAGTCCCTGACAAAGTGAAAGATAAAGAGAGCTGTTAGTTCTGAGTCTTCAGTTTTATTGAAGGAGTGGAGAAAAATGATTGACAGGTGTAGCAACAAAAGAGGATTGATGGAAAGATTTAAAAACAATATGATTGGAATCTCCAGGAGGGACCTGAAAGATCAGGAAACAAGGCAGTGAGCAAAGAGTCAAGAACAGACAAACAAAGCAAATATATAAACAGATAAAGAAATGAGTAAAAACAATGTTAACAGTTATGGTTTTACGCTCTGTGTGTGTGTGTGTGTGTGTAAAGTGACAGTGAGAAGAAAGAGGGTAGAAGAAGCACAAATCACAAAAGACAAAGAAGATATTGTAGACTTATCCAGAAAACAAAATTATGAAAAATTAGCAAAATAGAAAGAAAACAAAATGTCATTAAGAATGTCTCCAAACAAAAGATTTGAGAAAATTAAGCTAATAAGTGAATTGAGCAGCAAGAAAATATTTAAAGTTAGTTATGCCAATTTTGTAAAAAAGAAAAAAAACGACCATTAACAATATTAGCTAAAGGAAACAGTCAGTTAAGTGCCATACAGGATACATGCTTTGGGCGATCATGTCTCTTTCGAGACATGACTGACTGGGCAGAATATTATCTTGCAGTAGGTTGCCATTGCTTTCTGCGGTAGACTGGTTGCCAACCAAGGCTATAGAACCCAATCTGTCTTATTATTTTACCCATAACTGGAGGGAAGAGACAGATTAATACCTTTCCCAAGGGTATTTGTGTGTAAGTGAATGCAAGGAATTCAACTGGAATTTGAACTCAGAACCCTAATTTGTCATTCCGAGTCGATATCCACTGCACCACAATTCACATCCTAAAGAAAACAACCAAATTATAACAATTAAGCAAATATCACCAATTTAAATGTGAAAGTTAAATATAACAATATTTTGTAGTAGATCAGAAATAATTAATTTTATTAATTAATTAATAACCATAACCAGAAAATCTTCTAATTGCTATTATAGATCATAAGAGAACATACAGAAATTTTCCTTATCCTCCAAATATGAGCAAAGGAAAACGGAGGTGATTAATTTTATTAACTAATTATTAACTGTAGCTGGAAAATCTTTATCTTTAAAAAGAAAGCAGGTTCAAAAAAATAACACCTGGTCTTTCTCTATTATTGTAAACTGGTAAAGAAGAAAGAAAAGAGAAATTGATTTGTTTAATGTCAGAGTCTCGGCCACCCAAGAGAAGGCTAGGATGTCAGAGTCTCGGCCACCCAAGAGAAGGCTAGGGAAGGTCATTCTAAACATAAAGGAAAGATAAATTTAATTGTTGTTCTTTTTCTGGGTAAAGGAAAAGGAGAATTGTGAAAAGAATTAAGATAACACTGGTCCCAAATTGTGAAAAGAATTGAGATAACAAATGTTTTGATTCAGAGTTGAAGTAATTTAGAGAAAAGGTATTTTCACTGACATCAGGGTAGGACAGATAACAAGGTATTCTTGTTGCTTGAAAATATAGGTGACTCAGAGAATGGATATTAAAAATAGGTGCAGAGAAATTATTATTTGAGTAACAATGTCAATGGACCCTTGTCAACTTGTTTTGGGTGAAGTCAGTTCAAAAAGGTTAATAACTTAATACCTATTGTTTTAAGAAAAAAATCCCTGAAATTGTTTCATGAGAAAGAAAAATTTTGAGAGAGAAATTTCGGTTAAGTCCAGCCCAGAAAAGGGGTATGGGAAGATGACATCATAAGATCAAGAGAAATTCCATTGGTCCTGTAAACAAGCCACAAAAGGGGGAGACGACTAACAATTGACGGTCATGGAAAGAAGACTAATCCCACTCACAGGCAACAACGAGTAGCAGCTAACCCGGCATCCGATTGGTCACCGAAATGAGGGGTTAGACACCCAGCGACTGTCGGCCCCACACTATGGCATGGGCATAACAGGGTCCCCGAGAGGCCAAAATCAGTAGTTGCAGCTTGAGTGGCAGAGAGTTTGATTTCCCCCGGTTCAGAAACGTAATGACCAAAGACAGTTCCCAACCGAAGAAGTAAAGAGACAGAGAGATGATTGCCATGCCGTTGAGTGCCGACCGTAGAGAAACCTATCGCCAATCAACCAACCAGAGTTAAGAGACAGACAAGAGAATTTGCAGACAAGTCTGAAATTGCTAACTGAAAGAGAATAACCCAGCACTTCAGCAATTTCCGTAACATTCCAGAAAACAAGCAACAAGTTGACTAGACTTATAACGAACTTAGACTTCTGTTCGAAGCAGTGAGCTGTAGCCAGCCAAGATTCCTCGTTATTGCTTAGGAGAATAATTCGATTTACTTAAAAAACGTTCGTTCTGCTACCAGTTGATAGAAACAGGGATGGGAAATTATTCAAGAGACTTGTGTATAATCTGTATATAAAGACATTATTTTACAACACTTTTCAGTCCATGGTCCATTTATTTCCTTTGGTGTTACATTTCTTTCTTTTATTACTCATTTGTGTACACACATCTCGGTTTGGTTTAGTTCGGCAGAGAGACAGTTAGTGGAGAACTCACATGACTACCTTATGATTAATCAACACAACGTGGGACAAGGGAGAAAGCTATGACAGATTCAATCTACAACCTGCTGACTGGATTGAAACCAACAGCAACTGGCTGGGCAGTGGCATAAAATATGAAAAATAATTTTTAGTAATCAATATAGAGCTACATTGGTTGAACCTGATAAATGACCAAATTGTTTGTTCTTTCACATAAATAGTCAGCTCAACCTAAAAGAAAACCAGAGTTAAATTAAAAGTACCTTTCAACTTAATGATACTATCAAAATAAAATTCAGAAATCTATAAGCTCATATTAGAAAAAAATACTTGAGAGATGGAAGGAGTATATTGAAGATCTCTTCCACAACAAGAGACAGCAACTGGCAATACACAGAAATACTGAAGGACCAGAAATATTAAAAACTGAAGTGAAAACTGCATTGACCAATTTGGACAGAAACAAAGCAGCAGGACAGATGCCCTTGTACTAGAGATGCAGGCAGCCTTCGACAGGTTTGGTGTAGACAGGATCAGAGAAATGATAAATGAAATCTTGAACAGTGGCAATATTCCAGAGGACCTAAGCAAATCAATTTTCATAGCACTACCTAAGAAGCCAGGTACAAAGAAACATGAACAACCCCAAGCAATCAGCTTAATGAGCCACATAACGAAACTCATCTGGATTATGAACAGAGCATATAGAAGAATCTTTTTTTTTTTTTTAAATAATCATTTCACCCCAAGCAAGGCATTTCACGGCCACTGTTGCGCAGGGGGTAACATAGGGGAAAGTGATGAGAAAGAGTGGTCGGGGGGTTACATAGGGGAAAGTGATGAGAAAGAGTGGTCGGGGGGTTACATAGGGGAAAGTGATGAGAAAGAGTGGTCAGGGGGTTACATAGGGGAAAGTGATGAGAAAGAGTGGTCAGGGGGTTACATAGGGGAAAGTGATGAGAAAGAGTGGTCAGGGGGGTTACATAGGGGAAAGTGATGAGAAAGAGTGGTCAGGGGGTTACATAGGGGAAAGTGATGAGAAAGAGTGGTCAGGGGGTTACATAGGGGAAAGTGATGAGAAAGAGTGGTCAGGGGGTTACATAGGGGAAAGTGATGAGAAAGAGTGGTCAGGGGGTTACATAGGGGAAAGTGATGAGAAAGAGTGGTCAGGGGGTTACATAGGGGAAAGTGATGAGAAAGAGTGGTCAGGGGGTTACATAGGGGAAAGTGATGAGAAAGAGTGGTCAGGGGGTTACATAGGGGAAAGTGATGAGAAAGAGTGGTCAGGGGGTTACATAGGGGAAAGTGATGAGAAAGAGTGGTCAGGGGGTTACATAGGGGAAAGTGATAGGAAATATCAGAAGGAGGGTGATAGACGGGTAAGGATAGCGAGGATGAGATTTGCGTGGATGGAGAAGTGTTTGAGAGAATGGGTGCGAGTTAGTGTGTTAGGTGTCTACTGACCATACATTTACACTCCTGGAGTATGCAGAAAGTATACAGAAGGGAATTCCACAGGCGGGAAGTGCGAAAAAAGAAGCTGTTGGAGTAGAAATTGCGGTTACATCTTATGGTCAGAAGACAAGAGCAGTGTGTGTTCATTAAAAACACTGAACAAGAAATGTGATATTCATGCTCAGAATAGTATCTGAAAGCACAATACAAGTGCAGAAGAAACTGCATCTGCGTTTCATAAATTAATGCTAAGTCATTTGACAAAGTAGACCAAAAAGACTTGTTGAAAATGCTTGGAAACCTCAAAATTTTCACAAAAGACATTAGGATAATCAAGAACCTATATTGATAGCAAACTGCTTGCATATAGACAAGTAATGAATTCAGCAGGTTTACAAAAATAGAAAGGGGCATAAGACAAGGGTGTGTTTTCTCACCAGATTTATTTAACCTATACAGACAAACAATTTTGAGAGGGAGAGATTCCTTGCCAGGATTTATTATTAGCAGCCACAATCTCAACAAGATAAGATACACAAATGACAGTGCTGATAGACACAGAAAGAAAAATACAGGATCTCCTACAGAAAGGAGCAGAAAGGACTGAGCATAAACTTCAAGAAAACAATGCATGGTCATCAGTAAAAAGACCCCGAAATACCAATTACAGGTCAGGGAAATTAAAAAAAAAAAAACAAGTAAAGAAATTTTAATAGCTGGGAAGCATTCTGACAGAGGATGGAAAGTGTGACCAAGATCTGAAAGTGCACTGGCATGGCCAAAGACATTTTAAAAGTTAACTAGTACAGAGAGACAGAAAAATCTCATTGTAAACAAAGAAAAGAGTGCTGGACTATTACATAATATCTGTCCTTCTGTATGGCAGCAAACATTGAACAATCTCTTCAAAGATGAAGGAGATGCTTGAGCCAGCAGCAATATGGTTCTACAGAAGGATGATGAGGTTACCATAAACCAAGCATGTGAGCAACAACAAGGTGTTAGCGAGAATGCAAACCAGAAGAAAATTCATACTTAACATCAGGAAGAGACAGATGAGGTTCCTGGGACATGTCAAGAGAAAGGAGGGTTTGGAAAATCTGATACTCACAGGACAGATAGAGGAAAAGAAAGACAGGAGAAAGCAGCGCAAGACATTTGACGTGTTTGAGAAAATGGTTAGTGCATTGGAGTTTGAGAGAGATATGAAGAGGAAAAATATTAAGAGCAACAGAGGCAAATGGTAGTTCATGATCGCCTACCTCCTGAAGGGGATACAGCACATGAAGATAAGCTCTTAAACAAGATTCCCCACTTCCTCTAAAAGCTTGAGGATAATTGTTGTATCTCAGGAGGGGATGAACAGAGAAAGAATAGTGCAAGAAATAACTCTTAACACTGAGGATATATAAATAGAGATTTATTGTACCTCAGTACAATAAAGTACAAGTACGTTGAATCCATTGCATTCACTTACGCGCAAATATCCTTGGGAAAGGTATTAATCCGTCTCTTCCTTCCAGTTATGGGTTAAATAACAGGACAGATTGGGTTCTATAGCCTTGGTCGGCAACCAGTCTACCGCAGAAAGCAATGGCAACCTACTGCGGGATAATCTTCTGCCCAGTCAGTCATGTCTCTTTCGAGACATGATCGCCCAAGCGTGTATCACGTATGGCACTTTAACTGACTGACACCCAACGAACAATTAACACGAATAACAATTAAGAAGGCAGTGTCTGTGTATAGGACGTATGCGTCCGTCTTGAGAAGTAGACTTCCGTCTGTCTAACTCTTGTCTAAGGTCGATGGCTGGCAACTCTCGTATAATGACAAATATTCATGATCACTGCCATGTAATGACGAAGACTCTAGTATAGTCACGAAACACTCGATCTCTCTTGAGCACTATCCCTCTACAACAATATTCCTTCAGAAAAATTATTGAAATGGTTCCCACGCCAGAAAAAAATGGATAATAAATAAAGAATAAAATAAAAAAATGAAAAATAGATAAAGGTTATAGAAAGACAATGAGCCAATAAAGTAATTTATTCAGGTATATGTCACATTTTCTTCAAATACATTTCTATGACCTACTTCTAGATTTATTTAAAAATATAAACATTATACTTAATTTGCATAGAAAAACTGACACTCCCAAAAGAAGCTCTAATCACTATTTTTAGTAAGGACAAATATAAGATGAAACTGACAAGATATAAATGTTCATATAAATAAAGAATTTATCAATATTTGTTGGTTAATATCAATTTTATTGTGAAAACATTGACTTGCATAATAAAATCTGATAGAAGTTAAATCATGTATGAAATTATAGGAGGGGAGGGAAGAAGAGGCTGCAGCAAGATGGAGAGGGCACACAGGGAGAGAGAGGAGGGGAGAGAGTGAAAGGAATACTGGAAAGTTATTCATCTGACTTTCCCCCCCTAATTTCTTTTTTTTAAATTTTCAGTCGTTGATATAGAAATGGCTTCTTACTTCAGCTGAGATCTTATCAGCACCTCAAATATACCAAAGAATAAAATTTTATTTTTAGGGGCAGGCTGACTTATCAGAATAAATTTTAATTAATGTATTTACCATTTGGCAATTAACATTAGCACAAAAAAAAAAAAATATTGTAACATGGAGCCAGACTAACAAATATCAGTTCAGAATGTGTGTGTGTGTGTGTGTGTGTGTGTGTACCCACAAATACTCATGCATAATTATGTTAGGTTGATCAACAGAAAGTCTACAGCTATGTCGTGTTGAATACACTAGTTCTCATCCAATCACCGAAGTTAAGCAACATTGAGTCTGGTCAGTACTTAAATGGGTGACCATTTGGGAATACCAGGTGCTGTAAACGTAAGGACCAAGAATGGTCCATCGGTCCTCCAGGTTTGGGGGTTGGGTGCAAGGCTAACAACCCTGCCCTGTTAAAAAAAAAAAAAAAAAGTTTGTTACAGAAACAGCAACAAAAGGTTGCTGCACTATGCACCATCTGGGTGTGATGGATAAATGATGATCAACAGAAAAATGCAAAGTATCTTAACCAGAGTGTGTGTGTGTGTGTGTGTGTGTGTGTGTTACATTTGCCGGAAGACATGTAAAGAATAAAGTTTCTTTATTTTGAGTCAATGTTACAAGATTCTTCTTTTCAGTAAAACTTCAGTCTAGGGAACCAAGGATGAGGCGACCCCTTAATCTGTAAAAACCCAAGACAAAATCTGACAGCAATAAACATTTTTGAAAATTGAAACAAAAAGCTTAAGAAATTGGCTCCTCTTGAATTAAATGAGCAACCAAAAATAAAAGATCGATACCGACTTGGCAGACCAGCTGCAGTCTCTCTATCACCGGCATGACATGGCTTCCCTGTGTCTCTTCCATAAATACTTTCACGGCTTCTGCTCTGATGAACTTAGATCACTGGTGCCCCCTAGGTGCGAATTTGCATGAGATACTAGATTAGCAACTACGTCCCACCCTTTTACAGTGAAACCGATAAAATGTAACCGCAATTTCTACTCCAACAGCTTCTTTTCTCGCACTTCCCGCCTGTGGAATTCCCTTCCACATGATTGCTTCCCCGACGGCGACAATCTCCAGGAGTTTAAATGTAAGGTCAATAGACACCTAACACACTAACTCGCAGCTATTCTCTCAAACACTCTCCCCAACCCTCAACCTTGGTGTCCTTACCTGTCTATCACCCACCTTCTGACATTTCCTATATCAAATCACTCTTTCTCTTCCTCTATATAACCCCTTGCATAATAGTGGCAGTGGAATGCCTTGCTTGGGGTGAAATGATAAAAATAAATAAATAAAATTTAAAAGAATTAAATGGATTCCTTATTGCATAGCCACTAGTGGTTAAAGCTTAATTTTACCTCATATGCCAAGAAAATGCCTTCAATGGCTGTATAGGAGACCTTATCCTGAAAAGAAAGCATTCAGATGGAACAGCTGGGATTTGACATAAAAGAAAAATTTGAAAAGATTTAGTAATTGACCCATAGAAATATGTAGACTAGTTAAAAATAGTACATAGAAAATTCAAACAGCAACCAGTTAGATGACTAGAAAAGTCATTGTTTTCTTGCATAAGGTTTTCCCTTCTTGAAACATGGGAAAACTTGAGTGATTTATCAATTATCAGATTATTTTTCAAGCATCTAGACCAGTCGTTTCTAACATTATATATGTATATATAAGTTTTTTCTATTAATGTTGTGTAGGAAGGATCCGTTCGTACCGTCTGATATACCTGATGGTGATATCGTTGAAAGACTACAAAAAAAAAAAAAAAAAAAAAAAAAAAAAAAAATCAGTAATTGTTGATTTTTTTTATCGGGTCTAAGCTTTCGGCTCACATAAGCCATTATCAAAGAATAAATATTAACACACAGTAAACATAGAACATTTAAGTTATTAACAATAAAGAGAATTAAATTGAGACAAGTCCATCCCTACCGTGGCTGACCACAACGCCACCATTTTGTTCACTGTCTGCGGCCATCCACCACAGTAGGGTTAGACTTGTCTCTGATTTAATTTTCTTTATTGTTAATAACTTAAATGTTCTATGTTTACTGTGTGTTAATATTTATTCTTTGATAATGGCTTATGTGAGCTGAAAGCTTAGACCCAATAAAAAAAATAAATAAAAAAAATCAACAATTACTGTGATTTTTTGTTGTCTTTCAACGATATCACCATGAGGTATATCAGATGGTTTGAACGGATCCTACACAAAATTAATAGACAAAACTTGCCTATATTATTCAATGAAACTTGCATTAATATATTTAAAAAGAATGCACACAGACAGAAAGAAAGAGAGGGTTAAAGGGAGAATACCATGGATTCAAAGCCAGAACATTATCACTGATAATTCTCTCCTCAAATTTTTTTATACTATAATTCTTAATGTAATGCAAAAATATCACAATGATAAAATCGGTCCATAATTATTTATAACCATTTATACTGGACTCTTGCATGTAATTACAGATAATCTATAATAATATTTTGAAAACAAATTTTTTTTAAACCATTTCTAGATCTTTGATTGTCTCTCAATCATTTTACTTCACCAATTTCACCTATAAAGCACACTGCACAATTTGGGAACCACTGATCTAGATGAATCTTTATAGGCAAGAACTTCTCAAAGGACAAGCTGAGAATGCTGTCAATTTAAATAGTTAAAATTTTTCAATCAGTTTTTCAGTTGGGGGGGGGGGGTTTCTCTAATGAAAAAAAAAAAATGGCTTGCTGCCAGTGTGGACAGTAAGGTAGGGGGCAGGTACTGTAATGAAGTAAATCACTTCCTTTTAATTTTCACTTATATTAAAAAATCAGCAATTTTATGTCGAACAACTTGATGTAATACATATGCATGCCTTTTTGAACATGGGCTACAGAATAACCTATTCTATTAGTAAGAACAGAGATAAACATATGTTTTGAAAGGTTGTTAAAATTGATAACAATAATGAAAACGAGATAGCATATTAAGAATTTCTCATTACTTACACTTGATGAGTTACATTTTTGGATTAAAAATTTCCCTCACTAAAATCTAAGATTTATAGGAACACATAATTGGAGTAGATAGAATAAACTATTGCTCGGTTCACACTCCACCCACATCTATTGAACAGGTGAAGAGGCTCATCCCTTGTTCCCTGTTTAGGATGTGGTTTCCGGCTTTCTCTTTTCCAATCTTTTCACCCTTACGTAGCCCCCTGCGCATCAGTGGTGTTATCGCCTTGCTTGGGGTGATATGATTAAAAAAAAATAAAAAATAAAAGAAAATAAATGAATGATTGTTGAATTTTATAAACAAGCTATTATTTCTCAATTTCAAGAAACTTTTTTTTTCTTTAATTAAAAGAACAAAATAAATAAATAACAGCACTTAGTGAGTGAAAAGAAAAATCTCATTAGAATTTTTAGAATAATGTCTTCATGATTGATTGTGGAATGGTCAGTGTTAGTATTTATCCCGGGCTTTCTAAGAAAATTAATTTGGCATAAGCAACAAAGCATGAAATTCTAGTGTTTTGTTGTCTTTAGTATAAAAAGAAGGAGGGGTTTAAATTTATGGTCACCAGAATGAATTAACAAATAATTTAACAGCAAAAAAGGGCATTAGTTTTCAAAAAGACAAATAAAATACAACACAGGAGGAATATTCCAATATTTTATGCAAAACATTCTGTTCAGTTTTTGATCTTATATTCAACACAGCATTGAATTCAGTTAGGTACTTCTACCACTTCATGGAGCCAAAAAAGGTTGTATCTAAACTTGTTTATAAATGGAACTTTTTGTGTGTGTGTGTCCATTACCTATAGACTCCAAAACAGCTGAACCGATTTTCTTGAAAATTTACAGTTGTTCTATAAGTGTCTGAGAGTGTTTTTAGCTAAGTTTTGTGTCGAGGTACCCCCAATAAATATCGCAAATCAATAAAAAAAAAATTTTAAAAAAATTTTTTTAAAAAAAAATCAGGTTATAGAAGGAGTGGTCTGATTTTTATCAAATTTAATTGACTCAAAGACAAAGACATAAGAAATGATATTCAGAAGTTTCAAGGTTGCAGTTCTTACAATAGTGCAGAAAATTGATGATATCTCTATATTTTTTTTTTTAATCATTTCACCCCGAGCAAGGCGGAAACGCCACTGATGTGCAGGGGGTTACATAAATGTAAAAAGATTAATTAGAAAAGAGTGAGGAGTACAAACTAGTTAGAAAGGAACAATAGAAAGCAGGTGCGATGACAGATACATAGGTGGAGGGAAAGGGAAGGTTATACGGGGGAGGGGAGAGAGCTAGAGTCCAGTGGCTATATATAAAAGGCAAGATGTTTGTGTCTGTTTATCTGCCTGTATGTATTTTTTTCAGCCCTTTTATTTTAGTTTTTGCTTTGGGTTTGGCTCTAAGTAGCTATAATTGTAGTTCTTAGTCTCAGCCATGATACCATTTACTCAGAGGACTTATTTAGCCTTCAAAATTCAACTTACAACGAAAAAAACTTATTTCATTACACCCGAGCAATGCCAGGCTATACTGCTAGTAGAAGATAAAGCTGTCATAAGACGGTTAAAGATGCTGGTGTATTAAGGATGAAAAGTATAAAATTTACATGGTTTTTGGTGAATTTTTCAAGGCAAAACATCCCCAAAAAATTAATTTGCTTTCTACATCGATTATTATTAACCCTCTGCAAGTTATTAAAAAGCATTTTTTGGGGTTTTGTTTTTTTCAGATTGTACAATTTTTTTTTTTTTTTGAGAGAGGAGATAGTAGTTTAACAATACAAATCTTAGTTTTTTTTATTTTTTTATTTTTATTTTTTAAATCATATCACCCCGAGCAAGGCCATAATGCCACTGATGCACAGGGGGCTACATAAGAGTGAAAAGATTGGAAAAGAGAAGGCCGGAAACCACATCCTAAACAGGAAACAAGGGATGAGCCTCTACACCTGTTCAATAGATGTGGGTGGAGTGTGAACCAGGTGATAGTTTGGATCTATCAACTCCAATTAGTAATTAACCAATAGCCAAGAGAAAAGATGTGAATTTACACCTCTCTGTAAGAGTGTTTGCATGTAAGGGAATAAAACAAACTCAATGGGAATTGGAACTGTTTTCAAATTAACAATTCTTAATCATTACAACAACTGCACATCCAAGCTTAAGGCACTTCAAATAAAGTGAAGGAAAAAAAATATTGATAAGGGCAGAAAATTAGAAACAATTGAAATATATTTATCATTTGACAAAATATATTTGGTCTATATATTTTTGAGGCTTTGTTTTACACATTTG
Source organism: Ascarosepion bandense (assembly GCA_037127315.1). Classification (NCBI taxonomy): domain Eukaryota; kingdom Metazoa; phylum Mollusca; class Cephalopoda; order Sepiida; family Sepiidae; genus Ascarosepion; species Ascarosepion bandense. The sequence goes on from JBBBDQ010001604.1 coordinate 4,577,521, forward strand.
CATATTTTGAAGAATAATCTTGCTTTAGATATTATCTAAAAAGGATTCTTTTCTAAAAAGGATTCTTTTCTAATAAGTTAGGTTCATGTGTTTCTTATGGCTTAGCAACTCTGTGTTATTTAAAGCCGAAATATTTTAAACTGCAAAAAGAATTGTTTTTGTCCTAGTGAATATTGCATTAACAAGGAATAGAAAGGATTTTCATAGGTGAAAGTTTTATTTAATCCCTAGATAGGGAAAGAAGAGATGAATTCATATCTTTCCTAAGGGTATTTGCTCATAAACTAATGAACCCAGCTGTAACTGACTCTTGATTTCTCATTCCAAGCTGCTAGCTATTACACCAACCACCCATCCCCTTTATAACATGTAAATTTAGGCAAAGAAAAGGAATTTTTGTGTGAAAAAACAATGAAATATGAATCTAAGTCGTTTTACCAGCTTAAGCAACTATCCTTAAAATCCAACATGCATCTGATTTGCTATTCTATTTGAAGAATTTCTTCTAAATCACCCACCATCCAAACAAAAAAAAAAAAAAAAAAAAAAAAGTCAAAGTCAAATTTCAAAAGGTTTGTCCCTATGCTTTTACACTTCATTACTAGTTGACAAATCGATATCACACACATCATACGAAAGGGACAAAACAGTCATTTCCTTGACAGACTAACTTTCCTTTCAATCAATAAATATGCACTGATGCTAGCCAATGAATTAACATCATACAAGAAAAATACAACAGTCCAGTTACTTCTCGACAGTCCAACATTCTCTTGGGGAGATATATATATATATATATAAAAATTATGTACATGTTCTAAAGTATGATATATATATATATATATATATTATACTTTAGAACATGTACATAATTTTCTCTCTCTCTCTCTATATATATATATATATATATATAGAGAGAGAGAGAGAAATTATGTACATGTTCTAAAGTATAATTTATAATAAATATTCACAGCTCTATATAGTATATTATATATTGAGCACTGTTTAAATTAATATTTTGGACGTTGAAAGAATTCTTCATTCTGTACCCACTCTGAGATATATATATATATATATATATATATATATATATACATACACATATATACACACAAAGGAATGCAGAGAAATTCTCAGCATAACCACTACCTAGCTTCTGTATTTAAGTTTAACCTCATATTTACACTTCTTTTCAGGACAAAGGTTAAATGTATACAAAATAAGCCAAAAACATTCCCATACTTGACAGAATAGGAGTAATATCAGTGCTTACTATATAGTTTATTAGTTTACTTACTACAGTAGTTTCCAATACCTGTTCAAAATGGTACTCAGATCAAGAAAATTGACATATACTTTATTAAAAAGTATGCATTTATGGACACGAGATTGCAAGTATTTATGTCAGGTCACTCTACTAAAGCACCAGATACCATATAATCCAGTACTACCTGCCACAATCAGGTGATCAAAGACTAAATTAGTTACTCCTCCAGGTGAGGAGGGTAACTAAACAAATAGAATTTAAAACAAGTCATGTCAAAAAGCAGTTGATCTTTCTTGCAAAGTCAACAGCTGCTTTACACAATGTACAGTGATGACAGTGTCAATGGGCAGACAGCTTCCTAGACTGAAGCCAGTGACGAAGGTAGAGTGTTATCCCAAGGGAATCGATGGCTACATGTCTGTGTGTGACCAAGACAAGCCTTCAAGTTGGAGAACATGGATTATGATTTGATCTAGAGAGGGATGGACTCTGCCAGCTGTACTTGACAAAGATACTTGAATGAACACCTCTCCAGTTTTCAAGCCAGATATATGAAGAGAGGTGATCAGGTGTTCAAGAACCCTGCAACCACAGTAGCTCATTGAACTGATGATGATGATGATGGTTGCAAGCATGCATGAGAAATAAAACAAAAAAGGAAAAATGCAAAAGGCATAACTACATTATTAATCAAGGCCGTTCCATTCTCAATGGGTATCTCATTCTCCATTTTGCAAATATGATCAAGCTAGAACTAGTTTACAATATAGTTCTTTACCAGATTGGCAACACACACACAGTCATTCAATATTCTCAGATCATCTCATAAGTAATAACTGATATCCGGCAGTGATATATCAAATGATATTTTTGCTGTTCTAAAAATGCCTAAATCATAATATATATGCTATCAGATCAGTTCATGAATAATATCCAAAATGATATATTGAATATTTCCCATCCCATTCTAAAATGGCTATATGGTAATAAAAAAATTTTTAAAAATACATGCTGGTATGTGGTAATACAATTTTGAATAAGTGTATTTGTCAATTATTTACAGTCAGACTAATGTCCTCGTCTTCGTTGTTATTATGAAGGTTTCAGTCTGTGTGCACTCCAGCCTTCTTCCAATGTTTAATGAACTTTCAGGGAATTTCAAGTTAAACAAAGATGGATTGTTCTTAGTTGATTTGCCAAGTCCAGGGATATCTGGTCCTGATCTTTTAGCAGTGCTCAATTATTGCTCATCTTGTTTCCAATGAGTCTGACCTACACTGCCCAGTGAATGAACTCAATTCTATGCTATGAAAATTCATGAACCAACACTTTAATCCTTTAAGCTAGAATGTGAAACCTTAAATCAATTGCTTTTGCTACTACTAGTCTTGCTGTCAAGCTTATCTCCCACTGCCGCCACTTATTTCTTACTGCCGCTGAAGCCTTGCTGTCAAACTTAATTCTTTCTAGTTATTTCTCTTCCTAGAAGAAAAAAATGAAAATTAGTTCAATTGAAAATAATTCCTAATACCAGATTATCACAGTACCATTCTACTAAGAGATATGGAAGTTTTCACAGTTTAATTCAACTAGAAGGAACAGTAGAGTAATGGATTGCAGAATCAGAACCAAATTTGAATTCATATAGATTTAATTACATTCACTTACGTGCTAATACCCTTGGGAAAGACATGACTCCAACTCTTCTCTGCTTAACTACAGATAAATAAGAGACACTGGGTTCTATAGCCTTGGGTGGCAACCTGTCTAGAAGGAAAACTGAATTCAAGAGTCCACACACACTATAGAGATAAGAAAAGGATTATTTTGTATTGACTATGAACCCAATTACAGCTAGCTCCTATAATTCAACAAAATTCCTCATTTTATTTTCCTGAAGATGAATGTATCTAAAAATAACGTAAAAAGTAGATAACAAAAGATTAATTGTAGTAGGTGCAAGCATGTGGTCAATAATTATTTGCAAACATTAACTTTAGAAATAAGTGATTCCATCAAATGTAGTCAGTTGTAAGCTCTCGCTCAAATTCACAAAAAAGCAAAATGTGTTCTTTGCAGATACAAATAATATTGAAAACTGACTATGAAAAAGCTATAAATGTATCTAAAAATAAATGAAATTTAAAGATAATACCACAGAGGTAACTCAAAAATATTCATAGAGTAATTTATAAAAAATAGATTTAAAAAAAAAAAATTTACTGGCAACAATGTGTAAGATTTTATAACTTCAAATTAAGGTATGCTCCCCAAATGCCCTTCTTTTGTCTAAGCTCAACATAAGAAAAGTTACAATTTCATTCAAGATTGTCAACAGTTCACTGTCACTTGCAGCAATTTGGAAATGTGATTAAACTTCTCCATGATTTGCCAGGGCATGAATGTGTACATCTGCACTATAACAAAGACATCTCTATGAACAGATTAGTTAAGGGTGACAAAAATGGATATTTTACAAGTATATAAAGCAATACAAGTAATGGTTCAGTGAAGACAAACAAGATAGAAAGGACTTCCAGCCAAGGTTAACTTTTAGCTGCTACCTGTAAATATTATTACAGTCAACATCTATTGTCAGGATGTTTAAAAACTGCACTGAAAAGGCCCAGTTGGATAAAAAGCAAAAATATGGCATTCCATCTATAGAACAAAGATGGCTGAAATAAAGTGAAGGAACTCGGGTGTAAATGTTTTTCATCTAATATAAAAATTGTAAATTCTTCACAACTATTATTTAATTTATATATATAGTGTGAGTGTGTGTGACTAATCTATGCACACCTACATTTTTTAAGCTATGCCATTCAAACTTTCTAGGGACACATATCTACAGGGAAGCCAGGTCAACACATACTTTTTGAGTGTAAGTTCAGTAATTTTCCCTTTTGCACTTTTTGGCCAATGGAGCCGATTGTTTACATTTGCTCCGTAAAACATCTAAGATTTAAGATGGTTGCTAGATTACATCACAGAAATCAAATCACACATGTCAAACAACTATAAAAAGAAAAAAAAATGAGCCTTTATATCTAATTTTTATTCCGATATTTTAAAAATTCATTTAGTCAAGGAAAAAAAAAAAGTGAATATTTTCCCCATAATTTTGAAACAAAATATTTAAAATAAAAAAAATAAATAAAAAAAAGTACTAATGGTTAATTCAATTATCTAAGTTTTTTTTTTTTTTTCAGATTTAATATTTCATACTTCAGAAAATAAAATTTTAAAAAAAAATAAAGCTTTTTTTTTTCGCTAAATATTTCAGCAAGGAAATCAACCATCTGTAATTTGTGTGGCATTAATGTAACTTTTTCCTCTAAAATTAAATGTTTACATTTTTAAATATTCTTCAAAAATTTCTGAAATTCATTTAGTCAACAAAAAATGTAAATATTTTACCCCATAATTTTTAAACAAAAACAAACGCTTGGAAATCGCAACACACTGCATTGATCATTTAATTAAAAAATGTTCCGAGTTGCACGGGCAATGCCGGGCTATGATGCTATTCATATTTAAAACTAACTTCAGTTGATAACCTTTTTCAAAACATTTTCCCTGTCCTAACCACTGGGTACAGCCACTAGTAATGACCATAAATTGTATCCAATGTAACAAAGGAATTTCTCAAACTGTTTTCTTCTTCTGGGTAGTGTCCTTTCAGAGCATTAAAAATCATGGCTCTCTACATCTTTCTGGCCCTTGTAGCTATTAATAAATTGTTTTTTTATTTCTTCCAAACTGTTATACCATCTATTTACTCAAACTAGCCAAGTATGATATGTGCCATCTTCCTGCATTTATCAATCTGTCCTTTGAGTATTATTTTCCAAGCCCTCCTGCTTCATTACATGTTACAGAAATTTCAACTGCCTCTTCCTGATAAGTATAAGCTTCCTTTTTGCTTTCATTTTCTCTAAACCTCTTTGTTGCTCACATGTTCATTATATCCTCAGCATCCTTCTGTAGAGCCAACTTTCTGTTGCTTCACATCTCTTCATCTTTGAGATTGTCTGGTTATCATGTCATACAGGAGGACAGACATCATGTACAGTTCAGTTCTCTTTGTTTCTAACAATTTCTCTAGAAAAAGATTACAGGTTAGAAAAGTGGTGGAGAGGTGCAAAAATTCTGTTAAGAAAAAGTTATCTTTCAAAGTTCTTATGGTTGTAATGACATGGTTAAAGGTTACAATTTTAATTATGAATGCAAGAACATGCTTGAAGGTCCCAAACACAGCAACTGAGACAGCTACGACCAGAATATCAGATTCCAAAACTATACCATTTAATCATGTCAGTATGAACAAACAAGCCCTACAAGGTGCATAGAAATATTCACTATGGTATGGGAAATCCGTTAAGTTTATTTCTTTATTAAACTGCCTATAGAAAAGTTTTAATTTAACAATTTTTAATTTCAACTTTCAGTAATTTTTAACCTTCATGATTAATCAGTAATTTTTAACCTTCATGATTAATCTGAGAAAGCAAAAGTAGAAAACAAAAGATTAATTGCAATAGGTGCAAGCATGTGGTCAATAATTATTTGCAAACATGATACCTAAAAATAAGTGATTTCATCAAATGTAGTCAGTTGTAAGCTCTAGGGAAAATGTGTTCTTGGAAGATACAAATAATATTGAAAAATGATTATTCATTAAAGCCAAAATCATTGTTTTATAATGTAACTAGCAGTATAGCCCGGTGTTGCTCGGGTGTAATGAAAGCCTTAAAACTAATCCATGGCCCTGGAGCTCAGACTCAGCCTAAAGAATATTTGAAATAATAAAATAATTGCGACAATTTACCAATCACACCTAAAATATATAAATTATATATATATATATATATATATATATATATATATTCACTAGCAGTATAGCCCGGCGTTGCCCGGGTGTAATGAAAGCCTTAAAACTAATCCATGGTCCTGGAGCTCAGACTAAAGAATATTTGAAATAATAAAATAATTGCGACAATTTACCAATCACACCTAAAATATATAAATTATATATATATATATATATATATATATATTCACTAGCAATATAGCCCGGCGTTGCCCGGGTGTAATGAAAAGCCTTAAAACTAATCCATGGTCCTGGAGCTTAGACTCTTTGGACGTTGGCACGAAAGACTAAAAAGCAATAGTTGTTTCCAGTTAAAGCGAAACCGTAGACTGAAAGAAAAATGAATGGATGTAAGTCAAATTTTGATTTCCTGCTATCGATATCAAATAAGTTTTTTTTTTCATTGTAAACTGAATTTTGTAGGCTAAATAAGTCCTCTGAGTAAATGGTATCATGGCTGAGACTAAGAACTACAATTATAGCTACTTAGAGCCAAACCCGAAGCAAAAACTAAAATAAAAGGGCTGAAAAAAATACAGACATACAGGCAGATAAACAGACACACACAAACATCTTGCCTTTTAGATATATATATATATATTTTCTGTATTATTGTAAGAACTGCAACCTTGAAACTTCTGAATATCGTTTCTTATGTCTTTGTCTATGAGTGTATCAAATTTGATTAAATCGGATCACTTCTTCTATAACCCGATTATTTCAATTATTGATTTTTATCGGGGGTACCTTGACACAAAACCTAGCTAAGAACACTCGTAGATGCTTATAGTACAACTGTGTAAATTTTCAAGAAAATCGGTTCAGCCGTTTCGGAGTCTATAGGTAACGGACACACTCACTAAGTTCCATTTATAAATAAGTTTAGATAGATATATAATTTACATAAAAAGTAGCATACAGTCACACAAAATCAGGAAAAATAATTTAATGATTGAATAATAACATTATAAAAATATTTTATTAAAAACACTGCAGTCTTAACCATAGGTAGACACATACTGGCTGTCTTCTTTGGATTTTGACATAAAAATGTTCTGATCAAAGGAGAAGACAATTCACTATGATAAAAAGATTTAGAAAATGCCTTGATTGCAAAGTCATTTACATTAAATTTGTGACCATTTTCCCCATTCCTGAACTCCTCTTATCACAGTGTGAGATATTTAAGAACAAAAGTGATGGGAAAAAAAATAATAATCTAAATGAAATCGAACTAGATTAAAAATAAATGTATATGCGATTAGGATGGCTTAATCTCTAATTTAGAAAATACATTTTCCAACTTCTCACAATTTCAATTTAATTCATCAAAACATGCTTAAAATGTAAAGAAAAACAAAGCAATTCTGAAAAATTTAGGTAAAAAAAGTTTTTCCATATTTGATTAATAAATAAGGTGTGGTTTGATTAAAATACATTTGCTCTTAACATTGTTGGCTTTTTCAATTTGTTTCTTTTTCTTAAAAAAAAATAAAAAATAAAAATATAACAATATGCACTAATCATATTGTTCTGCAGATGTTATTGATAAGTACAAAAATATTTACAAAATTCACCACACCTTGTTCATTAATCAAATATTGACTTTGTTTTTAAGATTTTCATGTATTTGAATTAATGCAGGTTTTTTTTTGTTGCTTTTTTGTACACAGAAACAAAAAAACATTTTAATCCAAACAATACTTGATAACTTTACCAGAATTTGAAAACATGACAAAAAGATCTACTGCTCTTCAAAAAACCCAGTCAAGTGAGTTAGGTAATTATACCAGTGGGGGAGGGGGATGTATTTGAAGTTCCTTTCTGACCTGGAATCAATATCAAGGTTGTTGCAGGTTAGTAGTATCAAGGTTAACTCATTCACCCTTACCCCAGTCACATCTTTCTGCATCTAAAATGAAACAGCAGACCATCCTAACCAAAATATCAACAAATACAAAGTGAAAATCTGACATCTGGAAAAATATTAATGGTGAGTGAGAAGTGCAGAATCCAGGTTAAGAACAGATATTAGGGGTTCTATCATAGACAGCAATAAAAAATAAAATCTCAGGAAAGAGAAAATAAAAAAGGTTATCAAACAACATGGCAGACATTAAAACCAAAACGATATCTTTGTTTCAGTTGTGGGGAGTTACCCACTTAATAATGGACTCTTCTTAGCCTATATTAACCAAGAGTTAATTACTCAAGGACAGAGCTGGGGCAACAGTTTCCAGTCCGACTTCAGTTCAGCTGAGTCTGTCTGTCGGTCTCTTGTAGCTAATCTATTATTACTCTTTCTCTTTGTATCTGTTGGTATCTCTTGTTGACATAACATATGTTCTTGATCTACCACTGTGTTGATTCATTATTTTAGGGTCCCCTACCCAGGTCCATATCAGTTTCTACCCAAAACAAGCACAAAAATTAAACCATATTTAAAAATCACTGTTTTGTTTTTTCAACTAGAATAGATAGATCTATCTATCGCCCGGTTCACACTCGACCCACGTCTATTGAACAGGTTAAGAGGCTCATCCCATGTTCCCTGTTTAGGATGTGGTTTCCGGCTTTCTCTTTTCAAATATTTTCACTATTACGTAGCCCCCAGCACATCAGTGGCATTATTGCCTTGTTGGGGTGATATGATTTTTAAAAAAAAAAAAAAAAAAATTTTGAAAGATTCTTTGTCCATTTAAGAAATTAAATGCTAAATTAAAACTGACCAGTCAATTGCAATCAAACTTCCTCTTGGCTACAACAGCATGATTTCAAGAGTGTAGAAGTCAAATAACTTACCTTTCAACATGGCTGTCTCCTTTTATCTCCCTGCAGGAAGGTGCCCATTCAAGAGTGTGGCTATTGAGCTCAATATACACACTGAAATTATCAGCCAATCAATACTTACTGAATGGACTTGCCTGTAACAGAATGGAATCTCCCAGGTTATTATTTAAACCACCTACCAATTTGCCCTGGTGGTTTTATAGTCAGTTGAACTCAACTCCTACTCTAGTTGATTACTGGCTGATTGTTATAGAAGACTTTTACAAAGAGTAGAGCTTTCTTGAACACAAACCACAGTTTATTGAATGCAAATCAAGTGTTTCTCATCATTTAACTTGGTCTATTTTTGTTATGTTCCCATGGGGTGAAAATATGGTTATGTTAGGGCAGATAAAGCAGTAAAACGAGAGGATAAACTATTAACAAAACTTTATTAATTTAATTACAATTTGAATAGTGAGTGAAGCCGCTGGATGCATAATAAGATTTGGGCCTTGGAGATCTGTCCGGCTTAATTTGGTATCATGGACAAACCTTTCCCTGTACCCAGAATGCCCGCCTTCCAAAAAGAGGATGTGACAAAAACCTTATTTTTCATCGCTCTTGTTAAAGAGGAATAGTTTTTCTTATATATTTTGTTCCCTAACAATTTTCTCTGGAAATTTGCTTATTGACCAACACAGTAAAACAAAAATGTGATTATTTTTTTTTTTTTTAGTCAAGCATTTGTATGACACTGAACTGAAGATACATTGGCATTCGCAAGGACACACTTCAAAATCTAAGCAGAGTATTGAGACAGGAAGATTTTGCTGAAAACAAAACAAAAAAGGCACTGGACTGTTGTGTGATATTTGTTTTATATGGCAGTGAATGCTGGACAATCTCTTCAAAGATGAAGGAGAAACTTAAAGCAACAGAAATGTGGTTCTACAGAAGGATGCTGAGAATATCATGGATCAAACATGTGAACAACAAAAAGAGAATACAAACAAAAAGGAAACATTGGAGAGAATACAAACAAAAAGGAAATATACTCAGAAGGAGAGACAGCTGAGGTTTCTGGGTCACGTAATGAGGAAGAAGGGTTTGGAGAATCTAATACTCAAAGGACAGAGAGAAGGGAAAGCAGTGCAAGACATACTTGATGGGATTGAGCAGGTGGATGGTAGAGTGGAGTTTGGCAAAGATACCAAGAGGAATGGCATTGAGAGTGACAAGCGATAGGAGCAAATGATTGTCTACATCCTGAAGGGACATGGCACATAAAGAAGGTGAACAAATTGGAAGACCTCAAAACAGCCAACAACTGACAGTTGCTTTCTGTTTAGTTCTAAACCCTTTTTCCATATGAAGGATAGTTTTAATCTTTTCTTATACTGCCTTAGATTTTTTCTTCTTTTTTTTTTAATCATATCACCCCAAGCAAGGCGGTAACGCCACTGATGTGCAGGGGGCTACGTAAGACTGAAAAGATTAGAAAAGAGAAGGCCGGAAACCACATCCTAAACAGGGAACAAGGGATGAGCCTCTACACCTGTTCAATAGATGTGGGTGGAGTGTGAACCGGGCGATAGTTTAATCTATCTATTCCAACTGAAAAAAAAAAAAAAAGAAAAGAAAATTGAAAAGATTAGAAAAGAGAAAACCAGAAACCACATCCTAAACAGGGAAACCAACAACTTTGTTTATAGATACTTTATTTAAAATAAAATTAATTTCTTTGACCTGATAAAGTCGTTAATAACTGAAGCAAATAATAAAAAATAGTTTTCTTTTCTTTTATAAAAATCATAATGTTCCCTTTCCTCAGATTATAATTGAGAATTTTTTTTACACATCACTTTTTATTATATAAATAGATTTTTCAAATATTTATGATTAACAATTTTTTTAAAATAATGGTATGACATGGGGGTAATGAAAATTTACCAGCCTAACCAACTTCCCAAAATCTGACCAAAGAGTTGTTTTTTCTCAATTACTTCATCAGGGTCAAGTAATTTTTAGCAGCATCTTATATACTAGTTGTAATAATTAGAAAAATATTAAGATTGAAAGACTAATATTAAATTGATGGCTGCCTTGTTACAATGTAATAAAACAATAAGAAAAAATAGAGTTAAATCTGGAAATTAGGAAAATTCAAAGCAATCATCATAATTTACTGATTTAGTTATGGTAGATAAAAGGTCCAACACGGTGAACAAGAAGGAAAAATTTAAGAGAAGGAGAACAATGCAAGACAGACTAAAAAATAAAATACAAATATTTCATTCAGTGTACTGACAATACATTACTTGCTTGTTTACTCAAGGTCAGAGGTTCAAATCAGAGCAGGATCTTAATTTTACATATATTTGCTTTAGCGTGTTAAAATGAATAAGTTCGTAATAAAAAAAATGCAGCAAATCAAAATACTCAATAATCTTTCCATAAGAAATTCTAAGAAGAATCCACCCCCTTTAGCTAAAATTAGTATGTAGGTTCTATGAGCACATTCCAAAGAAAATAAGTAAATATAGAATTACTGGTATGAGTTTGTATATTAGTTCCCTCCATTGTCTGAAAAGATTATCAATGAAAAGTTAATTCCACAAGAAGACTAAATGAAAATAATGCGTCATCTGGAGAGGATTGAACTACAGACCATGTGACTATTAATGCACTTCTCATTTTTGTTAAAAGCCACTACCCAAAAGGCTTCTGAAGCATGCCAGCAATGGTGACAATGATTTTAACACAAAAGAAAATTAACAGAACCAATTTCCATTATAAAGCAGAAAGTCATCCAATATTGAAGCACTGTTTCATAAAAGCTGAATATATTTTCAAGATTCTTCATACTTTTTTTCAGGAGGTGGGTACGTTACTTATCTAATGTTAAAATAAACTTCAAGGTTGCTAGTCAATGCTCTATCTATTGGCGAATGTAAAAATAAAAAAAGACAAAAAAAAAAAAAGTTGCTCACTGGAAATTGGTTTCAGCTCCAAGGCATACAAATCAGGCACACAGAGGAATTTGGGTGAGAAAGTTCTTAAACACATCCCAAAATACATTGAATGTTATTTTTTCCTCTGAAACCCCTCCAAACCAAATTGAAAAGCCTACTGAATGGAACCTGTGTTCAATCAACTGGAGACAACCACAAGGAAATGGTAAAGTTACTTAAAGCACTCTTCCAAAAATTACTGGCAGGGCAGGAAAGGAAAAGAGTACTTAAAGGCATTGGAAAGCCTCTATGCAGCTACGGACACTTTCCAGTAGCAGCTATTATTTGCAAACAAATAGAAAAACCAGAGTTAAAATGGAAAGGCAGCTTTCATTTTAACAATCGATCATGTTCCACATTTATGGAAGCCAGTGGATGTTATATAGATTTATTAATGAGATAAAAAACAAAAACAAAAATAAAATAAGAGTAGTCTATTAGAAAGCAATGTTTTGCATACCACAACTTGAGATATAATAGATAAGATCTTTCCAGAAATTCCCCAAAGATGAAATATAAAAGTCAAATCCATCAGCAAGGAAACAAAAGGTTATTTCCAATATCTGTATAGGGAGAAACATTAAGATGAGAGAAGACAAAATGCTTTATCCAAGGTTATGGCAGATAATATTTGTGTTCGGCTTTAGTTAGGCAAAAGGCCAAATGGGGACAAAGGAATAAAAAAAAGAAAGAAAAAAGAAGCTAAATCAAGCTTGCTTAAAGAGAATATATATATATATTTTTTTAATGACATGTCTCTTCAGGACATGGGTAATTATAGCTTGACAAATATTCCTTGAATTATTTAAAGATTTCCAACTTCTTGGTGGGGGGAACTGTATTAGTTTAACTGGACACTTTGGTTTTTTTTAATCGTATCACCCCGAGCAAGGCGGTAATGCCACTGATGTGCAGGGGGCTACGTAAAAGTGAAAAGATTGGAAAAGAGAAAGCCGGAAACCACATCCTAAACAGGGAACAAGGGATGAGCCTCTTAACCTGTTATTTTATATTTGTTTATTTTTTTTTAATTCAGAATAGTCTTTCTCCTAGACTGGCTAGCACCCAAGGTGAGTCCAGTCTACCCTGCCATTTAACCCATAGCTACAAAAAAATCCATGCCTTTGTAGAAATGTGAATGCAACAGAGTAGCTTAGCATTTGAACTTTATACACCATTTCCACTTTTCCTGTTAATATCCGTCATTATCTATGCATTTTAAACAGTGTTAGTTTATCTTAGAAAAATAAAAATATCAGGGTTTTTAAGAAGTAGATTCTACCTAGTAGGAAAGTAGTGGTGAAAAATTACACAAATATGACAAACCAAGTTCTCACGCATCTCCAATTATTCTTTTCTCTACAGGAATAACAAAAATCCTTTAGCTGAGTGAAGGACTCTTTTGGAAGGTAGGTGGGGGGAAAAATTATCTCCAATAGATCCCCCACCACAACTATAAAAGGATTATTGCAGAGGGAAAATGTATTAGTTACTGACCACTTTTGATCCATTTATGGATCAAGAGGTTTTTCATGAAAATGCAAAAAAAAAAAAAAAAAAAAAAAAAGTGATTTTTTTTTTTTTTTTACAAAAATTAATACAAATATCAATGAGAAATTCTTTTTACAAGTCAAACATGTTAATTGCCATTTTAAACAACCTGACACTATAGAATCACCAACAATGAAGGAATGACAATTGTGAAAGAGAGGCTTTTTGCAAAAGAAACTGAGCAGAGCAAATAAATTATTGACACATCCCACATAGACTGAGAAGGAAGAAAAAGACAGCAATTATCCATCCTTAAGAGTTAAACTGGAAAAGTAATGTTGCAGGGAAGGGGAGGATGAAATCACCTAAACAAAGACATTTTTTTTTCTCTTCTGAGCATACCTTGTCACTGCATAAGGATATTCCGGGAAGTAATTTGCTATAAAAACAATGATAGATTCAGGGACAAACATAACTGACATTAATGTCAGCAAAGAGTTTCAAAAATATCTCCTGTCTAGAAAGGAACAAATCCTAAAGCGACATACTCAGTAGTGAAAATTGTTTCAGGGACAGTTTCAGCAATAGAAGCAAATAAAACTAGTTATATTTCTGGACAGGTACCAAAAAATAAATTACGACTAATACACACACACACACACACGTGTGTGTGTGTGTGTGTATATATATATATATATATATTTTTTTTATACACACGTGTATAGTCCAGAGTTATCGCACACCAGTGTTCTCCTTGGTGACACTGATGTAGCAATATATTTTATTTTCATTTGCTATTCTCCTAAAAGGAGTGAATTTTACTAGTGTAAGATCACATTTTGAAAGCAAGCAGGTCAGACTAACCTTACTATCAAAAGCAAGTAAATTTAGCAGCCTTGTCAATTCACGACAATCCATATGTGGACTGTTGGCCAAAAATCAATTGGTCAGAAGCTTTAAGATTTTTTTTTCAATTTAAAGCTCTCATCCACTTTTTTTTCGTTATCTTTTTTTTTTTTTTTTTTAAAATCATTTCACCCCAAGCAAGGCATTCCACTGCCACTATTGTACAGGGGGTTACATAGGGGAAAGTGATGAGAAAGAGTGGTTAGATATAGGAAATATCAGAAGACGGGTGATAGACGGGTAAGGATACCGAGGATGAGGGTTGGGTAGATGGGAAGAAAGTTTGAGAGAATGGATGAGAGTTAGTATGTTAGGAGGTGTCTATTGACCTTACATTTAAACTCCTGGAGATTGTAGCTGTCGGGGAAGCAAGTATGTGGAAAGGAATTCCACAGGTCGGAAGTACCAATGGCAATGTTAATATAAGCTGTTTCCGTATATGGAAACATTTGGCTTTCGATGACCAAGCAGCCTGTTCTACGGTTGGTTGAAATTTATAAAACTCTTTATTAGAATGATTTCCCCGGAAAAAACACCATTTTTCTTTTCATTGCCATTCTTTCCAACACCTCATCATTGGCATGGCGAAGGACGTGTTTCAGAAGCTAAGTAAAGTACTAAGAAAATTTCCCTAGAAACAAAGAGAGTGCTAGATTGCTCTGTGATGTCAGTTCTTCAATACGGCAGTGAATGCTGGACAATATCATTGAAGATGAGGAAAAAACTTGAAGCAGAAAAAAATGTGGTTCTACAGAAGGACGCTGTGGATATCATGGCTCCATTTATACCCTGCCAGAATATATGACAACCTGATTGCAAATAATCCTTACACAAAGATCCTTTGAGAGCATATCTATATATATATATATATATATATATATATATTCATATGTTGAATGATAAAAGGTTAGGTACTTAATCTACAAGCATTAAGTTATTTCATTCACTTCTTTCATTAAAAAGGAACTTAAACCCAATTTGAAGAATTAAACCAACATCAAAATCATAATACCACTCATTGGTTGAACCATAGGGGCACTTCAATGTGATGCAATGGTTAACAAGCTTGTCTTGCTAGATCAATTACGATAGAGTTTGATCCTTACTGTGTACCCCACCGTGCCTCATCTAAACTTCACTTATAAAAACCACCATTGGTTTAACCATATAATTTAGCACTGCTTAAACAGGTTAACCCACTTGGTATGGCCAGAGTTTTTTTTTTTTAGTTTGTCTTGCACTATTTTACTATACAAGTTTTTTTTTGTTTTTTTTTTATCTAAATTGTATACCTGATTAAGGCCAAAGAATGGATAGGGCAAAATATTATGTTAACAAGTCAAATTGTTCATAAATTGGATTGCAGATTTTGCAAAGCTGACAGAAACTAATTTGTAAATTTGCATAAATTAACAAGCAGAAAATACATTTCATTCAAACATTTTAAGAAAACTTTTGGTTAAAAGACAATTGAAAGGAATGATTTTAATTTTGGAATGAGCAACAGAACTATTTTTATAAAAGACTTTTCCTCAAAACTTACTAAAGTCTGAAAAAAAACAAAAAAAAAAAAACAAACAAACAAACATGCACAAATTAAATTATTCTGAGGTTAATAATTACTCGTTTAGGCAAAGAGCCAAATAAGTTGGACTTATCTTCAAGAGAACACATTGACAGCTGATGATTCTTTCACACCTTGGATAGACACTGGCTAAATTTGTATCCACAAGTTCCCAAACACCCAAAATTATAATTACCTTCTGCATTAAAAATAAAAATATGGATGGAAACAGATTCTGGCTCATGAAATGCCATCATCAGTTCCTCTGACTAGACAGTGTTAAGCCTTGCCCCCGAAAAAGAGTACCTTTCCAAAAAGTCATTTAAATTTATTTTCCAATGAGACCCTACATTCATTATTTTCTTTCAAAGAATTATAGATATTCACATATCTAAGGACTTCATTAAAAAGGTTTTTACTTAATAACAAATCAATCCCTTATTGGTCATTTAATGCAGAAATTTACTTTTCTTTGGAGCTTTGAAGTCATAAAAATGGTTATTCTGCTTTCACAATTGAAAAAATAGTAAATAATTCTCGGCTTTTGTGCTTATAAGTACATGTTTGTGTGGAAATGATTAGTAGAGGCGGTGATACACGTGTTTTATGCGGTAGTTTTTAAGTTATATTTTGGAATAAAGTCTGATTTCTTTAAGAAATTATAGAATTTTATAGGGACTAATGTCATAAAAGAGTTCTTTCATGTTTGTTGATCAATTTTGGGTAGTGTTATATCAACAACTCTATAGGCTATTTAATGCCAGAATCTAAATTTTGAGACAATTTTATGGCTTCAACTATGTTTTTAACACATTTGTATGCCTTCATTGGTCATTTTACTATATTGTTGATCTTTTCTATAAAAATGTATTGCTGTTATTTTTACTATTAAAATGTATTTTATACTTTCATGGTGCTTTTGTTGAGGGCGGGGGGGGGTCACCATTTCCCCATAGGCATCCTAATAGGTGCTACCACCCCTGGGGCAGGGTAAACCTAAGAAGAACAGCAATAAAGAGATGGTTCCATGCTCCTCAAAACCTCCAAATTCTCAATCAGAGTCCTTGCAAGATGTAGCCAAAGTTTTGAACAAAACCTATAAAGAGGACATCTGTGATTAGACACTGCACTTATTTTGTTCTACATTATATGACTTTGCTTTACATTCGAAAATTATATATATTTTGTGTATTTGGGCACCAATCCCTTTTATGCTAAAAGTATAGCTGAAAGTGCTCAAAAGTACAAAACCTTGGGAAAATTCTTATATAATTTGAGTTCTGAAAAGAAAAAAAAATAATAAGAACACATGAAAAATTGTACAAAAAATTTAACGATAATAATGAAATCAACACACACACACACACATATATATATATATATATATTTAAATTAAAAAAGATGAGCAAATAAGTAAAATCCCAAAATCCGATCCTATTAATATTAATTTAATTAACATTAAAATTGATCAAGGTGGAGGGCTTGATGTAAACGGTATTATCTATTTTCAGAGCCAAATATATAAAGTCAAAAATTTTGAAATTTAATTTTGTTGAATGACCGTTTCGGTGAGAAAATTCTCACTTCATCAGCAACGGTCAAAAAAAAAAAAAAAATTTAAAGAGGGCCACAAACTCACCAGAATAAGTACTGCTGAAGTACTTTCAATAGCAAGCAAGTTTTATGTGGAATAACCAGCCTCATACCCAACCAGTTTTGAATTCAGAGTTGTCCTATATTGGTTGCTAATCACAAAAATTAGTCAGCTTTGCTATTTAATCCCTAACTTGGGGTATAGAGAGTGGAGAGAGAGAGTCATACATTTTGCAAGGTTATTCGTATAGAAGAACTTCACTAACTCAATTGAAATTCACTTAACACGTCAATTATAATTTTTGTACAGGTAATAATTACATTGTGTATATAACCCCTCTTTAAACATGCACATTACTCTTTACAAAAAGTATAAAAAAATAATTGCTTGAAAGACACTGAATGATGAGTCAAGGAAAAGGCATTGTATTAAGTTTGGAGTATAATGACCAGAATTATTCTGGAGGTCTATTTTAATTTAATTCCCTTATTTAAAAAAAAAAAAAAAAAAAGGACGATTAGGATTATTTCTATAAGCCAGCCACCCAGCCATCCGCCTGACAGAAGCTGTATATTTTTCTTTTTCTGTTCTTAACTTTATTAATTCAATCTTCACATAAATTTCCTTTTATTTTGATGTCCTGCCAAAACAGAGTTCCGAGTAGAGTTTTCTCTGCTGATCAGGAGAAAAAGTATTTGTCAGTTGTTCTCATAAAAATATTTGACCACTTGGCTGGGGTCCCAAAATGGAAGTAGACATCTGGCCCTTTGAGACCAGCTTATTTAAAATAGAGCATCAAAAAGGGGCAATAAAGAGAACATGATGCCAAAAAGAAAAATCAATCAAAACTAGAAAAAAAATAAAAAAAAATTGTGGGGGTGGGGCATTGGGGAGAGAGAGAGAGAGAAAGAGGAACAAGAAAACAGGGAAAAGGAAAAGTGATATGACACTTGACAAGTAAAAATAGAAACTAATAAGTTTGCTTACCTCAAAGAAAATAGAAAGACTGCTTGGTAACCATTTGAAATTGGTCAGCCATCAAATCAGCTGATACATTTTTAATTAGTCACACCACTAATATTTTAAAAACAAATAACTGCTAGGTACCTAGGTACTTTCTTTAGAGAAACATTAAATATATCTTCATATTCTTGTTTACATCAGAAAAGAATATCTAGAACATTTTTTTTTTTTTCTTTTGCCTAATTTTGTTTGGGGTTAATCATAGAAATACTTGTGCATGTGAAAAAGAGATGAGTGAAGATAGTGAAATATCAGTTTGTCAAGGTGTATTCATGGTGATCTTTGATTAATGCTCACCATTTGTAAGCTGTCGAGATAAGACTTCTATCTTAGCTACAAGGCCTAAGAAATCTGTGTCAAATTCCCAGGAGGCCATTTTCATATTGTCCACTGTTTAATGTGCGGAATAAGTTTGGAATAAAGAGACTGATATATTACTAGAGATTCTCTGTTGGTTGGTTTGACAGAACCATTAATCAGCCATAGGAACAAAAGCAACATACTTCTGAAGACTAAGTAATAAATAGGTGTCGGAGAAAAGAAAGTCTACTTATTACAAGCTTTTGTAAAACCTAAGAAACACGAAGTACTTGTAAATATAACGTACAACTGGCACTGGTGAATGGAATTATCCTTCAGTCAATATTCATAGACAATACTTAAGTAATATGAAAACACTTACAAGA
Source organism: Ascarosepion bandense (assembly GCA_037127315.1). NCBI lineage: Eukaryota > Metazoa > Mollusca > Cephalopoda > Sepiida > Sepiidae > Ascarosepion > Ascarosepion bandense. The sequence continues at coordinate 4,596,708 of JBBBDQ010001604.1, forward strand.
GATTAATTACAGCCTGTATCAATCATTCAACTAATGTTAAAAATATTGAAAATTTGGATTATGGTTCAAAGATGGCAATTACCAGTAAACTCATTTTTTTCTTTTTTTTTTTAACTATGATAGAAATTACTACAATTTCAGAAATTATTTCTTCATGCCAAATAGATTGTTTCAAATGATTAAAAGGTTGTATCTGTTCTTTTCAAATAAGGTCAAACTGACAGCTGAGATCTTAGCTTCTCTGTGCCTTTTCTTTCAAATATTTTTTTATGATGAGCTTTCCTCATTGATATCTGAGCTTTATGAATTTAAGCACAGTACTAGATTGGTGGCTGTGCATTGTGGTGCAGTGGATATAAACTTGGAACGACAAATCATGGAGCCAAGTTCAAATTCCAGTTGAATTCCTTGCATTCACTTACGCACAAATACTCTTGGGAAAGATATTAATCCATCTCTTCTCTCCAGTTATTGGTTAACAGATTGGGTTCTATAAGTCTTGGCTGGCAACCAGTCTACTGCACAAAGCAATAGCAACTTAATGCTCGCTGCTCAGTCAGTCATATCTTTCGAGACATGATCACCCAAAGCATGTATCACGTATGGCACTTAACTGACTGACTAGATTGACAGCCAGGTATAATCATTTTACAGTTGAAATTGTAAAATGTAACCATAAATTATACCGTTTTTTTATCTCAGATTTTTTCCTTATGGAACTCTCTTCTGACTTGCTTTCCAGTTAACTTTGATCTTCAAAATTTTAAATGTTATGTCACTCATTGCCTTCTCTCTCTGTAATTCCAGTTCATTTCTAGGGCCTCTTTCAATTTCCCCCCACCCCCCTCAGATTCTTTCATTCAGTAACTCCATGTATCTCAGTGGCTTTATCAGTTTGATTTAAAACCAACCCAAAACACTTTCAGGGAACATGTTCTTTGATGCTTATTGTGTAACCTGATGTTCCTCTAGGTTTTTACCAGTTGTTTTCAAACATTTTCAGATATGTTCTCCAGCCAACAGGTTGGGTAAATGTAGCTTAGTTCAATTTCAACTCAACAAAAACAATCCTAAGACTTTGACACATATACTAGTGTTAACAATTTTGACTCACCTACTTGTGTTAAAAAAAAAAAAAAAAAACTTTACTCACCTTATGTATATAAAATTAGTGGATATAATTATTCAGGAAAAAATTTTTAAAAAAATACATTAATAGCAGTCCAGACAGATACTGATTTTTTTTTTTTAGAAGAAGAATCCCGGGATCCCCAACCTAAAACTGAATTATTTACACATAATTCTAAATGTTTTGATGAAGTACATCTTTTGTTTTTTTATATAGTTCCCACCAACGACAAAATCAAGGTTGTGTGTGAGATTTTTCTTACATCAACACCAAGAGTCTTATCAGAAATTTATAACTAGAAAGCAATTGAGTACTACAATTATGTTAGAATCTCATTCAGAAAAAAAGAGCCACTGATGTCAGAGTGAATGAATGTGTTTTCTATTTTTCATTGAACAAAGTATTTTAAAAGGAAATTTTTAATTTATTTTAATTATCCATTTATTCTTGCATTTTTTATTATGCATTTATAATCTTTAATTATTAAAATATATACTTTTATTCATTTTTTTTTTTAATGTAGATCATGGTATTCATTAATTGTTTTACTTATTTTAAAAAAATATAAGTTACAAGCATGTCTCACTAAGAATTATATTAACATTCAATAGCATGTATATGTTGAATTACTTATACACTGGCATGAATAATTCTAATCTATTTTATATTTAAGCATAATATTTCTTTTTTTATAAAAGAGGACATAACTTTAGAAATTGTAGGAAAGCCATTACGTGCCATGTTTGTTTTGTTTATCTCTGACTATTTGGTATCATTGATTTCCTTCACTCATTTATTATGCAAAAGTGTTTTGTTTTGTTGTTTTATAATCATGTGGCCCCAAGCAAGGCATTTTACTGCCACTGTTTTGCCGGGGGTTACATGGGAGGAAGGTTATGAAAAAGAGTGACAGGTTACAGGGAATACCAGGAAGAGAGTATGAGAAGGAAGAGAATACTGATGAATGGGGTGGATGGAGAAAAAAAGGCATGCGAGATAGGATGCAAGTTAATGAGACAGGAGATGACTATTGACTTTACATTTGAATTCTTGAAGATTGTAGCTGTCAGAAAAGCAAGTATGCAGAAGGGAATTCCACAGGCGGGATGTGCAAGAGAAGAAGCTGATGGAGTAGAATTTACATTTACAATTTATTGGTTTCACAGTAAAAGGATGGGACCTAGTTGCTAATCTTGAGGCTTGAGGAAATTCATATATAGGGAGTACCAGTGAGCTAAGTTCATCAGAGCAGAAGCTGTGAAAGTATTTGTAGACGAGACACAGGGAAGCCACACTGCGTCAATAAGAAAGCGACTGTATCCTAGCTGCCAGGTCGGTATGTTTTTTTTAGTTTAAAAAAAAAAAACAATACTTGCATGTAATTCTTTTATCTTTTTCTTATTTATTGACTGTGAGTAACATTTTCGTTTAGACTAGAACTTGTTAGAATTTGTTGGAAAAGTATTTCAAATCATAACATTTTATTTATTGCTTCAGAATAAGTTTTTAACAAGAAAAATAATAAACGTACTCATCCAGCCAACCCAACATTCATATAATTTGTTGGGTTGATTGGAAGTTGCTGTCCCAAAGTTAGAAGGTGAATGACCAAAATCAGACATCCATGCATAGGCTCCAAGTGTCACTTCCTGCAGTTTTGAAAGATTTGGAAAATAATTTAACTACTGACAGCACCTCCCTCAGATTTTTGAAGGGTTTCATTTTTGAGGAAACTATAAATATGACATAGGAAGAGATTCAGAAGGGGAATCAGTTTTGTGTAAACTTGGACATGGATCACTCATCAGTTAAATCGACATTTCTCAAACACAGAATAAAGAATACATACATCAAATCACAAATGGACAAAAAAAAATCTCGTGCTGCACCTTCAGGTGAACAGACATCACTGGTTTTCAACCATCTAAATCTCTCGAATGATAGCGCCAAGTTGTCATGTCCTGGTAAACTGTTTCAGCTGGTAGGGTGGTGTTAACATGACACTACTGACTGAAGGACCTCCTTAAAGCAGGTCACTAATCAGGGCAGAAGGCTTCCTCAGGTAAACTACAAAAGTTACATGTTCACAAAAAAAAATGAGCCAACTAGTTTAAGGACATCAGACATGAGCTAACCTGGAGAGGGATGGGCTCTGCCAGGTTAAAGCTTCTAAGACATTCCCCAGATGTGTCCACACACACACACAAAAAAAAAACAAAAAAACAAAAAAAAAAAAAACAACACACACACAATTGCAGGGACACAGGCTTTGGCACACAACTGTGACAGATGAAGGAAAATGGTGAACAGTTCAACACTTGGCACCATAATGACATGTTCTGGGCTCAAAGAGAAAAGGAAGATGAAAATTCAGAGAACTTAAAATAATTACTTGGTTACTTTTACTTATATTTACTGCAACGTGACAAACAATAGCGCATTATCTAAACAGATTAGCCATAAATAATCAATAATACATATTTATAGCCATATGTTACTTATATTATTGCAACTAAGACTGATTTTATATTTACATAAGTAGTATAGTAATTGTTTTAAGTAATGCAGTTAATCAACACGTTGTATAATTTGCTGCGATTAGCTTATAATTTAAGTAAAAGAGAAGAATTGACAGAGAGTATTCCAGTGATGTCAATATTTATAAGTACAATTCAAAAAGAGAAGAAACAAGTCTCCTGTACAAATAGCAAATGTGATGAAACTAACAAATGTATCACTTGCCTATGTAATAACGATTTCATGGTATCAAAATTACATTAGGACATTCTTTCTATAAAGTTATCAATTATTGTTTTTTTTTTTTCATTGTCCTGTTGCAAAAATGTTTTATTAATAGCAGATATAAAAACAAGATAGTCTGTTTTATTTGTGGGGATGGGGTTCAGTCATAAATTCAATTGCATATTCATGTGACCCACTTGCTTTATTTTCACAGTATTGTTCAATCAAGAGTATATTTGTCGACAATGCAAAAAGCTATTAATTCATACAGATATGTCTAGATATATCCTGCACAGTCTTAGAGAATACTTTAAAACAAGACTTGTCTGATAAACCAAACTTGACATTGTAAGTTTGTTTATTTACAGCCTACCACTTCTACAAAACCATATCACCCATGTATTTAATTCAATCATAGACAATTTTAAAAGTCAAATGAAATCTTTAAAAGAAAAAAAGTTTACAAAGAAAATAAGAAAAATTTAATAATCTGACATTTGAAACAGACATAAAACAGAATATAAACAGGTCTATATATATATATATATATATATATTTTTTTTTTAATCATTTCACCCCAAGCAAGGCATTCCACTGCCACTGGGTTACATAGGGGAAAGTGATGAGAAAGAGTGGTTAGATATAAGAAATGTCAGAAGAAGGGTGATAGACAGGTAAGGATACTGAGGACGAGGGTTGGGTAGATGGGAAGGAGTGTTTGAGAGAATGGATGAAAGCGTGTTCTGAGATAAAGTGTTATAACTATTTACATTGTACAAACTCTTGTCATCGTTTTTTGTCATAGTTATGTTTCAGCTGTTGTATGCTACAGCCTTCTTCAGGTGATATATGTTGGAATTTCGAACTGAATTCTGTATAGTGTAATTAGGATATAAACAATTAGATTATATATATATATATATATATATATATATATGAGATCTTTAAAATGTACTATTATGTGGTTTGGAACTAAAAAGGTTTCATTTTTTTGCTTTGAAGATTATATATGACATGTTCCTTTAAGCTGTAAATGCCCATGATCTTCCAGATTATCTATAAGCTACCATGACTTCTTGGGAAAAGGTACTGGTGTGTTTTTACCATTGCTTTTAACCTTGGCTTTAAATTCAGATTCATTTTGGTAATGTACTAGAGGCTCTAATCAATTCTAAACTAGTTAAGCATCTCACTTCACACAACCTTCTTTCAAACAAATATAGCTTTGTTTATCTAGGTCACCTGCCAATGTTTTAATGGTTATGATTGAAAGCGTGTCAAGCTCTAGATAAGAATAGCAAAGCTTAAGCTATGCTTTCAATATCTCAAAGGCATTTGATAGGATTTGACGTGCTGGTCTTCTTGACAAGCTCAAAGGCTCTGAGGGTCATCATTCAAATTTTAAAATTTGAATAAATAACTCCTGCTAACAACTCTTCAGGGGCAGGTTGGGCCTTCACAGCTATCTCCATCACCACCACCAGAGAGAAGAGAAAGAGACTAAGGATGACAATCACAATGCTCAAATGTCAGTGTGCCCAGGGGCTCTGTCATCAATTCCTAGCCTGGTATTTACACTGATGACAACTATTCACTTCCATCTTTTGTTAACTGGGACAAGAAACAGCTTGTAAATTTTCACACTACCAAAACAAAACTACACTTTTAATCATCTAAGATATGGATAAAAAATATCAATAAGGATATTTATACATAGAAACCAGAAAGAAAACAATCGATATTTCTAGGGCACATGAAGAAAGTGGGCTTAGAAAAGCAGCAAATAACTTGTCTAACAAGCTTGTGTAAATGGTTGGCAGAACAGGGTTTAAGAGCAATAGCAAAATTTCAAACATTGCTAAAGGCTAGAAAGGACAGAAAATTGTCGAACTATGACCACCCACATCCTGAAGTGAGTGAGTTTGGGCAAGTTCTGTTTAATGGCATATCAACCTCTGTGGGTTATTTAATGCCAAAAAAGTAGGATCTTATTGTTTTAATATTCAGTTATAGTGAAAAGGTTGATTTAGTCAGATTTTTGATGAAAAATTTTACTATTGTTTTTGTTTTTTATTTAAAAAAAACAGAAGAGGTCTTCTAGTGTGGTATTCAAAAATGTATTACTGGTAATAATTTTCTTCCTTCAAAAATGTATTATGGCAATAATTCCTTTTTTTCCTTCAAAATCGGTTATGGTAATAATTTTCTTTCTTTCCAAAATGTATTGTTGGTAATATTTTTCCTTCAAAAAATGTTAATTTTTCTATAAAAGTCTATTTTTATACTTTCATAGTGTTTTAACCCCACTTTGGGGATAAACAATTTGCCTATAGCTGGGACCCTAACAGGTGCTACCATCCTAGGTCAGAGTGGACCTGGAAACAACAGCAATTAGGAGGTGGTTCCATGCTCCTAGAACCTTCCAATGAGAGGACTTGCTGCCAGATGCAGTTTATTGTCATACCCAGGATTCACATCCTGAAGTGAAATGACACATAGAATACTGATAATATATCAATGCTACCCGAACTAGAAAATCTCAACTATAAGATACTGAACAATTGAAAAAATGAAAAAAATCAGAAAGTTTGCAATATCATAGCAAGTACAGAGTCCTGCTGAACCCATATAGCTACCCATTTCATCCAAAGCCTGACAATCATGTCAGATTGTGTAATTGATAGATTTATTTTTTATGACTTATCAATCCTTTACAGGTTATTTAAAAAACAAAATATTTTTTAGATTGTGAAATTTTTAGTGGAGGAGATGATTTAGTCACAAGTCTTACTAATTAACCCATAGCTTGGGGGAGAAGATGGATTCATATCTTTCCCAAAGGTATTTGCACACAAGTGAATATAAAAACCCAACAGCAATTAGAACTTGGCTCTTCAATTAACAATTTCAAGATATTATCCATTACATCACCTGCACATCCAAACTTACAGCACCTGATATTCCCGAATGGCTACCCATCCAGGCTTGACATTGCTTAAGGCCAAGTAAGAAGAAGTTCACATGGCATAACATTGCTCTCATTGCCCATCACTACAAGATGAAAGATATGAACAGTGTGCATATCTGTGGGTGCTTTTATTCGGTCCACACACAGCCACTTTCAAAAACCTCTCCAAGATGCTGTGGTTGATGGCTAATGCCATGAGCTTGAAATGCTTCTTACTTCTAGTTTCACACTAGTATAGCTGCTATGTTAAAGAGAGTTGAGAATGCTGGAAAGGGTGGGGCTTCCATTTACAACCCACAAAATATATATTCTCAAATATCTAACACACCCTCTGTATATGTATGTAGGTGTTTCCATAGCTGATAAACAAAAATGCAAATTTAGTAAATAGCAGACACTTCAAAAGACCTTGGTGTATGAATGAGCTATAAAAAATTTAGTATAGGTAATAAAAGAAATTGAACATACAATAGGCAGTGATCTATACAGTTTCTAAAAACAAGAACCTGAAAAGTAATGTGTTCTTAAATAGACTTTTCAGATGAAAACTTTCATATGAAAGTCATGCATGGCACAAAACCTTATCAATGATATCCAACTGCTTTCTTCGATCATTGCTTAAAAACGGCTTCAAGTGAATGAAATCCATGTTTTACCAAGAACCATACTTCTTCAAACCTTGTGAACAGGCACTACAGTGGATATCAGCTCGGAATGAGAAAATTCCAGTTGAATTCATTGCATTCACTTACGCGCAAATACCCTTGGGAAAGGTATTAATCCATCGCTTCCTTCCAGTTATTAAATAACAGGACAGATTGGGTTCTATAGCCTTGGCTGACAACCAGTCTACCACAGAAAGCAATGGCAACCTACTGCGGGATAATCTTCTGCCCAGTCAGTCATGTCTCTTTCAAGACATGATCGCCCAAGTGTTTTTCACGTATGACACTTAACTAACTGCCTTTCCTAATTATATTAGTGTGAAAGTAAATTTAGCAAATTTAGTAAATAGCAGACACTTCAAAAGACCATGGTGTATGAATGAGCTATAAAAAATTTAGTATAGGTAATAAAAAAAATTGAACATACAATAGGCAGTGATCTATACAGTTTCTAAAAACAAGAACCTGAAAAGTAATGTGTTCTTAAATAGTCTTTTCAGATGAAAGTCATGCATGGCACAAAACCTTATCAATGATATCCAACTGCTTTCTTCGATCATTGCTTAAAAATGGCTTCAAGTGAATGAAATCCATGTTTTACCAAGAACCATACTTCTTCAAACCTTGTGAACAGGCACTACAGAATCACAGAATGCTGTAACAAATAACAGATATTACATCACCTGAGGACTCTAACAACTAAAATGGATAGCACATGTAATTTGATCAATTTGATTTTTTATGGCTTAACATTTGCAGTTGATTTAAAGCCAGTCAATATTTTTATGTTGTAAGAATTTTGGAGAGACAACAATTTAATGATACAAGAACTAATTAACCCATAGCTGGGAGGGAGAGAAAAAAAAAAAAAAAAAAAAAAAATCAAAACTTCCAATTCCAAGCAGTTATTTATTACACCAAGTTTATAGCACCTGGTATTCCCAAGTGGTCACCCATCTAAGCACTGACCAGGCTCAATGTTGCTTAAATTCTGTGAGCATACAATAACTTGGGTTTCAACATATGGCCATAAACACACAGTGAATATGTTGATATTCCACACTAGTTTAAAAAAAATAAAATAAACTGTTGTCAATAGTGGAATGAGCATTAACGGCTACTGGGCTTAAGATTTCTTGGGAAATGGTCTTAATTGAAAAATGTTAACCAAAAGGTGACACTGGCTGCTCAGTCAAACTCATCATTCTATTATTGCATACAACATCTGAGACTGATTACATTTTGATTTTAATAGATTGCAAGTAGGCAGTCAAAATAAGTCATTTTTAAAGTGAAAAAAATCTTACATTCCATATACCAAAAGCTTGCTTTTAAGGTAAAAACCCAAACTATTTTAACCACAGAAAGCACTATGCTTCAGTTTGGGAAGATCTAATCATTGTATCAGTTCTATCCTCAAAAAATTCATATTACATAATAGTTTCCTTAATTTAATAAGATTTTTATTTTTTTAAATATCATACCCTTTCATGATGTAAGCAATCATAACTCTCACTATAAATTACATTTCTTTATCTGTGAACTACCATGACATCTTGAGGGGCACTTCAAGGTGGTGTAATGGTTGGCAAGGTCGTCTCGCTAGAATAATTACAATGGAGTAGTGAGTTTGAGCCTCACAGGGTGTCCCATATTTCTGGCCTTGTGTCACATTTAAGCTGTGCTTAAAAAAATCACCATGACATCTTGAGAAAAAAAATACTGGAGTAGTTTCCTATTGTCTTCTCTAGCTTTGAATTGATATTGCCTTGCCAAAATTGGTTGCCACGAAATGCCAGAGCTGATAATACCCTGTGATTTAACTGATAGACAGGGCATAGAAGAAATAAATTCATGCCTTTCCTAATTGCATTGTGTGTCATGGTGCAGTGGATATCAGCTCGGAATGAGAAAATTCCAGTTGAATTCATTGCATTCACTTACGCGCAAATACCCTTGGGAAAGGTATTAATCCATCGCTTCCTTCCAGTTATTAAATAACAGGACAGATTGGGTTCTATAGCCTTGGCTGACAACCAGTCTACCACAGAAAGCAATGGCAACCTACTGCGGGATAATCTTCTGCCCAGTCAGTCATGTCTCTTTCAAGACATGATCGCCCAAGTGTTTTTCACGTATGACACTTAACTAACTGCCTTTCCTAATTATATTAGTGTGAAAGTAAATGTAACTGACTAAAACAGAATTTGAACTCACTAATAAAAATTACATCATCCACATATTGTCAGATGAATAACACATACCTGCTGAAGGTGGTTTTGCTATGAACCTTACAATAACAAGTGTTGGCTCACAAGAAAGATAGAAATTTATTATGTTGTCTTCATGATTAAATTCCTTGAATATTTTGGTTAGTGGTGGGGAAATTATGTGGTTATTTATGCACACAGATGTGCAGGTTAGCAGATCCAAATGGGAAATCAGTATGCGGAATTTGAATTCTATCTGACTTTCATACAAATACATTTAAAAGGTATAAATCCGTCTCTTCTCCCACCAGTTTTTTTTTTTTATTTAATCATATCACCCAAGCAAGGCGGTAATGCCACTGATGCACAGGGAGCTACGTAAGAGTGAAAAGATTGGAAAGAGAAAGCCGGAAACCACATCCTAAACAGGGAACAAGGGGTAAGCCTCTTCACATGTTCAATCATCGGTAGTTCAGCTTTGGTTAGAAATCAGTGTAAACTGCCAATTTTGATTGCAATACTGGTTGGGGCTACCAACCCCATCTTATTAAAACCTACAGAAGCTGCTGCAATGACTACTAGCATTATGCAAGTTGTGACTTCCCCCTTCCCCCCCCCCACACACACTATACTCTTCAGTTGAGTCTACAGGACTTGTGAGTGAATGATTATATATATATATATATATATATATATATATTATATATACACACACACATAGATAGATAGATAGTAGTAGTAGTATAGTCATCCGCAGACAGATCTGTTTCGCTGTATCACAGCTCATCAGTATGGTTAGACATCCAATTGCTTTCAGCCAGGATTGAAACCCAACCGAACTGACATCAGTCTGTGATTCTGCCTCTGAACTATAGGCGCTTGGTAGAAGAAGGCAGACTTTTAGCGTGATATACCATGTAAATACACGCCAGTAACTGGGAGTGTTCTAATTCATTACTTAATAAATGATACATAGATGCTAGAGTAGCTACTATATTTTCCAAGTCTACCATTTTTCCAGAGTGCTCAATCAGGGTGTGAGAGTGTAGAATATATATATATATATATATATATATATATATATATATATGCATGCAGGTGGAAATATTTCAGTAAATTGATATTTTCACAAAAAGCAGATTAAATCTAACATTGATTAAAAAAAAAAAAAAAAAAAAAAACAACCCTTGATTTTTTTTTTTTTCTGGACACCTCCAATGCTATTGTAATGTATTTTAAGGCTAATAGTAACAAGTTTCATAAAATGATAATGACTGAAGCTAAAACAGAAAACTGATCACTTTACATTGGCTGGAGGCAAGAAATATTTTATTCAGCGAGCCAACATCAGATTTTATCAACACAAAAATAACAAATCATGAAATATCAATGAGAAACTTCCATATATTTCATATCAATGGCCTCTAGCTACAATGTAATGGTGGTACTATCAGTCCTCCTTATAGAGCTAAATTTGACAAACATTGAATCTGACATTACCTCAGTGGGCATCCATTTTAGAACACAAAAACATAGCAGAATAGGGATATGAAAATAACATGTGCAAATACACACACACACACACATACATACATACATTTTATTGAATGTGACAGACAAGAAAAATCACAAGTTTTTTTTTTCTAAATGTTCTTTTAGTTTTTGTTTCGGGGGGGGGGGGGGTAAGAGTGCAGGAACTGTCCATAATCATTATTGTCCCAAATGCTTTCGGCCAATTTATTAGACATTTTCAAGTGGGTTCATTGTTAATGTTTTCCTGTGTTTATGTTCAAAGGTGTATTGTGTGAAAATAGTATCAACTCTAAGTTGTAACTAAGTTGTGCAAGAAGAAATGTGGCTTTGATTCGGTTGGGGAGTCACCCCTATTTACACACTTTATGGACTCGTCCATAGCATACAAATAATCCTGCCTACAGAGAACGGGAGTAGTGTTGACCGATCGAGTTGTTAATCAGAGCACTTGAACCACTGCTCATTGGTCAGCAAGAAATATAGATTTATTACGAGACTTTGTATATATATTTGACTTCCACTAACAGTCAGTCAGTTAAGTGTCATACGTGAAACACACTTGGGCGATCATGTCTTGAAAGAGACATGACTGACTGGGCAGAAGATTATCCCGCAGTAGGTTGCCATTGCTTTTCTGCGGTAGACTGGTTGCCGACCAAGGCTATAGAACCCTATCTGTGCTGCTATTTAACCCATAACTGGAACGAAGAGACGGATTAATAGCTTTCCCAAGGGTATTTGCGCGTAAGTGAATACAATGGATTCAACTGGAATTCGAACTCGGCTCCCCGGCTTCTCATTCCGAGCTGATATCCACTGTACCACCGTGTACAGGTTGTATATCTTTTATTCAATACACTTACCTTTTTTTTTTTTTTTTACTCTCATCTTTTATGTGTTATTATATTGTGTGATTTTCTAAATAAGAAAACACAACAGACTCCATGTTGGATTGTCTTTTAAAAAGGCTCCTACCATAGTTGAATAAGGTAAAATTTAAGCCCAGTTTGAACTAGTTTATGTAAATGTTCATACTTTATATAATCTTCAAACAATCTGACATACAGTCACTGTGAGATTTCTTTGCACAGTTTTGAAGTAATAGTTCTTCCACACAATATTACATAGGTCACAAGAATTGAAAATATTAGCAAAGTGGTTAATGAATTGGCTGAAAACATTTGGGACAATAATCATAGAGTTTCAGCAAACACTTAACAACCAAAATAGGAAAACTTAAAACAGGTCAAAAAGAAAGATTATTACCAAAATATACTGTACGCATGTGAAAGAGAGAAAAAGAGAGAAAAGAGAGAGGCTTAGATATATATATATATATATATATATATATATACACACACACACAAATATCATGATGCAAATTTCCAAGTGGCATACACACTAGCAACTTTCATATGGTCAAAGTCATTATTTTAAGAAATAGCTGTTCATGTTGTGTGAACATTTCATGCCGACAACTGGAATAGTACTAAACCTCTTGAAGTGCATTAAAATGTCAATCCAAGCAATTTAATGCTAAGCAAGATTTCTGAACAGTTCTCCAAATCAAAATACTAAGAGTAACTTTCTATAAGAAAGAAATACCTGAGGTAAGTGTAAGTAATATGGAAGAGGAGAGAGAATTTCCTGCCAATAACTTATTGCAGCTAAATCTGGTAGAACAGCATCTGACATTACTGAATAATTTCAAGCAAACAAAAATTGCAGCTACTGACATACATCAATGTTATATGAAGATCAAGCGGGGGGGGGGGGGGGTTGCGTTTCAACAACAATATGCTTGACAAGTCACATATCAAGCAGTCCTGAACAGAAAATGAGCAGAATCAAACATTTATAGCCAGTTTGGGTGATTATAATAGAAAAGGGATCATTTTTATGAATTTTAGTCATTTAAAGCCAGAAAATACTTTTTGATAATTTCTTTTTTTTTTTTTTGTGAATAATGGTTTAGTGATACAAGTATTACTAATTAAGCCAAAGCTGGTTGGGTGGGTGGGGGTAGTAGTCAAAAAGTGGATTCATACTTTTCCAAATGGTATTTGCATGTAAGTGAATATAAAAACCCAAAGGGGGATTGGAACTAGACTCCACCAATGAACAATTTCAAACCATTACACCACCTGCACATCCAAACTTACAGCACCTGGTATTCCCAAGTGGTTACCCATCTAAAAACTGACCAGTCTAGATGTTGCTTAACTTTGGTGATTGTACACAAACCAATGTTTTAAAATGTGGCTGTAAGAAAATAGTATTTTGTAACTTCCAAAATTTCTGGTACAATTGTGCTGCCCCCGTAGCTGTTGCACTTTCTGTTGAAGCAAGAAGCATTACTTTCAGAGCATCACTGCATATTTTTCATTCCATTAAACAAACAATTCCAGACAGCAGAACATATATATATATATATATATATATATAATTTTAATATTTTACATTAGTAAATAATCATAGAAGATAAAAAAATTCTTTAAAAAAAAAATCTCAAAATCCATAATTTTCATAAATAAAATAAAAATAAACAACTAGACTTAAAAGAAAGAAAAAAAAATACTGAGACAAAAAAAAAATCATTAATAAGATTTCAATTTAATTTTTTTTCATACAGTCTTTCCTATTTCTCACATTTCAATTAAATTAACATCTGTTTTACTTTCTGTATTTGTACTTACTCTAAAAATGAAAAGAAAACGTAAATCTTTTGAGTTTTTACCCAATTTATTTCACACTTTACAAGTAACTTTCTAAAAGAAAACAAAAAAAATGCATATAGAATCACGAAAAGTTTGTTAGCTATGGAAGGTCATAGGTGAAATATCGTGTAACAATGTTGATCAATATTCATTATTCAAAGATAAAGAAAAAACACACACAATCAGATTTTAAATTCTTCATTTTGATTAGTGGGGTAGCAAATTTGTTAGATCTGCTATCTTCTCTTATGGATAATCTGATCCTGCTGCATTCAAGACAAAAGCCTTTTATGAAGAAATATTTGGGACATTTTTCTTATTTTTTTTTTTTTGATCATATCACCCCGAGTAAGGTGGTAACGCCACTGATGGGCAGGGGGCTAAGTAAGAGTGAAAAGATTGGAAAAAAGAAAGCCGGAAACCACATCCTGAACAGGGAACAAGGGATGAGCTTCTACACCTGTACAATAGACATGGGTGGAGTGTGAACTGGGCAATAGTTTAGTCTATCTACTCCAATTGAGAAAAAAAAAATGAAAAAGAAAGAAAAGTGAAAAGATTGGAAAAGAGTTTACAATCTAAAATGGCCCACTAAGATTCATGTCAAGAAACGAAACAACTTATTCTACTTGTTTGTAGCTACACCCACTGATCATTCCAAAGTGGAATCAATTCTGGTTTCTGATAAAGAGCTTGATAATAGAAAGTAGTAAAGAATTAGAAAACGCAAGAGAAAGAGAGGCAGACAAGCCAACAAACCAAGAGGCATAAAATAAGAAAGTGGTGCAGCAAGAATATATATATATATATATATATATATTTGTGTATTTAGGCAGAAAATTTTCATTTAAACATGTCAGATTAAATAAATTGCAAACACTGTTTGCTTATTTTTAATAAATTCTGTTTATACTCACAGATAATTTTTCACGTATTACAAAAGATGTCAGAAATCTCTCTCTGCGACAATTGAAATAAATATTTGTTGGCTGTATATCACAAAAGAGAGGGAAAATATAGAGACTAAATAGTAGCAAATAAAAGTGAAAAAAAATGTGCATTCTTTATTACACTTCAACAGTTGAAATTAATTCATGTTTGTATGACATTGAGGAATTTGTTTTAAAACCAGAAAATAGTTTTAAATTCCAAGAATTTTGGAGAGTGAGATAATAATTTAGGGATACAAGCTCTACTAATTTATAGCAGAGAAGAGGGGGCTTCATGCCTTTCCCAAGAGTATTTGCACGTAGGTGAATATAGCGAACCCAATTAAAATGGGAACTCAGAATGTCAATTAACAATTCCAAGCCATTATACCACCCACACATACAAACTTACAGCTAAGATTAGCTGTCAACGTCTGTGGATTTTCCACAGGTCTAGACAGTCATTCTCAACACAATTTCATTCAGAAAAAAAAAAAAAAAAAAACCAAAAAAGTAATAAAAAAAAAAAAAAAACAGAAAAGTAAAAAAAAATAAACAGAAACCAGAAAAGTAAAAAAAAAAAAACAGAAACCAGAAAAGTAAAAAAAAAAAACAGAAACCAGAAAAGTAAAAAAAAAAAAAACAGAAACCAGAAAAGTAAAAAAAAAAACAGAAAAGTAAAAAACAGAAAGGTAAAACACCAGACAAAGGAGAAAACCAGAAAAGGCGAAAAAGAGAAAAGTATGTGGATTTTCCACGGGTCATTCTTAGCACAATTTCATTCAAAAAGGAAAAAGACCGAAGAAAAAGGAAAAAGACCGAAGAAAAAGGAAAAAGACCGAAGAAAAAGGAAAAAGACCGAAGAAAAAGGAAAAAGACCGAAGAAAAAGGAAAAAGACCGAAGAAAAAGGAAAAAGACCGAAGAAAAAGGAAAAAGACCGAAGAAAAAGGAAAAAGACCGAAGAAAAAGGAAAAAGACCGAAGAAAAAGGAAAAAGACCGAAGAAAAAGGAAAAAGACCGAAGAAAAAGGAAAAAGACCGAAGAAAAAGGAAAAAGACCGAAGAAAAAGGAAAAAGACCGAAGAAAAAGGAAAAAGACCGAAGAAAAAGGAAAAAGACCGAAGAAAAAAGGAAAAAGCAGAAACATCAGGAAAAAAGAGAAAACAGAAGAAAGAGAAAGAAAAAGAGAAAAGAAAAGGAAAAAGAAAAGAAAAGGAAAAACAGGAAACGATTGCCCTGCCTAATAAAAAAAGTACTAAGCCTGAATTGATATTCCCACAATCATTTCTTGCACTGCAGCAACTGTGAACTAACAGCTCCAAACATTCAGTAAAAGTCTTTCATAAATGAGGAAAGTGTTTGTTTTTTGTTTTTTTTTTTGGCTTTTTTCTTTTGCATGCTGGCAGATTTTCTTAAATTTAAAGGACAACAATTTTGTTTCAAAACATTTATGTGCATATTATGTTTTTCGTTACAATTAAATGTTTTGCAGCACTTTAGTATCAGTTGAACAGAAAAGGTTATATTTATTATACACATCAGTTAATACATAATTTAAAAAAAAATAAATAAAAACGCTATTTAAAATAAAACATGTACATAGGGTATCATTCCTCAAGTTATTTGCATGAATATTTTTATCAATAGGAGATATATATATATATATATAATTCTAAGAAATAAATCTATATTTTGACATTCTCATCCTATAAATAAAAATATTCATGCAAATAACCTGTGGAAAGATACCCTATGTACATGCTTTATTTTAGATCTAGAATAATAAATAAATAAATATATATATATATATATATATATATATGCTGTTAAATATAAGAGACAATGAATGTCTATTATGTTTAATCATGAGCCGTTCTAAACGTCGTATTTTTGCTTTAATTTCAGTTGAAAATAAAGACAAAAATTCTCCAACATTTGGATTATTATTTGTTAGTTTTCTTCTAAGCTTTCGGCTCGCATGAGCCATCTTCAGAGAGGTTGTTTAAACTGAAATATTATAAAATCCACCATCACCGACGATTTTATTTTGTGTTGACATAAAACTCCGCTTGGCAACGGCAATAGTTAAAAATAATAAACGCAATTCTTAAGTTTGTAATGCGGTTTTATGACGTCACACCGTGGGATAGCGTGAAATGACAACAAAACCATGTAGTCAAATGCAATGTAATATGTTATTTCCTGTTTTAAAGTTGATTTTATTAAGTGTTGGTTGTTTCGATTTGATGTACATGGCCTCCAATATCTGCAGCTTCCTCTTACTGTGTGTATGAGTAAGGATCACCGTATTGTTGACCAAAATCTGTCTGATATTACCTACTTGTTTATGTTTTTCAGAGAAATGTTGTTTAATAGTACTCTGATCAGAAAGATGACATGTAAGTCTACGGGAGAGCATAGTTGTAGTAAAATCAATATATGTACTAGGTTTTTGATTAGTATCAGAGATGCAATCTCTGAATGGGCATGTAAATTGGTACACTACATTGGTTTTTTGTAGAGAATTTAGTTTAGTGCTTGTTGGGTTATTATATACTATGAGGTCAATTGTTTTAAACTTTTTATAATATATGAGTTTAATTTGATTATTACTTTCCACTGGTTTAACATTTTTACATATGTTTTTGAGAGTTTTTTCATCTTGTTTATAATTATGTATTTGGTTGCAATAGTATAAGTTAATAGTGTTATGTCTATTTTGATGTAAACCATTATTATTATTGTTAGAGCTATTGTTAATTTTGTTGAGATACATTTTAATTTGTTGATCAATAACGGAGTTAGGAAATTCATTATTGACTAGTGTTTGCTTAATGTTGTGTAATTCTTTATAAAATATAGATTTGGAAGAAGATATCATTTGTGTGCGTTGAAGTAAGTTTTTTATAACAGCTAACTTATATCGGGGGCATTCACTATTGTAATTAAGAAGACACAAATTTATGCTAGTTGGTTTCCTATATAGAGAAGTACACATAAATTTACTACTTCGCTATGTACTAAACCTAGTACATATATTGGTTTTACTACAACTACGCTCTCCCATAGACTTACATGTCATCTTTCTGATCAGAGTACTATTAAACAACATTTCTCTGAAAAACAAACATGTAGGTAATATCAGACAGATTTTGGTCAACAATACAGTGATCCTTACTCATACACACAGTAAGAGGAACCTGCAGATATTGGAGGCCATGTACATCAAATCGAAACAACCAACACTCAATAAAATCAACTTTAAAACAGGAAATAACATATTACATTGCATTTGACTACATGGTTTTGTCATTTCGTGCTATCCCGGTGTGACATCATAAAACCGCATCACAAACTTAAGAACTGCGTTTATTATTTTTGGTAACTATTACTGTTGCCAAGCGGAGTTTTATGTCAACACAAAATAAAATCGTCGGTGATGGTGGATTTTATAATATTTGTTTAAACAACCTCTCTGAAGATGGCTCATGTGAGCCGAAAGCTTAGAAGAAAACCAATAAATAATTATCCAAATTTTGGAGAATTTTTGTCTTTATTTTCAACTGAAATTAAAGCAAAAATACGACGTTTAGAACGGCTCATGATTAAACATAATAGACATTCATTGTCTCTTATATTTAACAGTATATGTTTAGAAAATTACTTGCTGCCTCGATATACTAAATATATATATATATATATATATATATATAGGATTAATACAAATAAAATGTGTCACTTAGTTGATTGAGATTATATTCAACAAATTGAGTGGAGTTTTGTACAAACTGTTACATAATTGTCCTGCCCATTTGTCAAATTTCAGCAATTAATGGCAGATTTTCTTGTTTTTGCTAAGTTAAAAATTAATTTATGCACTAGTTATATGAGAGAGAGGGAGAAGTTTATTATCTCTTTACTCTTTTTTGACACTGAGAGAAAAATAATGTAACTGCATTTCATGTATCACAGACTGAACTTGTGGTTTTTAGAGTAATTTATTTACACAAATGTTCTGGGGTTATATATCAAATCTATGTGTGTGTGAACTTGGACCAAAAATAGGTTAAATATGTATATGAGTTTGACATGCATATGATAGGAGAAGGAACATATCATACACACTATATAGAAAGATAGAGATGTGATATGTTTAAAATGAATTTTCAAAGATGAAAATATTTCTTGAATCTTTTAATTTCAAGTTAACAGATTAAATTAAATATTTCCAATAAACAAAATACTTTGCTGTATTTCAGAAACTAATTTAAACTGACTAGAAAGCGATTTTTTTTGGGGGGGGGAAGGATTGCTAAAACATTTGATTTTTAGTATTACTCTTTAATAATAGAAAAAAAAACTATTTCAAAATTAAAATATACTTTTTCTGTATCTGAGGAATATTAGCTGTTTTTGTTTTGTTTTTTTTGGTTTTAATAATCATCTCACCCTAAAGCAAGGTAGTATTGCCACTAGTGTGCAGGGGGAGGGGGCTACATAATGAGAGAGAGAAGAGAACAGGTCACAGTGGGTATCAGAGGATGGGTAAGAGAAGGCAAAGAAGACAAGAGAGCTCTGTGAGAAGAAAATGTAAAAAGAGAAGATGGAGAAGGGGTCAAGGAGATAAAAAAATAACAGTTGATGTATTTAAACTCTTGAAGATTTTAGCTATTAGGAAAGCAAAAAATACAGAAGGGAGTTCCACAGGTGGGAATGGCAAGAAAAGCTACTGTTAGAGTACAATTTGTGGTGACACTTGATTGATTTCACAGTAAAAGGGTGGGACCTTGTTGCTAGTCTAGCAGCTCAAGCAAATTTGTGCAGAGGGGCACTAGGAAACAAAACTCATCAAAGCAGAAGCCATTAAAGTATTTGTAGAAGAGGCAGAGGAAGCTACATCTTGACAGTAAGAAAGAGAATGGAGTTGATCCGCCAGGTCAGGATCGACTACATTGCAGATTCTCCTGTGGATTTTGTCAAGAACCCCAAAGTTAAATAGCAGGGGTGCCCAACTAGATACGACCACAATGCACAGGCAGATGGTAGATATGTATATGTGCAAGATGGATTCAGAAGAGAAAAACTTCTTGGTCCAACACAGGGACCTGAGATTCCTAACAGTAGAATTCAATATAGTCGTTCCATTTAAGCCTGGCTGAGGAGGTGCAGTGTATTGCTTTCAGGGGGATTAGCATAATCTATGTTGATGGGGGTAGGAGAGATTGTCTACGGTGGTTGAAGGACAGCAGATTAGAAGCATTAAAATTATGAGTCATTTCTTAACCCAGCCCACCACTGACTGGAGGTCCTTTTTCAAGAGCAGCAGCAAGGTTTGTTTTATCAGCAGATTTCTTACTGAGGCGAGAGTAAATGGTGGTGTTGTCAGCATAGATGCCTACTTGGGATATGATTACATCAAGGATATCCTTGATGAAAATCAGAAAAGACGTAGGACTTGGGATAGAGCCTTAAGGAATACCCACATTCGTATGATAGGATTTGGAAGCATGCCCATTCAATATGAACTTCATTATGTAATTCGATTGGAATGATTTGATTAAATCAAAGAAGCAGCCAGATATACCATAGCCCTGTAGCTTGCACAAAAGGCCAGCATGCTACACTGTCAAATGCTTTGAAAATATTCAGGGCAACAACTTGAGCTTTGCTGTTCTTATTAAGAGCCTGGTATATGTATTCAGTAGCGGCTGTTAGCATGTCAGCTGGCTAATCAAAAGCAATACTGTCTGTCGGAGAACAGGCATGGACTGTGAGATGTTGAACAACTTCAGCATTGGTGATAATCTCAAACACTTTGCCAAAAATTAGTAGGAGGCTGATAGGGCAATAATTGGAAGTGTCTGTGGCTTCTCCCAAGTTCTTAAAAACAGAAACCAGAGAAGAGAACTTCCAGCAGGCAGGAAAACAAGAAGCAGAGAGACAGTAGTTGTAGAGTTTGGTGAGGACAGAGAAGAGTTCAGGGGGACACATTTCTTAAAGACAATGACTGGGATTCTGGTACCTCCGCTTGCCTTATGGGGATCAAGCTTTGAAATTATGTTAAAAATCAGTGAGGGAGTAATGTAAACATCACTCAGTTGAGCTTCAGCTCTAAGTGGAAATTAATTTGTATGGAGTATCCATACCCTAAGTGAGGAGTTGGAGAAGAATCTGCAAGCAAAGCACTCAGCCTTATCTGCAGTAGTTGTGAGGACCTCATATTTACTGATTAAAAGAAGGGATGGAAGGTTTGCTGCTGTTTAATACACTTTTGCAGAGCTGCCAGTAGTCTAGATCTGCTATATGCTGCTTCATTCTGTCAACAAACAGCAGCTTAGTTGTCATTGAGAATCCTCTTACACTCATTACGAGCAGAGGCAAAAAAGGTACCTATTATATTCAAACGAGTGGCTCTGAGTCTGATAAAGCAGTGATTCTTGTGGGCTATGATGTCCAAGCAAGCAGGGGAAAAAAATGGAATTTAAGATGGGACTTCCAAACTAGAATGAAAGCACTGATGCCAGCCTTCACCCAGGAAAAGACTTTTACTACCCAATAATTTTAAAAAGATATGAAAATTTTCTCCATAATTTAATGTTTTATTGTATTTTAGGTACTTTGACTTCAAATTTAAGATAGCTACCATTCTTATGACATATTGTATTTGTCTATATTTCGGAGGTAGTATTTACAGTATTTACCTTAGGCAGACTAAACAAGTTGCTTGTTCACCACTGCTGTAGCCTGGTACTGAACTCACAACTTTAAGAGTCAAGAACTAACCAACGTTTATATCCACTGGGCCATGTGTCCTTAAGGACAAGAACAACTGAATTTTGGGGACTTATAAGCCTAAATGTCCAGAAACATTTTTTTACCAGAGTTCATATTGCAGTTTCCGAAAGAATGAGGATGATATACACCAGTGATTGTAATAAAGAGCTCGGTTCAAAATTCCTAGTACCTGAAGAAGGCCGTAGCGTACAATGACCAAAACGTCGTACAAATGGCAACAAAGATGAAAACAATCGTCTGAATAATGTAAATACTAATCATTTTTTGCATGAACATCCTTATCTATAAAAATAAGGAACATTCATAAACACATTTTTTTTTTTTTTTTTAGAATGCTGGGTAAGCTTTATAACTTATGTGGAGTAAATGTAGTTTTCACTTGACAATATCACCTAAGCAGTACAAATGAATACAGAATTGTAAGACTAAAAAAAAAAATTTTTTTTAAATTAAAGTATTATGTAAAAATTCACTCATTAAAAAAGAAATTTCTTAAAACAATGTCCACAATATCTCATTCATAAAAGGTTTTTTAATTAGATAAAGTCTTCGGTTTATTACATTTTTATTTTATATTATATATTTCAGCAGATTTTCAGCAACTGGGGGTTGTGCTTTACAAGAATAAAAAAATTATAATTTAAATTCTCCAAGTAGGTTCTGTATATAATTAATATAAACACTGAGCAGTACAAAGATTAATTTCTCAAAATTTCATAGCATTGAAATGGTGGAATAACAGATGTAAACTTAAAAAAGAAAAAAAAAATATGTGAATAAGTCCTGAAAGTTTCATTAAAATCCAATTATTATTTGATTTTTTTCAAGAATTTCCAAAACAATGCTTTTCACCGCAAAACTTTCCTATACTAAAAATGTCATCTCGATTGTAGTGAATGCTTTGTTATATTTGCTTTGGATCAGACAAAGCAAAACTTAATAAATTGTGTGTCTCTCAAACTTCTCGGCAACACATCAAATTTTGGAATGGGAAAACAAACATAAATGAAGACACACACACACACGGCAAAAATCTTTTGGCCATCCTCTAATAAAGAAGTTTTAGCTGTAAGGCTAGTCTTTGAAGATATCTCTGCAGGCAGACAACTAACCAAGGCAGCAAACAAAAACCTCACCCTGAAGGAATGGAGGGAAATTAAAACCCTTGAACAAATCCGTTTCACAATTCTAATGCCCTGAAAAGTGGTAGCTAAGAGAGCTGGAAGAAAATGATGACAGGTCTGTGAAACTACATCAGCTGACAAGTTGAAGATGACCAAAGATAATGGCGAAAGAGTACTTAGTATGTATTTGGGATTTTATAAATATACAAATGTACTGAATAAACTTAAACTCCCAAGTAAGCACTTATGATATTCATACAATTCAAAAGCTATAAGCAATATAATACAAATTAATTTCAACACTAGATTAAAATATTTTTTTTACCTTGTATAACATTTCTCAATCGCGTAACATCTTCATTCAATTGTGCTTGTTAGTAATTAAGTAATTAGTGGTGGTGGGGGACAAGTTAGGTGTCAGGAGTCAACCCAGAACTTTGCCATTCATAATGTGTATCGTCCATAATCTCTTTCTCTTAACGATTTCATGTTACCATTTGTATTTCTTTATTTTACTTTAAATTTCTATCTTGAGCCTTGTTTACAGCCAAGTGTGTGTGCACATGTATGTGTGTGTGTGTGTGTATATATATATATATATATATATATACACATACACACAGATAAAATAAATTTTCAGTATTCAAAAATGTTGAATGAACATTTCGACATCAAATCCCTAAGAGAGATTTTACACCTCCTCAGCAACCGTACATATCTCAAAATGCCATTTTGAGATATGTACGGTTGCTGAGGAGGTGTAAAATCTGTTAGGGATTTGATGTCGAAATGTTCATTCAACATTTTTGAATATTGAAAATTTATTTTATTTTATATTAGTTCTGTAATTTTAATTACAGAGAGTTCTCCTCCTGTATCATTTTTTAATATTAAAATTTTTAATATTAATTAGGATTAGGTTTTTGGGACTTACCTTCCTAATTTTCTGTTTTGGATTAAAGTATTTTAATAAAATATATATATATATATATATATATATATATATATATATATATGAGAGAGAGAGATATTTCACTTCTCAGACCAATCCCCTTTCTGAGTTATATAAATAATCTACCTAAAAATATACTTCGACCATTTGTAAACATCTATGCCAATGATATATGGGCACACCTCAAACTCTTGAAGACCAGAGATTGGTATTTGACTTCTCTTCTGATTTAACACTAACTTCCCAGTTGCAGAAAAACTGGCTGGTTACATTCAATGCCTCTAAAATCAAACTCGTTACATTCCATCACTGCTAATCAGACTCCAGACTATTGCGAGTCACAATGAGGGTATGTCCCCTCAGGAAGATCCTTGAGAGGATACTGGGCTTCAAAACTCACACTATACTCCATCATTAAACCTCTCTCTCACAGCTCTATCGCTACTACCATGAAAAGTGGTTAGAATTTCCTGGTCTGACCTTTACATCCAGAACCCACCATTGCATCATAGCAAGCCACATATATTCTCTCCAAATTCCAGCTGCAAGAAGTGACACAGTTTCTTCCTACAGACCATTGTTCCAGAAAACAAACTGCCAAAAGGGTGTTTCTCCCTACCATCTTAACCTGTTCAACAGTTATCTTACCCTTCTATCCATATAAACTATCCCTAAATGTAACCCTCTACATCAAGTGGCCCACATGCAATGTACAGAGTGAACCTCATGATTTATAAAAAAAAAATACAAAAAAAAAAAAACAATAATGTAAAATATTGACAATGTCTTGGAATTTCAGACTTAATTCTTATATACAGTGTGTAGTCAAAATGATTCAGCATAATGGTAAGATATGGGTGGCGAAGGGGTCTTTATCTAGTTAATGCCTTACCATTATGTGAGGTATTTCTGGAAGATATATCTGTCACACCTAATAAATGAGTAAGTGAACATTGTTAACTGTCATTCCAGAGCTCAATTCTTGTGTAAAAGAAACAAGCACCACCACAACAATAGATTGTTAATCATTTGTTAATCTGAAACATACTCTAGCATGCTGACAAAAATCAGAACAAGCAACTCCCAAAGATTAATGGGTTTGTTTTAAAATTTCCAATGCCTAAATAAGGCTAAAGAGACTAACAACCAAAATAATAACAGTGATGGTGACAATACTAATACAAATCAGTCAGTATATAATAATTTTAAGAAATCATCTGTTGATCCAGTCTTTAAGAACTCACACGAACTATCTGATTCTTATGTTAGCTCCCTTTTTTTTTTGTTGATTGTCTACGAGAGGTTCGAAGCAACTAAATTGACTAAGCCTTTCACCTTGAATTGTCTTCTTTCAGATAAGCAATATAGCTTTCACTTCTCTACATCAATGTTCATATTAACTATTATTCCTGAAAGACTATCAAGCTTTAGATAAGAATGGTGACACTCTTGAACAGGGTTTGGCATACTGTAAACTTTCAACTTGTTAAGACCAGTATTTCAGAACAAATTTTTTTATTCAGTCATTCTTATTAAATCATGAAATAAAAGTTATCTTCAACAGCCATCATTCTAAATTCTTTTGGATTGTTCCCCAGAGTTCTATCCTTGGACCTACATTGTTTCTGAAGTCATCAGTTCTTAACTCGGTATCTATGCTGATGACCAAACTATTTACTCTCGTCTTAATAGCCTGATCAGTTCAATACGGTCAAGAATTGCGAGTAATCTCAAGAAAATGACTTACATTCAGTTGATAACATGGGGCATGGAATGGCTTAAATTTAATGCTAAACAAAATACTGCACTCATTTGAGAAAATCCTTCCATCCGCATGGCTGATGTTAACCCTAACCTCCAGGAGAGAGACTCATTAAACCATCCCAGGTAAACATTTTCCAATAATATAAAGTAAAAAAAAAAAAAAATCAATTGCTAGGTCAGCTGCTAGTAAAGTTGGTTCACTGTGCCATGCTAGACTTTTTCTCACTCAAATCTAACTTACATATTTATAAGTCTACCATTCATTTATTTATGCATTGCACATTGTATTTTATCAAGGACCTCTAAATATATAGCAGAGGGCACCAAATAATCTGCAATGTAATTGGTCCCATCATTTCAGCTTCAGTTACTTTCCAACCGTCATAAAATAGCTTCCCTCTGCATTTTAGATAAATTGTTCCGAAGAACTTGTATATTACCTACACTTTATGAATTTAAGTATTAGATTGAAATCAAGGTTACATTTAACAGTTGAAATGGATAGATGTAACCATAAGTTCTATCAAAGCATGGCGGTCAGTTTGAAAAATCTAAGAGCCGAGTTCAAATTCCATATGAATCTATTACATTCACTTACACGCTAATACCCTTTGGGAATAGTATGAATCCATTTCTTCTCCACCCAGTCATGAGTAAATAGTAGGGTAGACAGGGTTCTATAGACTTGGTTGGCAACCAGTCTACTGCAGTAAACCCTGGCAACCTCCTCCACGAAAGTCTTCACAACCACGTGCAGTTGAGGACCACCTGTGGAACCAAAAAGCCTCATAAAATTTCAGCTCAGCCTGCCCAGGACGAATACTGCCACAAGTACAAGTAAGTATAATTTATATGCTAACAGTTTCTACTATTTCACTTCTCACTTGTAGAAGTCACTTCTGGATTCCCAGTCTATTTTGGTCATCAAACATTTAAACGTAATGTCAATCATTATCTTGTCTTCCTTTTATTGTTGTTGTCTCTCCTTAATAGTGTGTTTTGATTTTTTTATTTTATATTCTCTAACAATCGCTCATCCCTTGGGTCATAGTAGTTTTATTGTCTTGCTTTTTCTTTTTTTTTTTTTAATCATATCACCCCAAGCAAGACGAAAACGCCACTGATGTGCAGGGGGCTACATGAGAGTGAAAAGATTGAAAAAGAGAAAAACCGGAAACCACATCCTAACTAGGAAACAAGGGATGATCCTCTTCACCTGTTCAATAGGCGTGGGTGGAGTGTGAACCGGGCGATAGTTTAGTCTATCTACTCCAATTGAAAAAAATAAAATAAAAACCGAGAGCAGTGTTCAAATTTCTGTTGAATTCATTACATTCACTTACGCATATATATATATACGCACACACACATAGCACATTGGAAAAGGTATTAATATATTTCCAATCTTCTTCCAGCCATGGGTTGACTGACAAGACAGATTGGATTCTATAAGATACTGAGGGATAATTTTCTGACACGTCAGTCATGGATCGAAAGAGATATGATCCTCTAAGCGGGTATCACATATGGCACTTAACTGACTGGTGGCTATAAATTCTAAATTAAGCTATAGACAACTTTTATAAAATTATGCCCAAAATTTCTAAGGTGAAATAATGATTATAAAATTTCCTATATATTCGAAAATTTCAAGAACTTAGAATTTTAAATTATTTTACTGAGAATATAAATTCTATTGACATACTATGTTACACTGCATCTGGATAGGGCAGGTGGCACAAATCTATAACAAATATTAAGTGTTTTCTCCAATCAGAAGTAATTGATTTTGAAGGAAACTTCAAAACTTATTTAAACTTTACCCTGACTGGGTTAATGTCCATATGATCATTCTTAAATCATTATTTCTCTGTGACCAGATCAGACTTCTGATAAAGCAAAGGTAGTTCTATGCTTAGACACAAACAAGTACACACACAAAAATGGTAGCTTGTACCTGGAAGCATACCAAAAAGTTCTTGACTTAATACTTTCTAAAATTAGTCAGGCCAAGAACTTTTCAGCATCTTCCTCAAAATTATAACATTAAAATAGGCTTTTTTTTTTTTTTTTTTTTTTCTTTAAATAAAATTTATATGTGAATCCAGGTTTTTTTGGGTTTTTTTTTTTAATTTCTTTTTTTAAGGAGGATAAAAGTTTATCTCCTGCTTAAGATTAGGTTTCCAGATCCTTCTGAAGTCTACTTCAACTCTACACTTATGTATGCGCCGAGACTCTAAAGTGTTATTTACTATTTTTTTATTTTTTCGCAGCAGGTATAGATAGGTTTAGCTATCATCTAGTTCACAATCCACCCTGGTCTTTTGAAGATGAGTAAAAAGTTTATCCCATGTTTACTGTTTAAGATTGGTTTTCCAATTTCTTCTAAAAAGTTTTAATTCTTTCTCTCCTAGTAGCCCCATGGGACTTAGTGGCATCATCACCTTGTGTGGAATGAATAGATATTTTTAAAAAAAAACATTGTTAAAAAGGTTAATAACTAGTTGATATACTTCAAATTTTAGCATTGAATAATTTTGATTATCTCTTTGAAATTCACTTAAAAGTTTCAAATAATGTTTATTTAATGTAAAAAATGGTGAATAAAACACATACACTATTTGCATAATTTAGACTCATCTTTGTCATATTCACCTTCATCAGATGATATACATAAAAATTTTAAAACTGAACCCTTTATTTCTTTCCCCAATATATTAATACGAGTGGGCACATGCAGTCAAAAAAATAACAGCAACACATATATTGATATTACTATTAAGTATCTTACATTAAGACATAAAACAAAAAAATAATCCAAACCCATGAGTGTGATAGGTGTCATATATATATATATATATATATATATATATATACATACACACACACAAATACACAAGTCTTTTATAATAGAGAGGATATATATATATATATATATATACACACACACACACACACAAATACACAAGTCTATTATAATAGAGAATAGATATATATATATATATATATATATTCTTCACTACTCAATGACATATCGCAAAAAAAAAAAAACTAATAAGGCACTATTAAAGAGCAAACATGCAGCAAGAGGTTTTATAGCTGATATTAAAGAGAATTAACTGAGCCGATACTGGCTTGCTCTTGTTTTTCTCTCCATAAGCATGACAGGAGGGAGATATATATTTTACATGCACACACACACAAATGTACAAAGGTCTTTATCAGAATTGAGAAAAAGGATTTGTGTATGCCAAGACTAAGGTAAAAAAAATAAAAAAACATTCACAATTTAATGGTAGTTCTCATGGCAATGAAGAATTCAAATTCCCTTCTACAAATTTTTTGCCAAAACAAATTAGAAACAGTAAGTATCAAGGAACATTTTTGTTTTTAAGGCAAAAGAGATGCAAAAATGGTGAAAACAGAATGAATAAGAAGTGTTTAGAATTATCAGAAAATATTCAAGGACTCACAGAGCTGGACATTTTGCAAATGAAACTTTCAAACCTGAAAAGTGGATGAATCAAATGAAGTGGTGAAGAATATCAACTGTCAGCTGATATCTTGCTAAAGACACACCTGTAATACATCACAGGAATAAGTTTGACAATTATCTGTCTTGGCAAAGGTCAGCTTAATAAAGGATATCCCTCAAGAAATAATTCAAATGGGTCCCAACAAAGAAGGTCACCAAGTGAAGCTAAACCTTGAGTTCTTGATGAATGACTTTAGATAAAGCTGACTGACAAAACAAAGAATGATGTCTCTAAGACAGTGGCTCCTACAAGTGTAGGACAGAGAGAACAAAGAACAATAAGAGACAACTTGCTCACATGCTATGCTACAGAAAATAAGAGACACGTACATTAGATGGTTTCTCCCTACTTCAACTACACCTTTCTCCTCTAATAAAAAAAGGTTATAACTACAACCAGATAAAATTTGTCTGGTGCTTTTAATCTCATGGTCTTATTTTGTGGGTGACAATCTGGCCAATGAGTTATTTTCTAAGCCACAAGCATTTGACTGGAACAGAGAAAAAAAAACTGGTGTCTGGTCTGAGCTGCAATGCTATAGTGGGAATATTTTTTATTTTTTTAATCATATCACCCCAAGCAAGGTGAAAACGCCACTGATGCACAGGGGGGCTACGTAAGAGTGAAAAGATTGGAAAAGAGAGAAACCAGAAACCACAACCTAAACAGGAAACAAGGGATGAGCCTCTTCACCTGTTCAATAGATGTGGGTGGAGTGTGAACCAGGCGATAGTTTGCTTTAATTAAATTATAACAACTAATAATATCTTTAATAAAGTTAATTTTTCACTTCAGTTATTTTGTTAAGTTAAAATGTTGCAATATAAAGAAAATATTTTTTAGAGAAGGAAAAATATATCATTTCACTAAGTCCTTAATTCAATAGACTAACCAGTGAACAGCTACTAAATCTGAATAGAACCTGTGGGAATAAATACAGACACGCACAATGGCTGTCTACTTGATTTTGAGCAGAGTAATTTAAATCAATCATTGTTTGAATCTTTCATGCAAGAAAGTATCTGTAACACAGAGTAAAATGACAGACACTTACGCATAATGAACACCACTCTCTGAACATCAACTATCATAATCCAGTGACCAGAATGCTCAAGATGACTGAGGATAACCTGTGACTGAGGTTAATTCCAAGTTGTCTCTCCAATTTAATAAGGCTGAAGAGATCAGTCTGTCCTATTTAACCCATAACTGGAAGGAGAAAATATGGATTCAAAGCTTTCCTAAAGATAGTGTGAAAGTGAATGCAACACATTGGAAGTATTCTTCTGAGTAGCTATCTATTATGTTACACAGACATTACATACAGTAGCAGCCATAATATAAGGAACGGAAACAAAGACATAAACATGTGTATTACTTAAAAAGAAATTTTTGCCAAATAAAGATTAGGGTGCAATGCATAAATATTATACAAAGTTATTTTTTTCCAGTAGCTTATTTCCTTTGTTCCATTTAATCTTTATTTAAAAAAAATAAAAAATAAAAAATAAAAATATTATGTACATTTTTGTAACTTTGTATAATATTTATGCATTACACCCAAATCAATGCTAATCATGCATTATTTTTTTAAATAATACATATATTTATGTCTTTGTTCTTTATATTCTAGCTGCTACTGTATACACACACACACACACACACACATAGCATACATGCATTTTATCATTTATAATACAAGCAAAACATTCAAATATTTATATGAAATTTTAAAAAGATTTATTTACAAAAAGATAAAATGAAATGATAGTCAATATAAAAGAACAAAGTAAAATCAAGAAGAGCCAAGTACATTGAGGAAAAAAGGTCTTTGCTCTCTCTGAATCTTCAGTCAATTCTTGCCATCCCAGCCTTGCATACTCATCTGCTGATACTTTAGGTCACTATTTATGGTAAACCTTCAATGCATTTAATAAAACCAAGTACAGACACACATTTTCAATCAGGTTTATGTAAAAACATTGACAAAACACCTTTAATAGGTTGATTCTTATTTTCAAACCATTGTGTTGGTGGTAGGTTTCAGGTATTTGTCCTGCTGAAACCCCAACTGCTATTCATTTGAAAACCTTATCTAATCTAAAAAGTTTCTTGTTCAAACTACCTGAACATGGATTTGTTCTTGCTTCAATTAGGTGAAGCCATCTTGTATAACGTAATTAAAAACAACCCTATTACACTAACAGTTTCATGATTAGAATCTTGTTCTTACACCTGTTCTTCCTCCAAATTTGATCATGTGAATCGAGACCATATAATTAACTTGGTATCATCAGACCAAAGATGGATTCCAGTAGAAATAAATGTTCCTGGGAAAATTTCAGGTGCAGCCCCTAAACCGGATTTCTTTAGCAGTGGTACTTTTCATGATTTACAATAGACCTTTTAGACCATTGGCCTCTTAAGGAGATCCTTGATCCATCATTAATCCCCAGGTATATACAAAAAAAAAAAAATCCCTTTGCTCTTTTACTTTATTCAGTCAGTTAACTGCCATACACAATACAAAAGTGACTAAGCAGAAATTTTCCAGTAGTAGACTGGTTGCTAACCAAGGCTATAGGATCCAGTCTGTTATTTTATTCATATCATACATCAATGTAAAAGAGATGGATTCATACCTTTCCCAAGGGTATTTGCACATAAGTGCATGTCAAATACTAGGTCAATCAAACATTATCAGGGCTATGCAATAGAGAAGGGGACTCGGCTGAGTGGCTACTTTGTGTACTATTTAAGCTCTAAGCCTTCATGTTCTATTTAACGATGTGACTATTCTCGTCACACAGTGAGCAATGAGTATTGCTTTTAAAAGTCATCTTCTATGTGATTAAATTCTGAAAAGGCACTATAAGCGACATGCTGTTGGAAAACTAATGAATTTTTTTTTTTTTACCTATTGATTTCTCAGCAGAAACAGGTTGCTCCATCTTATGAATTAGGAAAATATATTAGGTTGTCACACATGAAATGAAGCATTTTTTGGTTGGTTGTTGATCCAGTCATTTAATGAAGTAAACTCTTTAGTATATAAAAAAAAATCTTGACTTGTTTTCTTTCCAGATATATTTTTACTCATAAATCCAATGAAAATGATTACAATGAAACAATATCAAGTAATCTTAATATATTGGTACATTTAAAAAAAAGAAAAAAAATTGCATCAAATCATTAAATGAAATGAAAAAATGGATACTCTTTGACAATAGTAAGAGAGTAGGACAGTTGTTAGATACAAGTGAATCACCAAAACAATACCCAAAACCTCCACTGTACCCTAAAATGTTAATTTTTTTTTTTTTTATAAGTGTTTCACCCCGAGCAAGGCATGTCACTGCCACTACTGCGCAGGGGGGCTACATAGAGTGGAGAAAGGATGATTAAATATAGGAAATGTCAGAGGGTGGGTGATAGGCAGGTAAGGATACCGAGAATGAGGGTTGGGTAGATGAGAGTGTTCCGAGAATAATTGGGAGTTAGTGTGATAGGAGGTGTCTATTGACCCTACATTTAAACACCTGGAGATTGTAGCTGTCGAGAAAACAGACTTGTGGAAGAGAGTTCCACAGGCAGGAAGCGCAAGAAAAGAAGCTGTTGGAGTAGAATTTACGGTTACATCTTATCTGTTTAACTGTAAAAGGGTGGGACCTAGTTGCTAATCTAGTATCTCGTGTAAATTCGTGCTTAGGCGGCACCAGTGATCTAAGCTCATCAGAAGTTACTATATGGTGAACTTTAAAAGAGGTTATTCATTCTTACATCAAAGTAAAACAATAACAACAACCTTGTATTGGAGAGAAAAATTGAGCGTATGCACAAAAAAAAATTGAAAAAGAAACTTCCTAGAATTTTTAATAGAGATGGCCCAATTTTGTTGCACGACAGGTTTGAACACTTCTCAATCAAATATCCAAAAGATGCCTAGCATTAATTAGGAAATTTTACCTCATCTTCCATATTCACCTGATACTTATTCAAGCATTTTGAGCTTAACGTATGCACTGAAACATTTTCCAATAAGAAAGAGGTAATCAAAACATTTGAATTTTTTATCACAAAGGATAAGAATTTTTAAAGACGGATCAAGAATTTAAAGTTACCTTCAAGAACACTTATTTATCGACATGGTGCCTATTTCAACTAAATAGTTATTTAATATTTCAAAACTGTTTTATTCATTTCCTATAAAGTGCATCATTTCATGTGACAAAATTATATATATATATATATATATATATATATATATATATATATATTATGTTACAATTCTCTTTCCTTTTTTGCGAACCCAAACGATGCTAATTTTTCTTTTCTTTATTTTATTTTATCTTTTTAATTTTTTTGCAAATCTATTTAAAAAGGAAAATTAGACTGATTTTTTTCTCCAGTTTCAGAAAGGATTTTTTTGTTGCTGAGGTGATGTGTTATCCCCTGTGGGGATTTCATATCGAAATGGTCATTCAACATTCTTGAATTAATCCTAGTTTATTTATTTATATATATATATATATATATATATATATATACACACACACACACACATACATACATACATACATACATACATACATACATACACACAAATCAACTAAAAATGTTTAAAGTGATAAAAACTGTTGGATTAATAAATAAAACACCCACTCAGTCAGTTAGGTGCCATACGTGATACACGCTTGGGCGATCATGTCTTGAAAGAGACATGACTGACTGGGCAGTAGGTTGCCATTGCTTTCTGCGGTAGACTGGTTGCCGACCAAGGCTATAGAACCCAATCTGTCCTGTTATTTAACCCATAACTGGAAGGAATAGACGGATTAATACCTTTCCCAAGGGTATTTGCGCGTAAGTGAATGCAATGATTCATTTCCTATAAAGTGCATCATTTCATGTGACAAAATTATATATATATATATATATATATACACACACACACACACACACACACAAATCAACTAAAAATGTTTAAAGTGATAAAATCTGTTGGATTAATAAATAAAACACCCACTACATCTTTAAAAATTGAAGAAAAAATCTTTTGGATACAAAATTAAGCAGATATGAACATTTGAGAATCTAGAAAGGATGTGTTTATAAAGCACTATTTGGCTTTGCTTAATCAGTGAGACAATCAAGATAGACAATGGTTCCTCCTACAAGAGATGGGGATCAGGGGTGCCATTTCAAAGCCTGCTGGAGAGCACATCTTAAGATTTATTGAATATTCAGACCAATAGATGGAAATAAATATATTGTTTATTAAATGAGTCTCTACACAAATATGGGTAAAAACTACAAAAAAATTATTTAAAATGAGATATATATATATATATAAAAACAATCACAGAGACGTACAATTATTTTTTAAACACCATAATATAACGGAAAATAATAATTTAGGTTAAAATGATCTTATTCACCCCAACAATATTATTAAAATAGAATAGTTATACTTTATGAGCAAGATAATTATATACCCAACACCTTATTGGTTTCATGTGCATGGAAAGTCAAATACCAATTTTCTAAGCAGAGTGTATCTAAGTGTTTAGAAAATTAGTACAACAGTCTTTTGATCTAAATCTCCACTAGCATTTTAAGTATTTACAAATACTTAGCAAGTCATTAGATTCATATAGGATGGATTGAAGGACTACTGGAAATGGAATGGAATTGATATTTGTTTTTTTTATAACACTGAGAATTCATTATCCTGCTTTGATATGAAGGAAATTGCATTTCTTTGAGTACATCATGTTTCTTGTAGAATAAGAATGTAACTATAAGATTCATGCCAGGAAATAAATGGATTCAGTTGAATGTCAATAAGGAACCTTTATTCTAAGAAGAGTCAATTTGTGCTGATTGAAATTGTAGTGGATTCACTCCAGATGTTAAATCAGACTTTGCTCTCAATATCACACAGAGGAGCTGGGTGCATCAAAGGGGTGGCCTGGAAGGTAACCTCATGACCACACTTTACAAGAAGTCAGTAGCTACGCCCGATATGTAAATAGATGAATGACAAGAAGTTATACAAGTGCCCAAAAAGAAGAGAGTCTTTCATATCCTAATAAGGAGATACATGTTTAAACAAAGATTCCAAAACCACACACTGATATTGACAAAGTCTGGAGGCAAATAAACAATTTTTATATCTGAGAGATTTAGTCTTTATTGGTCTCCGGACAGTAACGTTATACAAATTATATAGAGCATGGCAGTAATACATAGCACATAATGGGAAGACATTAGTGGCAATAATTTGTTAAATGATTGATTTTGTTTAGTGGCATATCAACAGCTATAGGCTATTTAATGTCAAAATCTACATATTCTGAATAAAATTTTATGGTTTCAACTGCAAGCATTATTGTTGCACAATTTTCCTATAAACAGGTATTGTACATCAACCTACATGTGCCATCCAACACCAAAATTTAAATATTTTGTAGTTAATTTTATACTTTCAGGGTAAAGATGTGTTTTTTTTTTTTTTTAGATATATAGTCTGTCAATCACAAAATGTTCTTTGCTGTAGTTTTTCCACAAAAAATTTATATATATATATATATATATATATATAAGTGTTCCATTGAGTGTCCTTTTGCTACAAAAATGTATTGATGATCATTTTATTATAAAAATGGACAGCTTGCTTTTGAGAGGTCACTATTTGCCCATAAAAGGGACTAACAGATGCTACCACCTTGTGTCAGGCTGGACATGGGGACAACAGTTAATAGGTGGTTTTATACTCCTCAAAACTCGTCAGAGCAGAAGCTCTGAAGCTGCCAGGTCGGGACTAATCACATTACAGATCTCTTGTTGAGATGAACAGCAGGGGTGCTTGACCAGATATGACAACAGTATTTAATGCACAGTCGGATGGTTGATTTGTATATGTGTAAGATGGACTCAGGTGGAAAAAACTTCCTGGCCCAACACAGTGACCCAACCTTCCTTGCAGCCAATTTAGCTTTTGTTTCAATGAATTGGTTCCACTTAGGGTCAGAAGAGAGGATGAGACCGAGGAGGCACAATGTATTGCTTTCAGAGAGACTCACTTGGTTCATGCTGATGGTGGGGGAGGGTAGGAGAGACTACCTGTGGTGGTTGACAGATAGCAGCTTCATTTTAGAAGCATTAAAATTTACATATCTTACCCCAGTCTACCACAGAGTGGAGGTCCTCCTCGATATCAGCAGCGAGGTTATCTTCGGCCACCTCACCAGATTTCCTACTGTGGTGGGAATAGTATTTTCATCAGCGTAGATGCTTACTTGGGATTTGATCACATCAGGGAGGTCATTTATGAATTTCAGAAAGAGTGTTGGGTCTAAAATAGAACCTTGGGGAACACCAGCATTCTTGTGGTAGGATGTGGAGGCATGCTTGTTCAAGACGACCTTGATTAGACAGTTTGATAGGAAAGATTGGATCAAAACAAGCAAGCATCCAGTGATGCCATAACCCCACAGTTTGCGCAGAAGGCCAGTGTGCCAAAGATGTAGTTTATCATCCTACCCAAGACCATATCTAGTTAATATAGGATGTATTTCTGCAGCACTCTGTATAACATGATAATTTGGTACTACAAATAGGTGTTCTTTGGTATTTTGAATTTTCAGACTGCAATACAAGTGTTATGCAATAATTCTCACTAATGTTTTTTTTTTTTTTTGTGTACTTATACAAAAGTAATTATTTTGTCAAATAACATCAGAAAATTTCATGTTTACATTTGGTTTGTCATGAGAAGTAAAACATTTCTTAGAATGTGGGCAAGAAATTTCTCTTAAAAAAAAAAAAAATCTTGGTGGAGTCAGGTTTAATGACAGCCAATTGAATTCTCAGCATTTACCAAAGTACACACTGCAAATGAAATGAGACAAAACCAGAGTTTAAAGTGAGATTTTAACAAAACTGCACAAAAATGGCTCAAGCCCCTTTGGCACTTTCCCTTTCATGGTAATAACTCCAGACGCCTCCCAAAAAAGATGAGCCCTTGGAGCTTGAGCTAATAATATTTTCAACTTACCATGGCATGTACCCGTTGAGTATACAAAAAAAAAAAAAAAAAAAAAACCTGGATTCATGTTAGGTGGAAAGAAGGGAGATTATATTTTAATACTCTTTTCACAAGTGGACATTAGTTTTTTTTGTCTCATTATCTTTTTTCAAAATGATTTCTACACCCGACCCTCTTTGAGAACTTCTGGTGGGTAGCAAAATAAGGCTCAGCCCAAACTCTCAGGCTTACAGGCTAAAGACTATGACTAAAAGCATTAATTTTAGTAACAAAAATATTTCCTGCGTCCATTTGAGCATAACATTCTGATTTGAGCAGAAAAATGTGTTATATGCAAAGAAATAGAGAAGGAAAGGATTGTATTTCATTTGAAAAGTATTCTTAGTTTCACTGGAACATGTGTTGAAGAGAATAGTAGTACAATATCCATCATTTTACAGCAACCACTACAAAACTCTTGCAAATGCCTACTCACAGATTTCAATGGAGGGGGAAAAAAAAAGATTTCTCAACAATTGGAATGATAACAAATAGTTAAAAGCATGAAAGTAGAGGGTCATTTTCTTGACAAAAGGCTTACATAGGCAAACCAGCAAAGAATCAACACAACATTATTGTAGGCATGAACATGCAAATAAATTCAAGGGCAAAAGCATTTAAAAGAATTGTCAGTAAATTTTTAATGTATTGAAGAATTTACCCAACTGTTGATAGTCTAAAGTGGTCGACTCAGAATGGTTCTGCTTGAAATTTTTCATACCTAAATCAACTTATCTGCAAGGGGTGGGGGAATGAGAAATTAATGCAACTAAGAGAAAATAAATAGAGTAGCTTAAAAGAAATGAGAAATACAAAAGGCACAAGAAAACAACAAAAATGAAAATACTCATTCTAATAAATTGAATAATATGATAACATTGATTTATCTCAGAAATTCAACCAAATAAACCAGAGAACAGATCAGCTGAATTATAATAAAATAGCTGAGACCAAACAAAACAAAAAAAAGTAAAAATTAAAACGGAGTTACTAAACACATTTTATACTATATTCAAGAATTCTATGAATTCTAGTTTACTTACCTTAAAATTAGAAAAAGAAAAATAAGCAACTTGAATACTAATCAAAATCAGAAGTTGCTTGTAATACCACCCCAAAGTAATTTTTTTTTTAATATTGAATGATCTGAATTTTAGACAATACTAAAATGACTGAAAATTTCAATCAAAACCGATAAAACTCAAGATAAAAATACCTATTTAAAACAACTATGACAAAGATAATTTCGTCTGAAAATGATTCTAGTGCAATTAATAGAATATGATATTAGTACACTAACCACGGAAATGCTCATAAAATGAATGCTTAATTGGTGGCCGAGACAGCTGTACATTTCCAAACTGGCACCAGAAGGGGAAATTTAACACAAATTAAGAAATTTTAAATACAGACTTCATCAGCAGAAAGACTGACTCATCTAACTTAAGCTTTGATAATATTTGTTTACCTATTGTGGTTCTACAGAAGGATGCTATGGATATCGTGGACTGAGCATGCAAGCAACAAGGAGGTGTTGGAAAGAATGGCAACAAAAATGAAATTGATGCTGAGCCTCAGGAAGAGACAACTGAAGTTCCTGGGACATGCAATGAGGAAAGAGAGCCTGGAGAACCTGATACTGACTGGTCAGATAGAAGGAAGGAGAGACAGAGGAAGGCAGCGGATAACATATTTGCAGGGTCTGATCAGGTGGATGACGGAACGAGGGTTGCCAGGAGCAACAGGCTCAAACATACTAAGAGCCACAAGGGATAAGGAGATGTGGAGGACCATGATCGCCTACGTCCTGAAGGGACAGGGCACATAGAAGAAGAAGAATGCAAAAATTAAGTAGAAAATGAAACTGGAAAAGACAAGGAAAGATAAAAAAAAGTAAAAACCGATTGAAATGGACAGACATCTGAGCGGCAGGAGGAGAGAGAGACAGAGAGAGAGAGCGAAGAGCGGCAGGAGGAGAGAGAGACAGAGAGAGAGCGAAGAGCGGCAGGAGGAGAGAGAGACAGAGAGAGAGCGAAGAGCGGCAGGAGGAGAGAGAGACAGAGAGAGAGAACGAAGAGCGGCAGGAGGAGAGAGAGACAGAGAGAGAGCGAAGAGCGGCAGGAGGAGAGAGAGAGACAGAGAGAGAGAGCGAAGAGCGGCGGAGGAGGAGAGAGAGAGACAGAGAGAGAGAGCGAAGAGCGGCAGGAGGAGAGAGCGAAGAGCGGCAGGAGGAGAGAGCGAAGAGCGGCAGGAGGAGAGAGCGAAGAGCGGCAGGAGGAGAGAGCGAAGAGCGGCAGGAGGAGAGAGCGAAGAGCGGCAGGAGGAGAGAGCGAAGAGCGGCAGGAGGAGAGAGCGAAGAGCGGCAGGAGGAGAGAGCGAAGAGCGGCAGGAGGAGAGAGCGAAGAGCGGCAGGAGGAGAGAGCGAAGAGCGGCAGGAGGAGAGAGAGAGACAGAGAGAGAGAGCGAAGAGCGGCAGGAGGAGAGAGAGAGACAGAGAGAGAGAGCGAAGAGCGGCAGGAGGAGAGAGAGAGACAGAGAAGTCAGTTAATTCACTCATCTGTTATACTTTAATAGTAAAAGACAGACATGGGAAATGACGAGTATTCTGCATTCTTTACACAAAATCCTAAGGAAATTTTAACTGGAAAATTACATTACATTCTGTTAAGTTTCAGAACAGTATAGTTTACAAAGATCAACAGATTATATTTGTTGCCATAAATAATTCCTTAAATACAGAACATAACTTTTTTCTTTTAAAAATAACAGATTACGCAATTTTTAATGCTATTAATATCAGCTGAGCCATGCTGCCAAGTGGCTGGTATCTCGTATAAGACAAACTAATTTCAGCAAAATGATAATTATTGCACTGAACCAATTTTGGCACAAGAGCACGTCTGAAATTACCAATGAGGAAAAGACACCTTAGCAATGGTTTTGGAGTCTAGTATTAACAGGCCAACTGTTTTATACATTAATTGGAAGTGTTCACGAGTTTGGCTGTCAGATATACCACATTTGCCAAAAATGTGATGACTGTAACAACCATGATAGTAACCAAAATAATTCTACTAATCAAAAAATTAAGATGAAAAGTTTAACTAAATTTTTTTTCCAGTACAAAATTGATTTCACAGCCTGTCAAGTACATTTCAAAACTTTATACATATGGAAAGAGCAATAAAGAAGTTTTGTATTTTTATTCCTTTTCTTTGTTGACAATCCACCTGATATCACATTTCTACCCAATTCCTGAACCCTACCTACCTTTTCCCATTCCATTTTAGTTGAAGAAATGGAAAACCTGCAATTAAATTAAACCTATATGGTATTTTACCATTTAAATAGCATCCAGTACAAAAACGAAAGTAGGAATTGGAAGATCAAGTTGCATTAATGTTCAAACTCAAGATTAGCTGCCCAGGAATTTAGAACAAAAAATTATTCGGGCTTCCACGCTGATTTTAGAAGGAAATACATAATTTACTTGTGTTGCTTTGATAATTACGTAGCACAAGACTAAAAGGGTCTGGTAGCCATCAAAGATAAAATGTTCAATGGTGGAAAACTAGTCTGGTAGACAAGCTTGTTAACAAAATGTTCCTCCGTAAGAGGGAACAAGTCAACACTTGTTAAAGACAGACAATTATAGAGATATTTTCCCCTCAAGTTTTTTTACCCTGTGAAGAGGACAAAATGACAATATTTTTAACAGTGACAGAAGCCCAAATTCTGTCAAGGATGACGATCTGTAACTTTAACAAATGAAGACAAAGAATCAAAGTCTTTTCACCGAAAAGCAAAAGAGGTTTGATAGTTAACCATTAACTACCAATATAAACATTTTCTCAACAAGTTCAATAAATGGATTTATTTTTCTGTAGACATGAAGTAGTTAATGACAATCATGTATAAGACTGTTTATTCCCTGGGAAGCAATCAACAACTGATATGTACATTAATGCACTCATTGGCAGGAAGTGGGTAAGATTGTATTACAATGATCACCTAGTAAGTTTTGTATTTTGAATGAATGAATGAATGAATGAGAGAGAGCGAGAAAGGCGGCAGGAGGGAGAGAGAGAGAGAGAGAGCGAGAGAGCGGCAGGGAGGGAGAGAGAGAGAGAGAGAGAGCGAGAAAGAGCGGCAGGAGGGAGAGAGAGAGAGAGAGAGAGAGCGAGCGAGAGAGAGAGAGAGAGAGAGAGAGAGCGAGAGCGGCAGGGAGGAGAGAGAGAGAGAGAGAGAGCGAGAAAGAGCGACGGGGAGGGAGAGAGAGAGAGAGAGAGCGAGAAAGAGAGAGAGAGAGAGAGAGAGAGAGAGAGAGAGAGAGGGAGAGAGAGAGAGAGAGAGAGAGCGAGAGAGAGAGAGAGAGAGAGAGAGAGAGAGCGAGAGAGAGAGAGAGAGAGAGAGAGAGCGAGCGACGGGGAGGAGAGAGAGAGAGAGCGAGCGAGCGAGAGAGCGAGCGAGAGAGAGAGAGCGAGAGAGCGAGCGAGAGAGAGAGAGCGAGCGAGAGAGAGAGAGAGAGAGAGCGAGAAAGAGCGAGAAAGAGAGAGAGAGAGAGCGGCAGGAAGAGAGAGAGAGCGAGAGAGCGGCAGGAAGAGAGAGAGCGAGCGGCAGGAAGAGAGAGCGAGAAAGAGCGGCAGGAAGAGAGAGCGAGAGCGGCAGGAAGAGAGAGAGCGAGAGAGCGGCAGGAAGAGAGAGCGAGCGACGGGAGAGAGAGAGAGCGAGCGAGAGAGAGAGAGAGAGAGCGGCAGGAGGAAGAGAGAGAGAGCGAAGGGCGGCAGGAGGAGAGAGAGAGCGAGCGGCAGGAGGAGAGAGAGAGAGAGAGCGAGAAAGAGCGGCAGGAGGAGAGAGAGAGGCGGCAGGAGGAGAGAGAGAGAGAGAGAGCGGCAGGGAGGAGAGAGAGAGAGAGAGCGGCAGGAGGAGAGAGAGAGAGCGAAGAGCGGCAGGAGGAGAGAGAGAGAGAGCCGAAAGAGCGGCAGGAGGAGAGAGAGAGAGCGAGAGCGGCAGGGAGGAGAGAGAGAGCGAGCGAGAGAGAGAGAGAGAGAGCGAGCGGCAGGATGAGAGAGAGAGAGAAGAACAGCAGGATGAGAGAGAGAGAGAGAGAAAGAACAGCAGGATGAGAGAGAGAGAGAGAGAGAGAAGAACAGCAGGATGAGAGAGAGAGAGAAGAACAGCAGGATGAGAGAGAGAGAGAGAACAGCAGGATGAGAGAGAGAGAAGAACAGCAGGATGAGAGAGAGAGAGAAGAACAGCAGGATAGAGAGAGAGAGAGAAGGAGCAAGCAAGGACAGAGAGAGAGAGAGAGAGAACAAACGGGATGAGAGAGAGAGAGAGAGAACAGCAGGATGAGAGAGAGAGAGAAAGAGACAGCAGGATGAGAGAGAGAGAGAAAGAACAGCAGGATGAGGGAGAGAGAGAGAAGAACAGCAGGGATGAGAGAGAGAGAGAAGAACAGCAGGATGAGAGAGAGAGAGAGAGAGAGACAGCAGGATGAGAGAGAGAGAGAAAGAACAGCAGGATGAGAGAGAGAGAGAGAAGAACAGCAGGATGAGAGAGAGAGAAAGAACAGCAGGATGAGAGAGAGAGAAGAACAGCAGGATGAGAGAGAGAAAGAACAGCAGGATGAGAGAGAGAGAGAACAGCAGGATGAGAGAGAGAGAAAGAACAGCAGGATCGAGAGAGAGAGAGAAGAACAGCAGGATGAGAGAGAGAGAGAGAAGAACAGCAGGATGAGAGAGAGAGAGAGAAGAACAGCAGGATGAGAGAGAGAGAGAGAAGAACAGCAGGATGAGAGAGAGAGAGAAGAACAGCAGGATGAGAGAGAGAAGAACAGCAGGGGATGAGAGAGAGAGAGAGAAAGACAGCAGGATGAGAGAGAGAGAGAAGAACAGCAGGATGAGAGAGAGAGAGAGAGAAGAACAGCAGGATGAGAGAGAGAGAGAACAGCGAGACAGAGAGAGAGAGAAGAACAGCAGGATGAGAGAGAGAGAGAGAAGAACAGCAGGATAGAGAGAGAGAGAGAGAGAGAACAGCAGGATGAGAGAGAGAGAGAGAACAGCAGGATGAGAGAGAGAGAGAGAGAAAGAACAGCAGGATGAGAGAGAGAGAGAAA
Source organism: Ascarosepion bandense (assembly GCA_037127315.1). Classification (NCBI taxonomy): domain Eukaryota; kingdom Metazoa; phylum Mollusca; class Cephalopoda; order Sepiida; family Sepiidae; genus Ascarosepion; species Ascarosepion bandense. The sequence goes on from JBBBDQ010001604.1 coordinate 4,639,979, forward strand.
GACAGCAGGATGAGAGAGAGAGAAGAACAGCAGGATGAGAGAGAGAGAGAGAAGAACAGCAGGATGAGAGAGAGAGAGAAAGAACAGCAGGATGAGAGAGAGAGAGAAGAACAGCAGGATAGAGAGAGAGAGAAAGAACAGCAGGATGAGAGAGAGAGAGAGAGAAGAACAGCAGGATGAGAGAGAGAGAGAGAAGAACAGCAGGATGAGAGAGAGAGAAGAACAGCAGGATGAGAGAGAGAGAACAGCAGGATGAGAGAGAGAGAGAAGAACAGCAGGATGAGAGAGAGAGAGAAGAACAGCAGGATGAGAGAGAGAGAGAGAGAGAAAGAACAGCAGGATGAGAGAGAGAGAAGAACAGCAGGATGAGAGAGAGAGAGAAAGACAGCAGGGTGAGAGAGAGAGAGAGAAGAACAGCAGGATGAGAGAGAGAGAGAAAGACAGCAGGATGAGAGAGAGAGAGAAGAACAGCAGGATGAGAGAGAGAGAGAGAAGAACAGCAGGATGAGAGAGAGAGAAGAACAGCAGGATGAGAGAGAGAGAAGAACAGCCGGATGAGAGAGAGAGAGAAGAACAGCAGGATGAGAGAGAGAGAGAGAAGAACAGCAGGGATGAGAGAGAGAGAGAGAAGAACAGCAGGATGAGAGAGAAAGAGAACAGCAGGATGAGAGAGAGAGAGAGAGAAAGAACAGCAGGATGAGAGAGAGAAGAGAACAGCAGGATGAGAGAGAGAGAGAAGAACAGCAGGATGAGAGAGAGAGAGAAGAACAGCAGGATGAGAGAGAGAGAGAGAAGAACAGCAGGATGAGAGAGAGAGAAGAACAGCAGGATGAGAGAGAGAGAGAAGAACAGCAGGATAGAGAGAGAGAGAAGAACGGCAGGATGAGAGAGAGAGAGAGAAGAACAGCAGGATAGAGAGAGAGAGAGAGAAAGAACAGCAGGATGAGAGAGAGAGAGAGAGAAAGAACAGCAGGATGAGAGAGAGAGAGAAGAACAGCAGGATGAGAGAGAGAGAAGAACAGCAGGATGAGAGAGAGAGAGAGAGAACAGCAGGATGAGAGAGAGAGAGAAGAACAGCAGGATGAGAGAGAGAGAGAGAAGAACAGCAGGATGAGAGAGAGAGAGAAGAACAGCAGGATGAGAGAGAGAGAGAGAGAACAGCAGGATGAGAGAGAGAGAGAAGAACAGCAGGATGAGAGAGAGAGAGAGAGAGAGACAGCAGGATGAGAGAGAGAGAGAGAAGAACAGCAGGATGAGAGAGAGAGAAAAACAGCGGGATGAGAGAGAGAGAGAAGAACAGCAGGATGAGAGAGAGAGAGAGAAGAACAGCAGGATGAGAGAGAGAGAGAGAAGAACAGCAGGATGAGAGAGAGAGAGAGAGAGAAGAACAGCAGGATGAGAGAGAGAGAGAAAGAACAGCAGGATGAGAGAGAGAGAGAGAGAGAGAGAACAGCAGGATGAGAGAGAGAGGCAGCAGGATGAGAGAGAGAGAAGAACAGCGGGATGAGAGAGAGAGAGAACAGCAGGATGAGAGAGAGAGAGAAGAACAGCAGGATGAGAGAGAGAGAGAGAAGAACAGCAGGATGAGAGAGAGAGAAGAACAGCAGGATGAGAGAGAGAGAGAAGAACAGCAGGATGAGAGAGAGAGAGAGAAGAACAGCAGGATGAGAGAGAGAGAGAGAGAAGAACAGCAGGATGAGAGAGAGAGAGAAGAACAGCAGGATGAGAGAGAGAGAGAAAGAACAGCAGGATGAGAGAGAGAGAGAGACAGCAGGGATGAGAGAGAGAGAGAGAGAAGAACAGCGAGTGAGAGAGAGAGAGAGAAAGAACAGCAGGATGAGAGAGAGAGAGAGAGAACAGCAGGATGAGAGAGAGAGAAGAACAGCAGGATGAGAGAGAGAGAGAGAAGAACAGCAGGATGAGAGAGAGAGAAGAACAGCAGGATGAGAGAGAGAGAGAGAAGAACAGCCAGGATGAGAGAGAGAGAAGAACAGCAGGACAGAGAGAGAGAAGAACAGCAGGATGAGAGAGAGAGAACAGCAGGATGAGAGAGAGAGAGAAGAACAGCAGGATGAGAGAGAGAGAGAAGAACAGCAGGATGAGAGAGAGAGAGAGAAGAACAGCAGGATGAGAGAGAGAGAGAGAGAACAGCAGGATGAGAGAGAGAGAGAAGAACAGCAGGATGAGAGAGAGAGAGAGAAGAACAGCAGGATGAGAGAGAGAGAAGAACAGCAGGATGAGAGAGAGAGAGAGAGAGAGAACAGCAGGATGAGAGAGAGAGAAGAACAGCAGGATGAGAGAGAGAGAGAAGAACAGCAGGATGAGAGAGAGAGAGAAGAACAGCAGGATGAGAGAGAGAGAGAGAAGAACAGCAGGATGAGAGAGAGAGAAGAACAGCAGGATGAGAGAGAGAGAGAGAGAGAGAACAGCAGGATGAGAGAGAGAGAGAGAGAACAGCAGGATGAGAGAGAGAGAGAGAAGAACAGCAGGATGAGGAGAGAGAGAAGAACAGCAGGATGAGAGAAAGAACAGCAGGATGAGAGAGAGAGAGAAGAACAGCAGGATGAGAGAGAGAGAGAAGAACAGCAGGATGAGAGAGAGAGAGAAGAACAGCAGGATGAGAGAGAGAGAGAGAGAAGAACAGCAGGATGAGAGAGAGAGAGAGAGAACAACGGGATGAGAGAGAGAGAGAACAGCAGGATGAGAGAGAGAGAGAAGAACAGCAGGATGAGAGAGAGAGAAGAACAGCAGGATGAGAGAGAGAGAGAAGAACAGCAGGATGAGAGAGAGAAGAACAGCAGGATGAGAGAGAGAGAGAAGAACAGCAGGATGAGAGAGAGAGAAGAACAGCAGGATGAGAGAGAGAGAGAAGAACAGCAGGATGAGAGAGAGAGAAGAACAGCAGGATGAGAGAGAAGAACAGCAGGATGAGAGAGAGAGAAGAACAGCAGGATGAGAGAGAGAGAGAGAACAGCAGGATGAGAGAGAGAGAGAGAAGAACAGCAGGATGAGAGAGAGAGAGAAGAACAGCAGGATGAGAGAGAGAGAGAGAACAGCAGGATGAGAGAGAGAGAGAGAAGAACAGCAGGATGAGAGAGAGAGAGAGAAGAACAGCTGCGGATGAGAGAGAGAGAGAAAGAACAGCAGGATGAGAGAGAGAGAGAGAGAACAGCAGGGATGAGAGAGAGAGAGAGAAAGACAGCAGGATGAGAGAGAGAGAGAAAGAACAGCAGGATGAGAGAGAGAGAAGAACAGCAGGATGAGAGAGAGAGAGAGAAGAACAGCAGGATGAGAGAGAGAAGAACAGCAGGATAGAGAGAGAGAGAAGAACAGCAGGATGAGAGAGAGAGAGAAGAACAGCAGGATGAGAGAGAGAGAAGAACAGCAGGATGAGAGAGAGAGAGAGAAGAACAGCAGGATGAGAGAGAGAGAGAGAGAGAAAGAACAGCAGGATGAGAGAGAGAGAAGAACAGCAGGATGAGAGAGAGAGAAGAACAGCAGGATGAGAGAGAGAGAAGAACAGCAGGATGACAGAGAGAGAGAGAGAAGAACAGCAGGATGAGAGAGAGAGAAGAACAGCAGGATGAGAGAGAGAGAGAGAGAAGAACAGCGGGATGAGAGAGAGAGAGAGAACAGCAGGATGAGAGAGAGAGAGAGAGAGAAAGACAGCAGGATGAGAGAGAGAGAGAGAGAAGAACAGCAAGGATGAGAGAGAGAGAGAGAAGAACAGCAGGATGAGAGAGAGAGAGAGAAGAACAGCAGGATGAGAGAGAGAGAGAGAAGAACAGCAGGATGAGAGAGAGAGAGAGAGAGAAGAACAGCAGGATGAGAGAGAGAGAGAAGAACAGCAGGATGAGAGAGAGAGAGAAGAACAGCAGGATGAGAGAGAGAGAAGAACGAGGATGAGAGAGAGAGAGAGAAGAACAGCAGGATGAGAGAGAGAGAGAAGAACAGCAGGGAGGAAAGAGAGAGAAAGAACGACAGAGAGAGAGAGAGAGAGTGATAGAACAGCAGAAGGAGAGAGAGGGAGAGAGGGAGAGAGAAGGGATATGGGGAGATATATATCTGCAACTTATCTGTGCTTGTGCACATACCTTTACATGTAAGATGGTGTTCAAAGATTCCTGGACTAGAACCTCCTGGTAAACTAAGTAGATTCCAATGTTGAGCAAGAGCCAAGCATTTATTTGGCAACAATTTTGCTATATTTCCAGGCATAGTGCAGCCATCTTATCAGCAAATGCTCAATATCTTCAACCAACACTTGACAGACCACAAAAACCATGCATACCATTCAGAAAAACAAAGCCTGATAAGATATTTCAAAGAATTCAGAAGCAGAATTTTCAAGTTTAACAAAATTTGATGTAAGCACATTACAGTGATATTTTACCCTTTGCAAATCATTCAATGCTGAGCCCAACTCAACTAAAATTCATTGCATAATAGTCAAACATTGGCTTAGTAGTCTGAGTGCAAATGAACATCAGATGTGTTCTCATTCCTATTGGACTAGCATAATCACAACATATACCATTTAAGAGCTTTCCAATACTACAAATACTAAATTCATTTCAAAAATAATAAACTGACTACTGATAGATTTTAAAAGCCAGTATTACACATGTTGATATGATATTTAAATAAAACAATCACAGAGGCATTAATCTTTGGCAATCACGTATTTTTTTTTTGCACTGGAAACCAGAATATTGGTCCAAAATATAGTGAAGTAAACAAAACTATTTTCAGTGGCTTTTAACCAAACTTGTATAAATGCACAATGCATATATGACTATGTACAGATGAATATACATATATAAATTTTTATCTGCTGTATTGGGCACTCCAGCCAAAATATTCTTTCTAATGAATGCTGTAGATGCCACTGAGCTAAAGGAAATTCGTTAAAGTGACCAGTCTTATCTACTTAAGATCAACACTCAGCATCAAGGGAAACTGAGAAACTTTCTAACCTCTGCTGCAAAGATCAAGAGATGGCCCATGTGCTAGCAGATAATAAATCTGTAAAGTAATTTCATTTTCTCTTCAATCTAAATGTTGCTTCCAGTTACTGGCTTTTCTTTTAACTTCCTGCTTACATCAAATATTCACTCTTTCAAGTTAGATTTGAAAGATGAAAATTATTACACTTATTTTTAGTCTTAGTTCGATGTGTTACAAAAAAAAGGGGTGAACAATTTTTTATTTTTTACTACACATACTATATTTCTTATGGTAAGCATTAGATTTAGTGGGTAAATGTTTTTATGCTAAAGAAGAATAAAAAAAGTTAAATTAGTGATTGAATATGTTCTTTAAAAAAAAAAAAAAAAAAAGCCTTCTGACAAATGTCAAACCTGTATTTGTTTAATCTGGGGGAAACAACTTTCAAGCCAAATGTGCTTTAGCAAGACTATCTCTTAGATGGTGGGAACACCTCGGCATGGTGTAATGGTCAGCAAGCTTGTCTCGCTAGAACCTGTTACAACTGAGTAGTGAGTTTGATCCTCACTAGGTGCCACATAGATGTGGCACAAGGCCGAAAACTAAGTGGTTCCTAGAAAATTTACTATCTCTAAGATTGTAGACAATAATGCCACAGTTGAAAGCAAAACAGGAATGTATACTTAGACACATGTACCCACTAATGTTGAAAAATAAATGTTAAAATAATGTTAGATTAAAAAGGTTCATTCACTGGTGTTTTACATTGGTTTTAAAAGAATGCTATATTAATGGGTTAAAATGCTAACTATCAAGAGATAGAGCATATGTAAATTTAAAAATGAACATTGAAGTCAACACATATCAGGCCTGAAGATTGTGTTAAAAAAAAAAAAAAAAAAAAAAAAAGTCAACACCCAGCAGCAACATTTTGTGTGGGTGTATGTGTGTGTGTACATATGCAGTTTTCATTAAAAATGATAGACAAGGTATTACAGTCAAGTTTTTAATGCAAATTTTTCATGTGATTATTTTTTTCCTTTTGACGTCATAAATTATATTATAATTATCTTAATGTCTTGTTTATCCAAGCTCTTTCGGCTATACTTTTAGCCATTATCGAGAACAGATTTTATTTTACATGTAACAGAATATATGTAGTGTTATATATGTTTGTTAAGTAGTGTGTATGCTTTATGTTCCAAACACAGCACATTTTCAGTATATCTACATAACACAATCCCCGGGCGTACCCAAGCAAACCCTTCCTGAACCTCAACCAATCCACCCATGCTGTGTTTGTTTGATCTCAAACTGGCCAAAGTAGGATTGCCTATTTGTTGTAGAGAAGTTTTCGCACTGAAGGTTATAATCATGCTATGTCAGTTGTTAATAGACTTAACGCACCCAAAATGTTAGGAACTTGGTAATCTTCCACTGAAAACTGACTCCTTAGTATGAGGCTAACTGCTGACTAATATCAACTGCCTAGTAGTTCTACTGAACGTCAATAGAACTAACTCCTATGAACTTCTCAAGAACTTTTCCTGTTAACTCTTATTAATATAGGAGGGAGAGTGAGGAATAGGTGTGTTTCCCCATAACACTATTATCACCTGGCTAGGTTAGTCCATACATACGAGAGGTCGGTATTAAGTTAAGACCAGATATAGCACAATCCATGATAGCTGGCAAAATGGAACATAATCAGTACAACACTGTAACACCACGGGTGTAGTTTTATACATATTTATATATCGATTATATACACAATTAAAGCAAGTCAAAGCTTGGTGATAGGCAGTCAGTTGGCTGGTATTTCAATAATCCACTATAATAACGATGTTCTTGAAGACAGTGGTTTGCTCAGTCAGCTCTAGCAGCATGCAGCTTTCAGATTGACCTTCTTCTTCAAATCATAGGCCCAATTCTGTTAATTTCATTTTCCAGCTTGGTTTTATTAAAAAGGCATAAAACCAGGGTGGTAAAAGTAGCTACAGAAATTCAGTTTTTCCTTACCTGTATAATTCTTACCAGCTGGAAATGAAATCAATATCAGTTATCCATTTCGACTGAGTCTCAGCTCTTCACTGCTGAACTTATTCTCTCTTATTGCTTGCCTGTTCATACCAAAAGCTCAGGTAGCCCAAAACAGGAAATTCTCACCATCCATTTTAACCCAGGGTCACACAAACATCAAAACAAAACTTGTTATGTCTACGACTCTTTTGCACAGATTCAATCAATTCGTTTACTTTTCCCCGACAGAAGTAATTGTATTTTTCAATTTTAGAGAAATCTCTTATCTTTAAAATCAATAAAAAAATTAATGCCAGCCATCTGGAAATAGGGTTACATCTGTAGTTGATGTTATTGAGTGCTAGGTTTTTCTTTGTATTAATAATGCTACCATTATTTTTTTTTAGCTTTTTTGGCATATGAATGATGGTATGAATTCTGCGTTGTCAACAAGTATGCTACAGATAGGTTAAGAAGCAGTCCTTTGAAGAACTGCGTTCTTGATCACCCAATCTCATAATCACTTCTGCCATACAACTACAAAATTGACATGAAGACTCACACTGCATCTTTCAGAACAGAGCACAATTCAACCTCATTTAAAGATGTGTGGAGACCTATCAAACTATGTGTAAAATACTTGTTTACAACACAAATATCATAGGATCATCCACATAGGGGAAGAAGAAAAAAAAAAAAAGAAAACCCAACACTCAATGTCAACTATGAACATGCTAACAACATGCTTACCATGTTTGGTACATAACACATACACACTACTCTACAAACTTACATAATACTTCATACATTCTGCTACATGTAAAATAAAATCCATCCTTGATAATGGCTAAGAGTATAGCCGAAAGCGCTCAGATAAACAAAACATTCTGACAATTTTTATATAATTTATGTCTTTAAAAGAAAAAATATAAGATCGCATGAAAACTTACATAAAAAAAATGACTACAACACTTTGTCTGTTATTTTGAAGAATAACCTGCATAAAAGAGATTGCTGTTCAAATATATATTTTACACACACCCATCCCCCCCCAAAAAAGAGAGGGGAGTCACCACTTACTCAGTTGATTATCAATAATTGGCTAAATTTCAGTAATCCATTTAAATCTATATATATATATATATAAAAAGGCAATCTGTGAGTGTGTGTGTGTGTGACTGTTCCCTATGCACGCCTACATTGTTCTTTTCAAACTTTTTAGGGACACATATCTCCAGGGAAGCCAGGTCGACACATACTTTTTGAAGTTCAGTAATTTTTCCCTTTCACACTTTTTAGACAATAATGCTAATTGTTTACATTTGCTCTGTAAAACATCTAAGATGTTTGCTACATTACGTCACAGAAATCAAATCACATGTGTCAAACGTGACTAAAATATTTTTTTATTAAAAAAATAAATAAAATAAAAATAAAATAAAAAAAATTAAAAAATTAGCGTTTATATTTAATTTTTATTCTGACATTTTAAAAATTCATTTGGTCAACAAAAAATGTGAATATTTTTCCCTGTAATTTTGAAACAAAAGAAATATTTAAAATTTTTTTTCAAACAAAAAAAAACATGTAAAAAAATTTAAAAAGTGCCAATGGTTAATTTAATTATTTAAATCTTTTTTCTGTTTCAGATTTTATACTTCAGAAAATAAAATTTAAAAAAAATAAAAAATAAAATAACGCTTTAACAAAATAAATAATTTTTATGTTAATTCATTAGTCAACAAAAACACGGGCAACACCGGGCTATGATGCTAGTATTTGTTACATCACAAAAAATTGTATTGTTGGCTTACACATCAGTTATTTTCTACATAGAATTTAAACAATATTTTGATAGCATATAATCAAATTTTGATGGCCAATCTTTGAAAGTAAGAACGTCCGAATAATGTAAATTCAGTAAAAGGAAAATTCATCAAGAGTTTTCCTATCCCAGTTATCTGTATATCTAAGAGTCAGACAAGTAAAGATACCTTATCAAAAATGATCAGGTCACTGAACCATTGTTTCCTTCTCTTTTGATGGCATATGCTATGTACATTATAAACATTTTGCATCATGAATAAAAAGAGCCTTGTACATAATGAAGGTACAGAATTTAAATTTGTACGCAGTATTAAAAAAAAAAAAAAAAATTATATTTTACTGCTTAAGACATGAGAAATCCAGTCTTAAACACAAAGAAAAGTTTATCCTAAAAATTCTAAATCTGCTCAGTTGTCTGATCATTCTGATTGTTTTCCAAGAGAGCTTGAAATTAACAGCCAATAATTATAATTTGAGATCAATTAATCAGTAATCAGCTTATCAGTGAAGCTCTTAATGTACAAAAAAAAAAAAAGACATAGCAAAGCAACCAACTGTATTGTCAACACTGTAGTGAGCTGATCAAATCTTTTGATTCTTTTAGAATTCTATTGAAAAGCAGCAAATAAAAATAACGTTATTTTAAGTGAGGCTTTTTGTATTAAGTATCGAAAGTTGAGATGCAACAGAAAAGAGTGGAAGGGAGACATTCAGACTTTAGTATATAAACTGACACTACTCACCTAAAAGAAAACAAAAAGAAATATCTTGATCTGTAGCTAGATATACTAAACGAGGAAAAAATTTGTGATTCTCAAGGGAAATATAGAAACTAAGACCAAATTTAGTGAGTAGATCATGACTAAATAAACAGAATCTCAAATCAGAGTCGAGAAGAGGAGAAGCAGCCATGGCAGTCAGACCAAATATAAAAACACAATGACAATGACTTCATATGCATGAAGATGTAAGGCACAAATCAGGATGCAATGTAAATGGTGAGTAGATTATAAATAATACAAATTTATAACCAAAAGATCCTTCTTCGGAATTAGTAGTCTTAAACAAAAAAAAAAAAAAAAAAAAAAAAATGAAAAATAAATCTCCATATTAGTTAAAAACTAAAAAGAAAAGATGTTCACATGACAACATGTTGGTCTTTTTTTTTTTAGCAAAAATGAAATGCCTCAGACTGAAGAATTCAATGCAAATGGAACTCTCCATGTAGTTGAGGAAAAATACAAACCCAACTCACTCTACATTACTTCTCCTTTTATGTGCCGCGTCCTTCAAGGACATAGGCGATCATGGCTTTCCACATCTCCCTATCGCTGGTGGCTCTTAGCACTCTTTCCCCCCCCCCCCCATTACACCACAAAACCCTCGTTCCATCATCCACCTGATCAGGTCCTTCAAATATGTTATCCGCTGCTTTCCCCTGTCTCTTTTTCCCTCTATCTGGCCTGTTAGTATCAGGTTCTCCAAACCCTCCCTCCTCATTGCATGTCCCAGGAACTTTAGCTGTCTCTTCCTGATGCTCAGTATTAATTTCCTTTTCGTTTCCATCCTTTTCAAAACATCATCATTGCTCACAGGCTCGATCCAGGATATCTGCAGCATCCTACATTAATTAATCTTTCTATGAAAAGAAAAGGTTTTATGAAAATATAAACATCTACACACACAAGACATATTTGTACAAATTTCAACTTTCAAGAGAAAATCTGATAGATCTACATCTTTACAAAAACTTTCATTACTTAATATTCACAGACTGACAGACATGAATGAGAGAGAGAAACTTAAATGAGTGCTATTTCCACACCAGCTTAAACACATACAAAATGTGATGGATAAATTGCCTACATTTCATATTTTGAAAAAACACATATGCAAATTATTTTAGATTTTGTCAACAGCACAGTATGGTAGGGTCAGTTAGGCATTGTCTCTGAGAAAAAGAGAACCATGACGAAATTCAATACATTAGAAATTTGGAAAAAGCATGCTGTACTACTACTACTACTCATGCCAGAAGCTTCAATACAAACCTTTCAGAGTGTTTGGGTGTCAATGTGAAGATAAATCAGAAAATTTGAAAAGAGTTGGACAAGTCTTACGATTACAAAGATGTTTGGAATGATCACTAGTGATGGCAATGTTATAACTTCATCCATTTTTTCACAGGGCCTCTGACTCAACATTGAGTCTTACATCAAGTACCTTGAGGTGGGGTTGTAGAGTTGCTCTGGGTCAAGCAGGAGAACCCAGTCATAGCTGTCAGGCAATTCCTGTGACCATATCACCCTCTTACATTTGGCTACCTAACCCCCCAGACTGCGACCTACTTGATAATGTGTGGAGTGCAGTTAAACGAGAGACCAACAAAATTCCTTGTAATGTCAAAGATGAATGATGGCAAGGATTATGGCAATATTCAACAACTTAATTAAGGGCACTGTCTAGAAGAATCGCAGGATTTTCCTAAGTTGTTTGGAAGCCATAGTTGAAGCTAATAGCAATTTTATTGATTCAATTTACTTTGTTATTTCAATATTTTTGTGTAATTTTGGTAAATATATTCGTTAAAATGAGATGCGCCATTTAGACAAAAATTTATCCATCACACCCTGTAGTAGCATAAAATATGACTGATTTTATAATAATTTGGGGAGAGGCATCACTTAGTCTGTACTTCAGAGTATCCTATCAAAACCAGAATGGCAGTGCTCATGAAATTGCAGCTAGCATCTTTCATTGATAGTCATTCACTTCCAGTAAATAATAATTTACTGTATATCCCAAAGTAGACCAGCCCAGGCAACGATACAACAATGCAGCAGTGAAAGAGTTAAGCACTTGTAAAATTTATAATAGCCTTGTATGAACAACAACAACAAAAAAAAACAAAAAAAAAAAAACAAATCATTTGAGGACTGTTTGTTCAAAGGAAGTTTCAAAAAGATAAGTCAAAAAATATAAAATATCTTGTCATCATGAAGTGATTTTTTTTTTAAAGTGATTCTGTTTTTGGCAAAGGTTATGAAATCAATATTTACATTGAATAAAACTTTTTTGTTTTAAATTCAACTAAGTTTTTCACCGTCCTATGCAATCTTATTTGTGTCAGCCATGTTCTCATTCAGAAAATCAAAATAATGTACAAATTAACAATGGTTAGCAATTTTTGTGAAAGAGAAAAGTAAAAAAAAAAAAATTAAAAAAGAAATTGTAGAAAAGAATTTTATATTGCAATTGATAAGAACATTTGATAGAATTTACCACCACGTTACAAAATGGTACTTATCCCAACGCTATGATTATTGGTATAAAAAGATAGAATTTAGTGAATCAATTGTATTCACTCAGATGGGTTAATAAACAAACTTAAACTTCTTTTTATCAATGCACATTAACTAAAAGAAATATTGAAAAAACAACACACAATCACAGACAAAATCAGAACAATTGATATTTTTTTAAATATTTAATATTGAAATAATTAAATCCTGTTACATTTCATTGGAATTAATAAAATAAAAAAAATAAAAATAAAAAATAAAAAATAAAAAAGTAAATAAATAAAAACAACATTATCCAATTCCCATCTCCAAGACCGGGGATTATCCCTTATCATAATGACAAAGCCATTTCTGATTGCACAGAATGAAAGCACAAAAGAAGCTTGTCAATAAAATTCCAATACTTTTGTTTTACCGATTTTGTAGAACATGTTTTTACAATATTTACTTCATATTATGAATTTCTTTTTTTTTAATTTCTCCAAATGTAACAACTCAGTTTTTATCCTTTTCTCCAACTTCAGAGATCAGTCTATATGCAGGTCAAAATCCTTCAAAATTTTAAGGACAGAAATACAAAAAAGACTTAAGATCTATTTTTAAAAGACAAGGATTTGGCCAGCACTAATCCATCATTCGTGTGGGCCCTATTGGGTATGGGTTTTGTAAGCGTAGAAGGTGGTTAGTTGCTAGTTACTTTTCATCTCCTTGTAAAAACAATGAATCCGTAAATATTAAAAGTTGGGGGGGGGGCATAAAGGTAAAGCAAATCAGATTGTAATGAAAATAGATAACGACATTCATTTGAAGAATTAAAACAAAAACAATCAAGCAAGAATTCCTTCAAAGTAAAAAGAAGGCATATACAACAATGTTACATACTTTAAAGTTATTCTGAATGTTTTTTTTAAATGCACAAATATGAAGATTTTGTTTCTCTCCTCTTTTCAGGACATTTTTATTTTTTATTTTTTGCTTTATGTGACATGGACTTTATTCATCAATTTTGGGGGCTAAATTAAAGCAGGTCAAAGATATACAAAGAAGAAAAAAACTGGAATGGCAAGAATGCATTTTCATGTTTCCAATGACTTGATATTGCAGCTGGTTTCAAGAAAGCAATGGCTACACACATGCACACTGCAATGCTAGTGGGTTTGATAGAGAAATAAATAGTATTGCCTGAAGTAACTTTAGAATTTTAAATCTGTTCAGGATACTATACAGAATTCAGGCTTTAAGCTCTATGAAGATCTTGCATTATTCATTAAAATCAAATATGGCGCACAAAAAAAAAAAAAAAAATAGAAAACTTCTAATTGCAAGTAATGAACAACTGACAGGTTGATACAATTGTCCAAAGAATTGTTTCGGTTAACAGTGAAATTAGATTAGAAATCAATCACCTACAAGGGTTATTTTTTTCTCTTCTTTCTATAGAATATAAAAGAAGAAACCCAATAAAAAGGACCATTCCATTTAAGTCTCTGAGAATAACATACAATGAATTCAGATTATATTCACATCAATACCGTTAGCAACTGCTTATTTAGCAAGAGAAAATCACTTTAAATTAACATCACACAAATAATTTATACAGGTAACATCATTCAGCTTTTAAGGTCTATGTTTAACTGTTGCAATAGATAACACATTACTCAAATCCTTGGCCTAACTAATAAAACAACAACTTTTGGGCAAAATCCAACTTTATTCAACAAAATAGTGTATCACCCTAGAAGGAGACCAATTCTAACACTTCTCTAACAATTTGATGCCTTTTTTTGCAGAACAATTTGTCTTTGGCCTCAAAATATGCCTCAGTTTGTATCACTTTTCATTGGAGCCAAATCTCTTTCCCTGGAGCATTCTTTTGAGGTCTGAAAACAGCCAATAGCTGCTGGATGCCAGATCTGGAGAATAGGGTGAATGCAGAAGCAATTTGAAGCGCAATTCATGTAGTTTTGCCATCACTGCGATTGACTTGTATGTTGTCTTGGTGAAAGATGACTTATTTCTTCATCATTTGTAGCCATTAATTGGCAATTTCTACCTTCAAATGCACCAATAATGCTATATAACATTTGCTATTGATGGTTCTTCCTTTCTAAAGCTAATTGATGAACAAAATATGTTGCACATCCCAAAATACAGAGGCCAAAACCTTGCCTACTGATGTCTGCATTTTGGTTACTTTGGATAGCTTTCACTGCTGCTGTCAAATCAGCTGACTGTCAATTTGACTCCAGAGGGAAGTGATGGATCCATGTTTCATCCACTCTCACATATTTATACAAAAATTCCTTGCGTTGAAACAGTTGAAAAGAATGAATCATTGATGCATTGTTGTTTTTGATAGACTGTGAGCAAATGCGGCACCCACTTTGAACACAGCCTTCTCATTGGCAAAAGTTCATCCAAAAGGTTAATACACTGCCTTCTGATATATTCAACTCCTCTGCTATCTCACCTAACTTCAATTTACAATCAGCCAACCAAAACAAGTTTGTAGATTATTTTTTTTTTTGGGGGGGGGGGGGTGTTTTCTGGGACAACTGTTGATTTTGGGCAACCTAAGCATTCAGCATCATTTGTCTGTACAACCATGTTTAAGGTTAGCATACCACCTCTTAATTGTTGTTTCCAACGGAGTAGAGTTTGAATAAAACTTATCAAGCCATTGCTTTGCTTGAACAGTATTACCCCCCACAATCAGAAAGCAATGCTTTATCAACACATGAAATTCAGATTTTTACATGGTTTTAAAAGTTACAACAGTAGCTTTAATTAAATAACTGTAATTTGTAAACTAATAATCTGATTGGGCCCAAATTTTATTACATACCAGTTGAAGGTTAACTTCATAAAAATCATATGGATTTTTATTAATGGTGCCATCTATATGTCAGACCTGAGACTTATTGAGT
>JBBBDQ010001604.1:4657500-4752500 GCA_037127315.1 Ascarosepion bandense
AATTCTTTGCATTCACTTACGCGCAAATACCCTTGGGAAAGGTATTAATCCGTCTCTTCTCTCCAGTTATGGGTTAAATATCAGGACAGATTGGGTTCTACCGCAGAAAGTAATGGCAAACTACTGCGGGATAATCTTCTTCCCAGTCAGTCATGTCTCTTTTGAGACATGATCGCCCAAGCGTGTATCACGTATGGCACTTAACTGACTAACTATATTTGAGCAATAATGTTCCATTACACAAAATCAATGGAAGGTTTAAAAAAAAAAAAAAAAAAAAACATTTCACAGAATTCTTGGAAGAATTTAAACAGATTAGATAATGTCTTCTGAGTACTTTTGGCTTTCATAAGCCATTATCTAAGAGTGGTGATTTTCTAAACATAGATCAAATGTGGCACAAGGCTGGAAGTATAGAGCACCCAGTGAGAATCAAACTCACTACTCAGTCATAAATGTATCCAGCAAGACAAGCTTGCTAACCATTAGACCATGTTGGAATGCCCAAGCCGATAATGGCTTGGGCATTCCATAAGAGTGTGTTAAAAGTGTTACCAATATGTCAGCATTATGCTTGTATTTAAAAAATAAATAAACACATCCACAAACTTTGATAATCTAAACTTATTTATAAATGGAACTTTGTGTGTCCATTACCTATAGACTCCGAAACGACTGAACCGATTTTCTTGAAAATTTACACAGTTGTACTATAAGCGTCTGCGAGTGTTCTTAGCTAGGTTTTGTGTCCAAGTACCCCCGATAAATATCGAAAATCGAAAAAAAATCGGGTCATAGAAGGAGTGGTCCAATTTTAATCAAATTTGATACATTCATAGACAAAGACATAAGAAACGATATTCAGAAGTTTCAAGGTTGCAGTTCTTACAATAGTGCAGAAAATTGATAATATCTCTATATATAAACAAGATGTTTATGTGTGTATCTGTTTATCTGCCTGTATGTCTGTATTTTTTCAGCCCTTTTATTTTATTTTTTGCTTCATGTTTGGCTCTAAGTAGCTATAAGTGTAGTTCTTAGTCTAAGCCATGATACCATTTACTCAGAGGACTTATTTAGCCTTCAAAATTCAGTTTAGAATGAAAAAAAACTTATTTGATATCAATACCAGGAAATCAAAATTTGACTTATATCCATTCATTTTTCTTTCAGTCTACGGTTTCGCTTTAACTGGAAACAACTATTGCTTTTTAGTTTTTCGTGCCAATGTCCAAAGAGTCTGAGCATGGATTAGTTTTAAAGCTTTCATTACACCCGAGCAATGCTGGGCTATACTGCTAGTGCCTAGATAAGCCAAATGTGCTAAGAAAATATTAGATATTTTATGTTCAAATTCTCTCTAGAAACCAAAAAAATGGCTTGGATCATTAGAAAAAAAAAAAAAATCTTAAAAACAACTTTTGTTAGTTTTCAAAAATTTTTTCATTTAAACACTGCTTCTTCAGTTAAAAAAAAAAAAAAAAAAAAGATGGAGTGGAGGATAATGTTCAAGCATTCCAAATTATTCTGAAAATAAAATAAATTTTAGTTTGTGAAATTATATCTACTAATAATATGGACTTTAAAAAGAAAATTAAATATATTTTTCTCAATGTAATCACAGTTGCATCATTCTCATCTCTAAATGTTAAGAGACTTGATTTTAATACTAATAAAAAAATAAAGATGAAATAAAGCTGAAACCTTCATTATGTTTCATCAAACCAATTTCTCAGTTTCAAGACCATAATCAGCTTCCATAACAAAAGAAATACCATGATAATTCTGTTTTTGAGTCTAGGGTTATATAACAAAAGAATCTATTGTTACAACTTCATAATTCATCTCTAATGCAAGGCTGTAAAGTTTATAGAACATGGAATAAGAGAATTTAAGCGGGGGGGGGGGACACTACATCAATTGATGAGGAAAGAACCAAATAAGTCAATATTTGATGCCAAATAAAAGTAAAGAATAGATTTTAAACTTCCCCAACCTCTGCAATGAAACTATTACTAGAGTTATTACACAAATGAAATTGGAATGCAAGTTGCATCAATCAATCCATTTTTGTAATAAGGATGTTTTTGACAGCTCCAAAATTAAATACATTAAGGCTTTAGAAAAAAATTAAACTTAACAACTTTAAAATACTCTGTTAAAAACAAAATAGGCAGAAATAAGCAGAAACTATGAAAACATAATAGTTGGTTTAGCCCAACCTTCAGTCTTAGTGTCCAAAAAAAACATTGGAAAATTCTTCCTAAATTTAATCAACAAACATTTCTACCATTTGCCAACACTAAAAATATTTTTAACATAAACGTTAAAGTTAGTTATAGTTGCGTTATGAACATAGTTCACAACATAATGATATTAAATAAATACTTGGCCCAACTGAATAATATCAGTTACCCTACTACTAATAATAGTGATCCTTCTAAAACAAATTGCAACTGCCAAAAATATAAGACCTGCCCACTGAATAGCCAGTGTATGTCCGAAAGCATTATTTATAAAGCTTGCATCTATTCTGATGACAATGTTAAATTTTATATTGGAGCAAATGCAATAAGTGGAAATATCGTTTCAATAATCATATGTTATCTTTAAACAACAGTAAATACAGCAAAAGTACATATTTATCCATATATTATTGGAAAGTAAAAAAAAAAAAAAAATTAACTGGAATATTGTTATTAAAACCAAACCTTAAAATGAGAAGGGAGACAGATGTAACTTATGTCTTTAAAAAACTTGTCATCTTAAATCATATAAATAACCCTAATCTACTTAACAAAAAAGTGAATTAAGAAAAACATGCTGCCAGAGAAAAATACTTAAATTCTAAGATCCTGATTGATATAGACTCCCATATATGTGTCTCTTTTTTTTTCACTCCCTTACTTTCCACCTTTCTTTTTATTTCCTCAAAAATATTAATAGCTACACACCTTTAAATTCAGCCCCCTGCCTTTTGATATATTTTTTTAACTTAAAATTTTTTTTTATCTCCATGTAATTTTCGCTTATTTAAATTTTACTCTTGATAAATTAAAAGCTGTACCCTAACATTCCAAGATTTAACTCCCATGAACATCAAATGAACTTAAATTCAGATCTCTTAAATGGTCACTTCATAATATTCACCTGATTATTGCATAATGCTTGAAAGTACAAGTTGTGCCACCAACATAGGATTTATTTTCTCTCTCTCTCTCACACACACAAGTAGCTTTTTATGTATGAGTGGCCAGCTAGGAGTTCTGATTTAACCCCTTGTGACTTTTTTTTTTTTTTTGCAGTGGGGTTAAAGCAGCAAGTATCATACCAAACCAGGACTTTTAAGAACCTCAAGAACATATACAAGAAATTATGTCTTCCATACTAAAAAAAGATCCTAGTGAAATCAGTTGACACGATTCCTGGGCAGCTCAAGAAGGTAGTAGTGAAATCTGGTGCCCATATCAAATAAAACTTCATTCTAAACACTTTCCTCTCATATTCACATTTTGTAAAAATTACAGTTAATAAACTATGAATAAATCATAAGTATTTTAAAATGAGGAGTTACTTTTCAATCACTGTGTGTGTGTGTGTGTGTGTGTGTGTGTGTGTGTGTGTATATATATATATATATATATATATATATATACACACACACAAATTTTTCCCTGACGAGCTGTTAAGCGAAACCGTGGTAGGTTATTGGCTCACTCTTAGATTTTTGATTTTATATATATATATATATATATATAATTTCATGTTTAAGATAAAAAAAAAAAATTTGATAAGTTATTGTAAATTTACAAAAATGTTAAGATCAGAGATCAAAACAGAAATTGTAAAACATTGACAGGATAAAAAAAAAAATAAAATAAAATAAAAAAAATAACCAGGATGGTAAGGGTTTTAAAATGTCACAAGAGATGAGGAAAATAAAAGTATATTGCTGAACAAGTAAACAGTTCATGCTGGTGTTGTAAACACGACAGAAGACGTAGAATATCAAGAACACTAGTGGCTTTCATGTCTTTAGCCAAACTATCACCTTCAAGTAATAATGGCTGGCTACTCATTTACAAGCCCAATCATCTGCTAAGGTAACTAGCCAATCCTTGTTGTAGACATCTGCTCAGGCAGATTTGTATTAATTCAACACCCACAGAACCAACTCATTGTTCATTCTGCAACTATGAGCAGATAAAGTTACTAGAAGAGTACATTATCTTAGTACGATCAACAGTTTGAACAATGCCAGTACCCTCAAACTCTTGATCATGGAGACTAGTGACTTTGTGCTAACACAATCAAGTATGGTTTTCAGTCAGTCAGTTAAGTGCCATACGTGATACACGCTTGGGCGATCATGTCTCGAAAGAGACATGACTGACTGGGCAGAAGATTATCCCGCAGTAGGTTGCCATTGCTTTCTGCGGTAGACTGGTTGCCAGCCAAGGCTATAGAACCCAATCTGTCCTGCTATTTAACCCATAACTGGAAGGAAGAGACGGATTAATACCTTACCCAAGGGTATTTGCGCATAAGTGAATACAATGGATTCAATTGGAATTCGAACTCGGCTCCCCGGTTTCTTGTTCCGAGCCGATATCCACTGTACCACAATGCACATGCACTTTCAAGAAGTGATTTATTATTGGCATCCATAATCTTAATATGAAATATGCAGATGAAAGTATTTGTATCAAACGGAGAAAAGAAATTACAAGAACATCTACAGAAAATGAGAAGGACTAATCATCAATTGGAAGAAGAAAGAATGCTTGGTTGTGAGCAAAAGAATGCAAAAGAATAAGATATATTTAATAAAAGTTATATGCAAAAGAAACAGCCCAACATACAAATTATAACAAAAATCAAACAGGTAGAATTTAAATATCTGAGAAGTGATTTAACAGGACAGAAAATTTAATACTAAAAGGTGCATGAAATAGCAAAAGATGCCTTCCAAAAGCTAAGCAAAGTATGAACAGAAAAATTTTGTCACAGACAAAAGAGTACTGAAATCTTACATAAATGTTAGTTCTCATATATATCAGTGAATGTTGGACAATGTCATCACAGATTAAAAGACTTCAAGCAAAAGAAATTTTTGAGTTTGAGTTTTGTTTAATGGCATATCAACCTCTGTGGGTTATTTAATAACAAAATGTGAGGTTTTAATGTATTTTTTTTAATGTTCGGTTATAGTAAGGTTGTTTTAGTCAGATTTAAACAATTTTTTTCTTTTTATTCTTTTAGAAAACTAAAAATGTCTTCTAGTTTTGTATCCAAAAATGTTTTGCTGAGAACATTTTTTTTACTTCAAAAATGTGTTATGGTAATAATTTTTTCTTCAAAAATGTATATTTTTCTATAAAAGTCTATTTTTATGGATATATTTCTATAGAGGTGTATTTTTATACTTTCATAGTTTTTTGATCCCAGTTTGGTGGTTAACTATTTGCCCATAGCTGGAACCCTAACAGGTGCTACCACTCCAGGTCAGGGTGGATCTGGAAACAACGAGTAATAGGTGGTTCCATACTCCTCACAACCTCCCAATCAGGGACCTTGCTACCAGATACAGTTTACCGTCATGCCCAGGACCCAAGAGAAATGCAGTTCTGTAGACGAATGCTGTGCATACTATGGATCAAACATATAAGCATAAGTTTTAGGTAAAAAGGGAACAACAAAGACACCTATACTTAAAACTATACTTAAAAACAGAAAGAAGCACTTAAAACTTAAATATAAAATGAACTTTCTTGAAGCTTTCATTGAAAGCTAAAGAACTAAATTTACTATTTCCAGTAAGCAAAATACTCTTGGGATATTTTTCAAACAGAAATTATATTGATTGAAACCCCCAATTTTTTTTTCTTAAAATAGCTGATTAGCACTATTTTTAATTTATAGTTGGCTTTCCTTGCAATTTAATTCTCTGTATTAAAAAAAAAGAAAAAATCTTCCATAAATAAAATATACTCTCCTGATATTTGATTTGAGGAATATTAATGGATTTAAAGTATAATAAATCTGATTTGTAAAAAAAAAAATTATTTGCATTAACTATAAAATAAATGCATTTTTTAAAAAAAATAGCCATTTTCTTTGAGGCTGTTTTACTAACATCACCATGTTTTACATAACTGATAAAGTGAGTGTTGATACGTCTTGACATAATGATTGTTCTATGGGGAATTTATCTCAAAAACATAATTTAAGAAAATGATGTAAACACTTTTTTTTTTTTAAAGTACTCAGTAATCTTAAAATGTTGGAAAATATTCTAATTTTAGCAATGTTGACTAAATTTACTATAAACATTGCTCTCATTTTCTGATAATGTCGACACAGCTGACCATACTTTCAAAAATGGACAGATTATAGTTTATATACAGGGTGCAAAAGTAAATTGTCGCCATTTTATATTTTTAACATTTTTTTTTTTTAAATCAACTGCACAGTATATATAGTAAGATCAGCTGAGTTCTATCTGTGAAAAGAAAGTACCATGACACAATTAACTCTGCCAAAAATTTAGAAACTGAACATTTTACTGCTTGGCATTCACACCAGAATACAAACATTGGAGAATGTTTGGGTGTCAATCTGAGAACACTGCAGAGGTTTTGTAAAGAGTTGAATGATAATCACAATAGTGATGGCAACATTATACCTCCATTCTCAATAAGCCTTAGGCTCAGAGTCCTACAACAAGTGCTTTAAGCAGATGCAGATGCTCTGGGTCAAGAGGGTGGCTGTCAGAAGACTTTATGCCGCAAAAGCCAGAGAATCCAGTCAAAATTTCTGCAACCACATCACCACTTACATCTGACTATCTAATTCCACAGGCTGAGTGAGAGACAAACCCTTTGTAACATGAAAGATTAACTGACGGAAAGGATTATGGCAGCATTTACCCACTTAACAAGGAGACCGTTCATATTTCTGAAGAGATTCCGAAATCGTCTTAAGGCTGTGGTTGACGCTAATGACAATTTTATTTTTATTGAATATAAATATTTTGGTGTAATTTTGGGAAATACATGTTAAAATGAGATGTCATTTTTATTTTTTACGTAATTTAGATGACAATTTATCCACCGCACCATGTAAACATTAAAAAAAATAAATAAATAAGTAAAGTTTTGGTGCAAAATGATGAAGCTTTTCAATATTTCGATTTGCAAATATAGTTTTTTCTTTTCATTTACCTAACCGGATTTAATGCAGAATTTTGAAAGATTTAAAATTAAAAACACGATTATACAAACAATTAAAAGCGTTTCTAATTGAATAATTAGATCATTTTATTGCACGATTCCGAACAATTTTGGGGGAAATGAGTGTTGGTAGTAAGTAAAAAAGAAAAGAGTAATAAAACAAAAGGATTCTGCGACCAAAGAGTTCTGCTTTTTTAACTAATAAAAAAAAAGAAAAATTCGGATGAAAATCGAATGTTTCAAAAAATTTCATGAAATTAAAAAAAAGTGTGTGGAGGGGTAACAAGTGAAAAAGTTTTTTCATTCATTTCTGCAAAGTTTTAAAATTCGACAACGATTTCATCATTTTTTGCAAGAATTTTTAATGTTTTTCACTGAAAAAAATGCGCAAAATTTCAAATGTGACAAAGGATTTTTAAAAAATTTATACTTCTTTTTTGAGGGTTTTTTTTTCATCGTGCAATTTTTACTTTTCTGTTTTTTTCCAATAAAGTACTTATACCTGGGCAACTCGACGTGGTGTGAATGGTTAGCAAGCTTGTCTCGCTAGAACATATTACAACTGAATAGTAGTAGAGTAAATTCGATCCTTACTGGGTACCCCATACTTTCGGCCTTGTGCCACATCTAAGCGGCGCTTAGAAAATCAACTAGCTCAGTAGCGGTACCTAAAAATTTTTAGCAAAGATTCACGTGTAAGTTCAGTATGCAAAAATTCTAAGTGTTTGTTAATCAACAAATACTTGTGGGCGAGATCTTTATCGTTTTATTTATCTAAATTAAATTTATATATAACAGAGAATATGCTTTCCTTTCTTAATAAAACCTGACACCCCAGAAGAAATTTAATAAGGAAAGAAATAAGCTGATGAAAGCTTCGCTATTGCCTATCACCACATAACCTGATTGATAATTACTGCCGTCAACAGTCAGAAAAAAAGAAATTGTCGGCTTCTGTCCCTATATAAATTATTTACGTTACCCGACCTTCCCACTAAGATAGAAGAGCGGTCTGTGTTTAGGATGCCCATACGTATTCATCATGGGCCAAGGACAAAAACCTTGCCCCATCCTAGCGATCACTGTCACGCTGCCGCGGATATTATACCGCCCCCCCCCCCACACACACACATTTCTTAGGCAGAATAAGAGAGAGAAAAGAGAATCCTTTTGAAACAACGGCTTTCTTCTTTTCTTTTTAATTGCTTGTAATTAAGAATCACATTTAGAGGCGCAAAAAAGGAAAATAGTTTATTTTTTTGAAATTAACTTTCTTGATCATTACACCAGGACTATTGTCCCCATCCTTGTTATCACGTTTCGATGAAGGTCGGAGAGCACGAGGGCCGAAGCGTTAACGTTAGAGAATGTGTACCAGTGTATAAAAAATAAATAATATTAGAAATTCAGACATATTTCTTCTTTGTGGATCATTGTCCTTTGTTGAAACAGTTACACAGAGAAGTAAAACAAAAACCAAAAAAAAAAAAAACGTTTTAACTGTTTTTTTGTTTAGAAATTTAAGTTTATAAAAATCTGAAATGCTTAGCTTTTTTTAGTTTTTGTTGAATAATAAAAAAAACTACTAAACTTATCGTTTATATTTTACTTTAATTAACAAGGAAATTTATTTTACTACTCAAAAAACAATTTTTCACATATGAAACATCAAATTATCGCCTTTTTAGCATCATATTTTGAGCTTTTTTGGATTCGTAAAGTTATGCATTGGAGAGAAAATAAAAAAAAATAAAAAAAAAATAATAGCAGCCGAAAACTAAAAGAAATAGTAAAGAAGAAACTAGAGATTTTATTTTTCATAATTTCCGGTGGTGGTGGGGGGGATCCTGCAACCATAGATGGACGGATATTGAACCCAAAAAGATTTTAAAAAATTAATAGAATTTAGAAATATAGCTCAAAGAAGCTTAGAAGTTCAATTATTACGCGTATTTCCAAGACATTAATCATGCAGAAAGGTATAAAGATGGTTTCAGAATATGAGGCAAGTTTCAAAAATTAAGGGAGGTAATTCAGTGTTTGCTTTGCGAAAAATACAGAAGTAAAAAAAGGAGAGCAATCGGCAATAGAATACAAACTGGTGTGGGTGTTGCCAATTTTCGTAAAAAAACATTAAATAAAAAAGACTACAATGACTTAGAATGGAAAAAAAATAGAGGATCTCAACTGCAGTAATTTGCTCGTTAATGTTATTTTTCGTGAAATAGGTTGGTAGGTGTGTGAGCAGCACGTGCATTATATTGTTTATAAATTGTTTATACTCATTCATTTAAGAAGTAAAAAAGAAATAAAAAGTCACAAATACCTTGACTTTTAAACTTTTTTTTCTTTTCAAGTTTTCAGAGAAGAATAACGAAATAAGTATTCCTTCATTGAGAATTTAAGACTTATCAGAAATAGTGTCAAAATGTGACCAGCAGTGCGTGCGCCACATACAAGCAAGTTATTTTTAAAAATAAGATTTTATCGGCATAAAAGAAAAGATTATATTTCTAAACTTTGTCGTACACACAGAGATATCATTTATTTCATATTGAAACAATGTCCATTATTTTGAAATAGAAACTTTAAAAGATTTGTATCAACCGGGTGAAGAGAAAGAATTGTTACGAGATCATTGAACTCGTAACACTTTTCTAAAGAGGAGCAAGGGAAAATTTGAACTAAAACTTAAAATTAAATAAGGCAACATCTTCATTCTTCAACAATGATCAATGCGCCTTAGAAAGGAGAACTTAGAGGAAATCAGACAATTTTTAAGTAACCTGTTAGAACAATTTTAAAAATTTGTAAAAATAATTGAAAAATACTTTGATAGTCTTTTTAGCATAACATTTTGCCGAGAAAACTTTGTTTTTATTTATTTTGAGGCCTTTTACTTCAGACTATGCTGATTTTCCCACGGTAAAATTGGATGTTGAGCACGATTTTATTTACTGACAAGAAAAAAAAATATATAAAATTGTGTTGACAATATGGATGATTTTTTAATCGAAGTTTCTAATCAAAGAAATATCGAATTTTATGTGGCGAGAGGGTACTGCACGACAATTTGTTTTTAATTTTAGAATTCTATTAACATAAAAATAAAAATAATAAAATCTACAACATGAATAGGAATTTATTTAATTTAACACTTTTTTACATTTTGGGTAGAACACGAACGAATATGGATATCGATCTGTTCATCGGAGCGAACAAAGTGTCAACAATGAACTAAAAAACAGCTTTACCAAACGAGCCATGTCTTTCACTGTCGTGTAGTAAAGTACGATGTTTAGGTAAAAGTGCAGATGCATTTATTTTTCTCCTCACGAATAAAAAAAGTGTGTGTTTTTTTTTTTTATATATATGTACAAATATTATAAAATATATTTTTTTTAAAAAGTCATAGCATAGTATTCATTTTCGCCGTTAAAAAATAACTAAAAAACTAGAAAGTATAAATTACATCTAGTAGAACAATTATGTACCCCGGCCCCACAAAGGCAAAAAATCCAATTTTAATTCTGTCAATCAGCATGGCTCAAGTCAATCTCTTCTTGATCACGCATTATTTGTTAACATTAACAATTTCATTGCGTTGACATGTTTGTTTATAAAATAAAAATAAAATTTATTTTCATTTTTTGCTATCTTCATGTCCCGTGTCATTTCAGGACTTCCACTTGGCTCTGTCTTTTGTTTTTGTCGGTCTCAATATTTTTCCTCTTGGTATTTTCCCCAAACCCCGCTCCGCTAACCATTTGCTCATGTCTCGCACTGCTTTCTCCTGTCGCTTTTTCCTTCTATCCCTGTGACTATTTAAATTCTCAAGCAGATCCTCCTTCCTCGTCTAATAAATTTTAAGCAATAAAAATGGCAAGACATCGTTTCTTGTTTAATTTTTTAAAAAAAGATGAAAAAAAAGATATCTCCTGATTCCTGTGGGACAATAGAAAAGATTTTGTTTGCCTTTTTTTTTTCTTTTTTTTTTCGGAACACTAAAAATTAGAATTAAGAATGTGCGTTGTGGTACAAACGGATATCGACTAGACAAATCGGGGAGCCGAGTTCGAATTCCAGTTAAATTCCTTGCATTCACTTACTCACAAATAAATACCCTTAATCCGTCTCTTTCCTCCAGTTAAATAACAGGACAGATAGGATAGCCTTGGCTGGCAACCAGTCTACCGAAAAAGCAATGGCCACCTACTGCGAATAATCTTCTGCCCAGTCAGTCATGTCTTTCGAGACATAATCGCCCAAAGCATGTATCACGTATGGCACTTAAAGTGACTGACTGAAATTAGAATTCATAGATTGGCTACATCAAATAAATCATATTTTCCTGTTCGAATCAAAAATATTTTTGTTTTCAAATTGCCACGGATTAACTACTTCCTTCAAATGTTAAAGCGAAAAACCTTTTCAGATTAGTTAGGAAATTCCTAACTAATCTGTATTTTATTATTATTTTATTAATTTAAAAAACAATGAACGTTCAATAAAAATAATCTAAGGCTCTACCTTACAATAACAAAAACAAAACAAATTTGGAAAGAAGGTTGTTCTCCAGTCTTCAGCTACTACCAAAGTTAGAATTATCAACCGAGCGAAAAATTACCATTTTTCTTTTAAATATTTTTAAGCAGAAATATTAAAATAAAGACTAAAAAACATTTTGGGGTTTGAAGAAAGGACAGAAAAGGGGGGGGGGAAAAAACTTCCAAGATAAGGCAGCAATTTCATCAAATAATTGAAACAGTCACCCGGTGACTTAGAGTTGTCAGGAGTAGAAAAATTCTTACTTACCGGAGTGTACCCTATGAAGGGGAAAATCTTTATGGCTCTCAAAATTGATTCCAAAATACATCCGAGGAAATAGTAAAATTTAAACATTTAGTTTTCAATTAAGCTAAAAAAGTTAAGAAAGTTTTTCTTTTTAATTCATTTTCTTGAAACCAATAATGTATCGATACATAGAGTAGACACCTCAGAGTCTCTAAAGCAGTATAATTTTACTAAAATGTACAGAAGTAAAAAAAATGTAGTTAACATAACTTAGAGGAAATAAATGCTAGTTTCAAGGAAGGGCACGTTTTACTGAAGGCTACATTTTTCTCTTCAAACAAAGAAAAAAGTAGAATTTCATGACAAATGCGTTTTTTTAATATTTCTATTTGATTGTATTTAAATGTTTTTTTTTTTTAAATCAGTCGGTAATTTACTAATGCTTGACAATGTATTGTTGATATTGAAACCAAGCGAGAAGAAAAAAAAGTTAACTTTATCTTCCGACCTTCGTACAAAGCAACAGATTAAAAAAAAAATATTTAGAAAGAAAAATAGCAAAGACAAAAATAATTTACAAGAGTTAATACTTTTAAAAAAATAAAGTTTATGCCGATCGAATTCACAAAAATTAAGTTTTTTATAAATTAAGATTTTTCAACTAGCAGACAAAAAATTAAAAAAAAAATAAAAGGGTCGACCTAAATAACAGGAGGAACCCAAAAAAAAAACATTTACATAAAACACAAAGTTCCGATTTTTTTTTAAGTGAATATATTTTTTATTTTGCTGTTCTGGAAAATACATGCTATGTCATAATCAACTTCTTTTGATTGTTTAAAATTTTTAAAATATAAAAATAAAAATGATCATTTTAAAAATGATTTGTAAAAGCCACATTTTTGCTTAAACCCATCCTACATTAAAAAGATATTTTGGATTTCATTCACTCAACTCAAGACAAAAAACCTAGTAACTTCCTACTTTTTCACGCACTTTAAAAATTATGTATTTTTAGCTTAACATCTGGTACAAGGGAAATTTTATAAAAATTAAGGTAATCACAAGGCTAATCCATAGTCGATGTCCACCCTAAAAAAAAAATCAATCAAAATGTCGAACATGTATGGGCCTAAAAATAATTCGAATAAAACTAAAAATAAAACAGGATTTTAAACACATACAAAAATAAAGATAGCCTGGAAGTTTTCTTTCAATTATTAGCCCCAACTTTGGTTTAAATTTTCATTTGAAAATTAAAAAAAAAACAAAAAAAAAAGTTTTTCCGATAGTAATTTTATGTCTATATTTACGAGCCGAGCTATTGTAATTAAAGTACTACACTTTTCATCGTTTGGTGGACTGTTGTCCTCATCTTCGTTGCCATATTCACGTTTCGGTTATAGTACGCACCGGCCTTCTTCAGGTGATTGGAATTTTGAACTGAACTTTTATTCCGTCTACTGAAATAGTAACTAGAGAACAATCTACCCCTATAGATGAAATAAACAGTTCAGTTCAACATTCCAATTACCTGAAGAAGGTCGGAACTTACAACAGAAACGTCGTGAATATAGCAACGGAGATGCTCGAACAATAGACTTTAATTAAATTTGTAAAACAGGTAAGGTCAATCATTTAAGACGAAAATGCTCTTTTTCAATAATTCAAATCAAACTAATTCTTTAATTACCTCCCGCCACAATAAACGAACTTGGGTTACGCAGTAAATACGGATTCCAAGAGCAATTCTGACACAGACAGCAAAAGAAAAATAAATCAATCAATGTAAGTAAAATGAACAGTTGTAATACAAAATAAAAATGTATTGAGCAGAGATAAGTAAAGCCAAGCTATGAGAAGATTTTCCTTTTTTTTTACCATTTCAATGGTTTATTTAAAGAAACCAGTTGTTTTTTTGTGTATTTCATCGTTTTTAAAATATTAATTATAGGAGTTGACATAATAAACTTTTACTGTTTAATATCGATCAGATTTTTATGCAATTGTAAAATAAAAAAGATTGTAAGTATCAAATCTGAACGGATAAACTTTGAATCTTACATTTCAATTTAAATAATTTAATTATTATTTTTAGTTAGTGTGTGAATTTGACAACTGTTTCTTAGTTTCTCTACAATGAATGATGACATGTAAGGTGCAAAGTTCATCGGAATTCGTTATCAAAGTGAGAAAAAAAAGAAAAATATTAGTACTTAGACTAAAGTGGATGCTATCATTTCTATATCGCATGGGCTAAAAACTAAAAAAAAGACTACTTTATACTAGTTTTTTTTTTTCAGGAGTTCGAATTCGAAAGAATATCTGTACTTTTTAGGGGAAATGTTATGCAATGTGTCTAAAAAAATTAAGTTACATTTTTTGGTGGTGTTTAAGATTTAAATTTTTTTAAAAATTGTCTGAGGCTTCATGTCATTCTTCGATCTTAAATTCAAATTTAAAACGGAAATTTGGTTGGAATATTTTTAAACGAAAGACATTCAAAGAGTATTTAACTGATATTGATTAATTAAAATAAATCAATCATGAAATTTTGTTCCCTGTTAGTGTTAAATATTATCGTGAAAAATATGAAAGGTTTGACTTTTGTTTGAGATTTTTTTTTTTATAATGACGACACTATCTTTAAATAATTAAACAAAAAGTGACAATGATTTATTTTAATTTGTTGTCATGAATCAGCAAAAGAAAAAAAAAAGAAAAGAGAAAAACGTGATTGAATGAAAATAAAAAATAAAAATTAAGGTTGATATTTTTAAATCCATCCCAAAATACAAAACTGTTGAACATTGATGATTGGGAAGGAAGAAAAAAAGCGAAATAACATTTTTTTCCCTCTTCTTCTGGCGAAAAATTCGGGTGTCGACCTTCTTGTTTATTTAAAAGCAAAGCTCGTTTTCACATTAAAAAAAAGGGGTGGGAAAAAGACGATAGTAAACAAAGAAAAGATTCAACAGAGAAATATATTATAAAAGTTTTAAAAAAAAAGGCGGCGAGGTTAAAAAAAAAATAAGAGAAACAGGACAAAATAAATAATCTTACCTTTCATTTACGCAATCCAAAAGAAATATGAATTTATTCCATGCATTTCACTCAACGATTAAAAAAAACGAGTGTCAAACTAATGGATTTCAATCGGCTGCAGACGTATCCTTATCTCGACCATTATTTCACCTGGGTACGCAGTCGAATTGTTAAGCAGCTAAATAACCCATACTTCGTGAAGGGAAATTTAAAAATTAAAATCTCCTGATAAATAATTTCTATTTCTTTTTCTTGTATCAATAAAATCAAGGAAAAAATAAACAAAAATTACAAGAATAAGCAGCCACTTTTATTTTATTACATTTTTAAAAGTTTATACAACCAAAAAATAAATCTCTCTCATCTTTCTCTCTAGCTGGACTGACGTAGTAAGACCTGCCGCTTCAGTTGAAAGATCGGAATAGTACAATTTTCCTGACCCACCTTCTGCACTTTTTTTTTTTTGTACACATATTTTTGTTCTTGTGCTGTTCGAGGCTAAGGTCAGTAGGATATAGACAGTTTGTAAAAAGATTACTTTGGCATAAAATCGGAGTTTTATGTTTCGTTCATATGGAAGTAGTTTTCCTAAACTGCATTAGACTTCTTGACTAACAAGGCTATCTACCGTTGCTTTGCTTTCTTTCATGCAGCATACACAGGTGTGATGGTAGATCAGCAATTTCATCGTCTACTTTTACTAGATGTATTTTGATCTGAATTTTTCAATGTATAATGTCTAATGTATGTGATTAATGAAGAAGCTTTCGGGTTGAAAAGTAAGTATTTGCTATATATGATTTTACAATTACATTCGAACTAAATGTCCTTGTTGTGGACTGGACAACCTGGTAGTAATATGAAAATGGAGTCACCATTATAAAATAGACTGGTTGTCCAATCCACCACATTAATAATAAAAATAACTCAGAGAACAATATAACAAGAATAATAGCAATGTATTAAACATAGTTACAGGATTGATTATTTTGTGCATGCAAGATTTAGTGGAGAAAGTTCTCTCTTGGATGTTGAAGAAAATGTATCAATGTTCATACTGGAAGAGTTCCTGAAAAAAAGAAATATGATGTTCGTACTAATCAGTAGTTGAATATAATTATATATGTAGTGAAGTATGTTTGTAAGAGAGAGAGAGAGAGAGAGAGAGAGAGAGAGAGAAATATTTTTGGTGTAACTAATTGCTAAACACAATTAGCGCAGTATGTGAGTTGGAAAGGAACTAACGGCATTCGGACTGTTAGCTCCGAAAGACAGATTCCAACTGGTCTAAACACGTGTGAACGTCAGCTTATATATTTCTGAATAAAGCGCGGGAAAAAGGTTTCACGTGCGGTACTAATGTATAAGTATGTGTGTATATGTGTGTGTACGTGCGTACATGCCGATATGTGTATAAGTATATACATGCATGTAGAAGTGATTCTACAGTACCTTCTGGCCTTCTTCACATATGTTGCTTCCCTGGGTCAGAGTTTGAATAAACAAAATGAGAGAAAAGATTGTTGCGTTATTCAAATAAAATGATATTTATTTAAACGTAAAATGCACAAATTAACTGTAATTATTATGATATTAAAGTTGGAAAATTCTTCTCATTGATCGCAATGGAATGAACATTACTAGGCTTCCAGTAAGGAAGAGAGTAAGTGGAGTTGGGCGACAATATTAAAGTGGGTCCGCTGTTAGTTTGATGAGAAAGACAGGACGACGTGGTCGACTTGTGTCTCTTAACTGCTGTCAATCCTTTTGTCGTGTTGAATGTAAGTTTGGCTTGTTGGAACACAGAGGGCGCATATACCTGTTTGTTTTAGGGAAGTCGTGTGGGTTACATGATGGCCGCTTCGTGACGTCACTCCAAACAGTGACCCCAAGCGCTAGTCATTTTTCAGTTCGTGGACAGCAACCAAGCGAGATTTTTTTTTCTTATCTAAATCAGCCTTACACAGCAGCTTACAAGCACATGGTGCCATTTCCCTTTGAGACATAGATGAATCTGACCCGTTTAAATCTAGAGTCATAAAAATGACTTCTCCAGATCAGAAGTATCTACAAACTATATGTAAAACTTACTTTTGTTCCTCCTTATACTTTGCTTTGCGGTATATATATATATATATATATATATATATATATATATATATATATATATATATATATATATATATATATATATATATATGTAATATATATATATATGTAATATATATATATATAATATATATATGTAATATATATATATATGTAATATATATATATATTAATATATATATATATATATAATATATATATATATATATATATATATATATATATATAATATATATATATATGTAATATATATATATATAATATATATATATATATATATATATATATATATATATATATGTAATATATATATATATGTAATATATATATAATAATACAATTGACTCTGTACGTATTCAAATCTTAAAATGTTACACAAGTAATTTTTAAGAACCACGAATAACCGGCAGAATCTAACTCCGTTATCGCCCTCGGCTATAAAGCTTTGGACAACGAGGGGAAAAAAAAGAAAACTGCGGAGCACCGACAATACATACAGCACTTCACAGCAAAGAAAAAAACCCTCAAACGGAACAAACCACAAAGAAAGAAAAGTGCTCGATACTCGGAGTTAATAGATAAGCATTTCAATTCAAATAGCAAATTTAAAAAAATATTTAATAGGAACACTATTAAACTGAGCTATTCTTGTTTACCTAATATTGGTAAAATAATTAACAATACCAATAAAAGTAAATTGAAAGATAATATTAATGCCCCTAGTAATAATAACGTTAATAAACATAAGTGTAATTGTAGAATTAAAAAGGACTGCCCTATTAGAGGTAATTGCAACCAGGCAAACGTAGTGTATAAAGTTAAAGTTTACGTTAACGAAAATGACAAAAGCCCTAAAACATACATAGGATCCACACACGATAATTTTAAAATTAGGTTTTACAACCATAAAACTTCTTTTAAAAACGAGAAGTATAAGCATAGCACAGCGTTATCTACCTATGTATGGGAAATAAAAACCAAAATTAAAAAGGACCCCATTTTGAAATGGGAAATAATAAAAAAGTGCCCTAACGATAACAAAAACAATAAATTTTGTAGGGTATGTGACGAGGAGAAGCTAGCAATAGCTAAATTTGAACCTGCCAACAAACTTATTAACGCTAAAACAGAAATACTAAATAAGTGTAGAATCCACAAAACTAAATTTCTTGCTTACTGTACCGGACCTTAATGTGAACCCCCTCCCCCCAATTTTTTTTTTTCCTTCGAACACCCCCTTCCCCAATTGGGTTAGTCTTTAATAGATGTCTATTTATTTGATTAGTCCTTGGTCTGCCTTTGCCCTGACGAGCCGTTGTGCGAAACCGCGGTAGGTCTTGGCGATCTTGCGATTTTTTCTCGTGTGTAATATATATATATATATATTTCTCCACGTGGGACACTTGTATATATGTATAGTTTTTAGTGTATCGAGGCAGCAAATAATTTTCTAAACATATACTGTTAAATATAAGAGACAATGCATGTCTATTATGTTTAATCATGAGCCGTTCTAAACATCGTATTTGGCTTTAATTTCAGTTGAAATAAAGACAAAAATTTTCCAATATTTGGATAAAGTTTTATTAATTTGGTTCTAAGCTTTCGGTTCATATGAGCCATCTTCAGGGAGGTTAAGTATAGTTTTGTGTATATAAAAGTCTCTCTGAAAACAAAGCATGTTTGTCATTTTTTTTTTTTCCTTTTAGCCGTCGGATTTCGTAAGATTTGATTGCACAGAAAATTCGAGCTTACATACCACAATACCTTTCACCAACCAATAAAATCAATGTATACATTTATACATTCACCAATGAAAAAGCTCCTTTCACTTAATTTTACTATCTGCTGATGTCGGTTAAAAAAAAAAAACTTATTTATTGGCCAATCAGGGGCAAGGAAAAAATCTAAAAGCTGATCTAATTCTGTTTTCCACAAATACTTAAATACGCGTGATCTTTGCTTTTCTCTTCAGAGAGTCACGGGTCGTCTAATAGGACGCCAAGTTCAGGTGGCCTGTATTTTCTTACTCTCTCACCTTCTTTTTCGTGCTGCATTTATTGTTTCTTTTTCTTTCTCATGTACTGTCAACAAAGAAAGAAAGAAATCACAGAGAGCTACTAGCTGGCCGATTGACGCCAAGCTCAGATGACCGGCTTTTTCACACTCTCCCGCTTTCTTTTTAACAACACACTAATTGATTCTTCCTTTTCCTCATTACTTGTCGGCAACAAAAAAACAAAGAGGAACAAAGACGTTATTTATGCTTTCATTTCATCTCAAAACGAACTTGTTCACCTACTACAGTTGTAAACACTCATAGCAACATCAGATTTATTTCATTTTTAAAAGTTTATACAGCCATGAAATAAATCTCATATCTTTGGTTATTTAGCTGCTTGACAATTGTTATATCATGGATATGGCAATGCCCATAACGTAATAAAAGTTAATGGGAGAATATATCTTTCTTCCAAGTGCTCCCGTTACAGGCATTTTTGTGCTCGTGTAGGTTCCAGAAGCCCGTGTTTATTCATCAGCCGATCCCATTGTCTATTTTTATTAAACTGGAAATCGAAAGTATGCTTGAAACCCGGAAGCCTGCGCGAAGCTTATGCACAGTGTGTTCATTATTGTCATTTGCTCCTTTGATTTGATGCTATTTACTTCCATTTACTCTACAAATATCCTCCCCACTAGATTGATAGTTAAGAGAAAGTTCATAAGTAATACCCAGTTTAAAGTATTTGGACTAAGTGACCCTTCTTACCGATTTAGTGGTGCGATATTGCTGACTTGTTTCCGTTGCTGAGTCAGTCTGGGGTGACTTGTTACTTGGATGCGGTGATTGTGATAGCGTTGTTGGTTGTGATGCTGATGCATTTCCATTATCAATATACGCAGGCTTGACCCTATCCACTGATATATCCTGTTGATTTCCGTTGAGCAAAATGGTTTTTCGTAAATTTAGATAAATGTCTGGTAGTGGATCTATAAAACTTTGTATCACACCATATCATTCTATTGTCAAAGAGAGTTGGTAATTAAGACAGTTGGAATGATATCCCTTTTTTCGTTAAAGGAATAGTAGTGTATTTTTATCATGGAAAATGAGGACAAAACTGGAAGCGGCCGAAATGTGGTTCTACAGAAGGATGCTACGGATATCGTGGACTGAGCATACAAGCAACAACGAAGTATTAGAAAGAATGGCAACAAAAAGGAAATTGATGCTGAGCATCAGGAAGAGACAACTGAAGTTCCTGGGACATGCAATGAGGAAGGAGAGCCTGGAGAACCTGATACTGACTGGACAGATAGAAGGAAGGAGAGACAGAGGAAGGCAGCGGATAACATATTTGCAGGGTCTGATCAGGTGGATGATGGAACGGGGGTTGCCAGGAGCAACAGGAGCAAACATACTAAGAGCCACAAGGGATAGGGAAACGTGGAGATCCATGATCGCCTACGTCCTGAAGGGACAGGGCACATAGAAGAAAAAGAAGAAGTGTATTTTTCCTGTTCACATGCTATAGATTCAAAGCTAATATCAACAAAGCTAATATTGTGTATTGTAGTTCTAGATAGGGTGTATGCTACATTGTTGCTTGTATCATGTCAGTCAGTTAAGTGCTATACGTGATACACGCTTTGGGCGATCATGTCTCGAAAAAGACATCACTGACTGGGCAGAAGATTTTCCCACTGTAGGTTACCATTACTTTCTGCTGGAGAATGGTTGCCAAATCTGTCCCGATAATTAACACATAGCTGAAGATTAAAGCGACCGATTAATACCTTTCCCAAGGGTATTTGCACGTAAGTGAATGCAATGAATTCAACTTGAATTCGAACTCGGCTCTACAATTTCTTGTTCCGAGCCCAAATCCACTGCACCACAACGCACTGTATCTTGTACGTGTTCGATATGTGAGGTAAACTGTGATATATAGTCTAGTTGTCTTAATTCTCTAGAATATTTGTTTGTTGCTGAATGTAATGAGTATATTATTGGTTTGTAATCAGTGTAAAGTGTGAAATCTCTACGTTCTAATATGTTGATAATTCTTGATAGCATGGTAGATAGCAAAAAGTTTCCGAGAAAAGATACTATGGTTTCTCTGACCAGAAGTTAATTTTGTGAACAGAAAGAAATGGGTTGAGAAATAATCTGTTGCATCACAGCTCAGAATGCAACTGCTGCTCCATCTGTTTTAAGGGTCAACCTGACAGTGTCATCAGTCCGTAAAAGTTGTAGTTTGGTGAAATTGATTATAGCGTGTTTGGCACTCTTCATGTCATGAAGTCATCCCTTGTTCCCGGTTTAGGATGTGGTTTCCGGCTTTTATCTTTTCCAATCTTCTCACTTTGGTTTCTTTTTTTTTTTTTTCAATTGGAGTAGATAGATCTATCTATCGCCCGGTTCACACTCCACCCACGTCTGTTGAACAGGTTAAGAGGCTCATCCCTTGTTCCCTGTTTAGGGTGTGGTTTCCGGCTTTCTCTTTTCCAATCTTCTCACTTTGGTTTCTTTTTTTCTTTTTTTTTTTCAATTGGAGTAGATAGATCTATCTATCGCCCGGTTCACACTCCACCCATGTCTATTGAACAGGTTAACCCTTGTTCCCTGTTTAGGATGTGGTTTCCG
Source organism: Ascarosepion bandense (assembly GCA_037127315.1). Lineage (NCBI taxonomy): Eukaryota > Metazoa > Mollusca > Cephalopoda > Sepiida > Sepiidae > Ascarosepion > Ascarosepion bandense. The sequence continues at coordinate 4,679,329 of JBBBDQ010001604.1, forward strand.
GCTTTCTCTTTTCCAATCTTTTCACTATTACGTAGCCCCCTGCCCATCAGTGGCGTTACCGCCTTGCTCGGGGTGATATGATTAAAAAAAAAAAAGAAAAAAAAAGTTGTTCTGCATTTAGAGAGATGTTCATATTTTTTTCCTTTGAGTAAAGTTGTAAATGAACCGAGAATGTTTGAACGCTTAGGTATGAGATTCCTGTAAAAATTGATGAGACCGACACATCTCCTTAATTATTTGACTGACTGTTGGTGTTGGTAGACTGATGATGGCATCTATTTTTCTTGAATAAGATTAATGTCTTCTTTTGGAATTGTCTCCGAGAACATTAAGTTTGCTAACTCTAAAGAGGCACTTTGCGAAGTTGAACCTTAGCCTATGATGCGTACGTCTACTGAGCACTCGTCGTAGATGTTGGTCATACTCTTCTTTGTCTTTGCAAGCTATTATTAAGTCGTCTACATAAGCGAAAACGAAGGGTCAGTCAGTCAGTTAAGGGCCATACGTTTGGGCGATCATGTATCTTCCGATCCATGACTAGGCAAAAGATTTTCCCGCAGTTCGTTGCCATTTCTTTCTGTGACAAGATAGTCGCCAATCAAGGCTATAGAACCCAATCTGCCCTGTTATTTAATCCATAGATGGATGGAAAAGAGATGGAATAGTACCTTCCGTAAGTGTATTTGCGCAAAAGTGAATGCAATGAATTCGAACTCGGCTCTCCGATTTCTCGTTCCAAGCCGATATAGACACTGCACCACAACGCTTTAAACTTTGTCTCTGGAATGGTTGAGCGGCACCGCAGAGCTCAAATGGCGTTTGAGTGAACTCAGAGAAGTTAAAGGGGATGGTTACCACAGTCTTGTGAATAACTTCATCAGCGATTGGTATTTGGTAATATGCACGAACTAAGTCGAGTTCGGAAAAATAGTGCAATCGTGTCGCGATGTAGCAAAACACTCAGGAACTGAAGGGGGTAACGGTTGGCTGAGCTCACTGCATTTGGCCGTGTATAACCACAGTATATCAGCTATTTGGAACCAAGTTTATAGATGATCTCCTTGCTCCAATGAACGCTGAAATTCTCGTTTGGCGAATTTTAACTTGTTTGGATTTAAACTGCGAGCGGTGGCCTGTGTATGTTATCCAGTGGTCTGTATTTGGTATTTTGCTGAATGTTTGATACCGGTTAATGACTGCGTTAAGTCTGGCAATTGTCAAAATGTGGTTGCAAATTTATTATATAATACAGCTTTACAAGTCAACCATCCGTCCGTGCATGGAGTACTGCTGCCATTTATGGTCAGGTGCCCCTGCCGTGCTCCTCAGTGTTCTTGACAAGCTCCAAAGGAGAGTCTGTAATGTGATAGGTACTGATCTGGCGACTCGTCTGCAGCCACTTTCCCATCGTCGAAATGTGGCCTCCCTCTGTCTCTTCTATAAATACTTTCATGGATTCTGCTCGGATGAGCTTAAGTCACTGATGCCTCCTCAACAGGTGTTTACCCGTGCAACCAGACTGGCAACTGGGTCCCACCCATTCACAGTCAGGTTAGCCAAACGCAGACGACAATTCTACTCCTGCAGCTTCCTCTCTCGCACTTCCCGCCTGTGGAACTCACTCCGGTATTCTTGCTTTCCTGACGGCTACGACCTCCAGAAATTTAAAAGCAAAGTTAATACTCACCTACTAACCACTGGACACTAGCTCTCTCCCCTCCCCTGTATAATCTTCACGTTCTCTCCGCCCATGTATCTGTCATTGCACCTGCTTTCTCAGCTTTCTATTGTTCCTTTCTAACTAGTTTGTACTCCTCACTCTTTTCTAGTTAATCTTTTTACATTTATGTAACCCCCTGCACATCAGTGGCGTTTCTGCCTTGCTCGGGGTGAAATGATTAAAAAAAAAAAAAAAACTTATCCCGGTAGTAGAAAGGGACGTGCAAATTCCCGATGTTTTCAATCGAGTTTCCTCATCAGTGAAGGCGTAATTGGATATATTAAAAGAGAGTTTAAACTTAGTCAAAAAGTTTGCTGCGATGATGGGTGTTTTCACGTCAGCTATTATGAAAGTCTATTTGAATTCTCTCCGAGGCCCTAGATTTAGCGTGAGGGTCCTTTCACCATATGACTAAATAACAGTTCCATTTGCGGCTTGTAGTGTTAGTGTAGAGGTAGTATTTGTTCGTTTTTTTTAAGTGTCGGTGAAGCTGGTATGACACTGACCTGTATCTATCAAGAAGTTCTTCTTGGTAGTGTTGTCTTTGATGTATTAGGTTGTCCGAGAAGTTCATGTTGATGTTTAAGAGAAATTAAACCACAGACAAAATTATGCCATTAAATATTTATTCAACTAAATATGAACCATTCTGTCGCATATTTTTTTATCTTTCCCTCAACTTAAAAATTCCGTCTTCCCAAAAGTTCGGTGGGATCCTGGAAAAGAACTCATTAAGACGATTTTTTATATTATCCGAAAAATTCAAATTTTTACCATTGTGATTATTTTACACCTGAATATTTTGCACCTGAATAAATGAAACTCGAAAGGAGCAATGTCTGGCGAAGATTGCGGGTGGGATAACATATCATATATATATATATATATATATATATATATATATATATATATATATATATATATTAATCAAGCCTATATAACACAATTTTCGATTCATCGCAACAACCATATCTGCTCTGAAATGTATCGTAATGTCCACAAATGTAAACATGTTACGGAAATTAACGAAGATTAACGAAACATGGTTATAAACAACCGACAATTTGAAATAATTTGTTTGAACAAATTAGTTAATTTCTGTAACATATTTACATTTGTTGACATTACGATACATTTCAGAGCAGATATGGTTGTTGCGATGAATGGAAAATTGTGCTATATAGGCTTGATTAAAACCTCGTTTAGACTGAAGGTCATTCGTGGTCGAGAGGCCTAAGACGTTGCCATATATATATATATATATATATATATATATGTGTGTGTGTGTGTTTGAAATGAATTGTTTGAACATTATTTTTATCGATATTCGTATTTAAGTAGATATTCTGTTTTTAATTAAACAGTATTACATATTTATCGCAGGTTCGAATCCTGCCGAATGACACACATTTTCGTAATAAAAATTTATCGTAAATAATCAGGCCAGTAGATATAAATATATAATACTGTTTAATTAAAAACAGAATATCTACTTAAATAGGAGTATCGATAAAAAATAATGTTCAAACAATTCATTTCAAATTGTCAGTTGTTTATAACCAAGTTTCGTTAAAATTCGTTAATCTCCGTAATATATATGTTTTTATACACAGTTTGATTTTCTTGTTTTATACCCCTCTTATAGTGGGCTGTCTACTACCAAGGCCAAATTCAGTTAATCTGTTTCAACCAACAAATACACTTCACTATAACAGATAACCCACTATAGATTCATCATCTCCATTTGTTTGGTCAATTCTCTTACATCTTCCTTGAGTTGTGTTAACTCCATGTTGTTTTCTGAGACCAATTGTAGTAATCTCTTGCTTTATGTGTTACGAAATCTGTCAGCGACATCAGCTAACATCTCAAGATTTTCATCTTCTGACATAGACGCTAAAATTTGTTTGTAGGTTTTATAGTGGAAATTTTGTTTAACGGCAACCTCTGTGGATTATTTAATGCTAAAAAGGTGAGGTTTTTAAGGTATTTTTTAAATGTTCAGTTATAGTGAGAAGGTTGATTTAATCAGATTTTGATGAAATTTTTTAAAATTTTTATTCTAGAAACTGAAGATGTCTTCCAGTTTTGTATTCATAAATGTATTACTTGTAATATATTTTTTTCCTTCAAAAATGTATTTTGGTGATAATTTTTTTTCTTCAAAAATGTATTGTTAGTTATATTTTTCCTTCGAAAATGTATATTTTTCTATAAAATTGTATTTTTATGCTTTCATAGTGTTTTGACCCTAGTTTGGGGGTTAACTATTTGCCCATAGCTGAGACCCTAACAGGTGCTATCACTCTGGGTCAGGGGGGTACTTGGGAACAACAGCAATTAAAAGGTGATTCCATGCTCCTCAAAACCTCCCAATCAGAGGCTTTGCTGCCGGATGCAGTTTACCGTCATACCCAGGACCGGCTAAAATTTGTATGGTGGTTGTAAGTAATTTATCTAACCACATCCTTTTTAGAAATAGAATCGGCTATGGAATTGTCTCCAAGTAGCGACCTCGAGTGGCGTAATAACTGAGATAGTGTTCTGTCACTAAGTTCTACGCTGTTAAATATATTGAGTATCATGCTTTCTTTAGATTTTTTTCCATTCGTTTAATTATTGCTTGGCATGAAATGTCATATGGACATTCTTAGAGCGTAGTTTCAAGTAAGTCCGTTACCTCTACGGTTATTTCAGTGGCTAGTTTTATAGATAGAAATAGAATCTTTTTACTCCAACCTAGACAATGCCAAGGCTCAATGTAAAAGCAAAGAAATTAGAATCATCATGGGAGATTTGAATGCCAAAGTAGACAAGAAGAGACAAGGTATGACAACTGGCAACTTTGGATTAGGAATCTGCTACGAACGAGGAGAAAAATGGGTCCAATGGTGCACAGCAAATGACCAGGTAATAACTAACACCTGGTTTCAAGAACACCCACAACGTCTATGGGCACGGAAAAGCTCAGGAGGCGACACGAAAAACCAGATAGACTACATAACCATAAACAGAAGATTCAGAAACGCAATGGTTCAATGCAAAGCCTATCCAGGCGCCGACTGTGGAAGCGACCACGTCCCAGTCATCTGTAAACTAAAGGTGAAACTCCGGAGATTGAAGAAGCCTAGTGCAGTACCAAAACTGAAATACAACGCATTCGTGAATGCCCTCAAACTACAGAAAAAATACACTAGCAGCATGAAAATCGAATATGAAGAAGAAATTGGAAACGAACACTCGAAATGCGACTCGCTCAAGGAAGCGATAGTGACATCAGCAAACAACGCCTCAAAGGAAATCAGGCGAAGAAGAAAAAACGAGTGGATGACTGAAAAGATTCTCGACATGATGCAAAGGAGACAGAAAATGATATCAGAACATGGAATGGAGTACAGGGAACTACACAAGGAAATAAGGAAAAATGCAGACAGGCTAAAGAGGAATGACTCAATGACAAATGTGCAGAAGTAGAGAGACTGAGAAGGAATAATAAAGCTGACATGCATAAAGAAATAAAAGAACTGACATGAAAAAAAACCTGCTCTTCAACAGGATGTATAAAATCCAAGGTTGATACAATCATATTGAAGAAGAAGGAAATACTCCAAAGAGGGGAAGAATATATAAAATATTTTTTCCACGAAAAGAGAGAGCAACCAAAAATACGCAAAGATTAGGACGGACCAAGCTGCAATAGTCAAACTGAATAGAAACAAAGCAGCTGGACCAGACGGCATAGTCATAGAGCTGCTGATAGCCCTGGAAGAATTTGGCATAGAGAAAATTACTGAAATAATAAATGAAATTTATAATAGTGGTGTAATACCAGATGACCTCAGCAAGTCGAATTTTATGGCACTGCCTTAGAAGCCCGGAGCAAACGAGTGCGAACTCCACAGAACCATCAGTTTAATGAGCCATATAACAAAACTGATAGTACGAATCTTGATGAATAGAGCAAGAATCAAACTTAGGCCAGAGATAAGACGAGAACAGTGCGATTTCGTCAAAAACACTGGAATATATTAATGATTTGGATGGTCTCTGAAAGGGCAATACAAATGAAGAAGGACTTGTACCTACGTTTTATTGATTATGCAAAGGTGTTTGACAAAATACGCCACAAAGAACTGATGGAGATACTTGGCAGCCTCGACATATTTGGGAAAGACCTAAGAGTAATCAAGAATCAATACTGGCAGAAAACTGCCTACATACGGACAGGTAACGATTTCAGCAGATATACAAAGATTGAAGAGGGCGTAAGACAAGTATGTGTCTTTTCACCAGATCTGTTCAACTTGTACATCAAGACTATTCTGAGAACCCTAGAAGTTATGCCAGGATTCGTCATCGGAGACCACATTTTAAACAATATAAGGTACGTAGATGATACAGTGCTGATAGCAGACATGAAAGAAAAAACTACAAGACCTCCTACAGAAGGTATCGGTGGAGAGTGACAAAAAAGGACTACAAATAAACTGCAAGAAAACCGAATGCATGATCATCAGCAAAAAGCACAGCTTAAAATGCCAAATACAGGTGGGGGATACTAAAATCAAGCAGGTACAAAAATGTAAATACCTGGGAAGTGTTCTAACAGAAGATGGAAAGTGTGACACAGAGATCCGAAGGCGAATTGGCATGGTGAAGGAAGCATTCCAGAAGTTGAGTAAAGTATTAAGACACAGGACACTTTCGCTAGAAACAGAGAAGAGAGTACTAGATTGCTATGTGATGTCGGTTCTTCAATATGCCAGTGAATGTTGGACAATATTTTCGAAGATGACGGAAAAACTTGAAGCAGCTGAAATGTGGTTCTATAGAAGGATGCTGTGAATATTATGGATCGAGCATGTGAGCAATGATGAGGTTTTGGAAAGGACAAAAACGAAAAGGAAATTATTACTGAACATCAAGAAGAAACAGCTAAAGTTCCTGAGACATGCAATGAGGAAGAAGGGTTTGGAGAACCTGATACTAAGAGGCCAGATGAAAAGAAAAAGAGACAGGGGAAAGCAGCGGATAGCATATTTGAAGGACCTGATCAGGTGGATGACGGAACGAGGGTAGCGTTGTGTGACAGGAGAAAGCGTGCTAAGAGCCACCAGGGATAGCGAGATGTGGAAAGAAATGATCATCTACGTCCTGAAAGGACAGGGCACATAAAAGAAGTTTTATAGATATCAATTCTTATATTTTAAAGCTAATAACTGAAATACAAACAAGTACGAAACACGTACAAATAAATCTTACAAAATTCAGTACATACGAAAACATTTTTTGAAAATTCTGTACAAACAGAGCTTCAAATTAAATAAATGTTTTCTGGAACCTGATTGGATATGACAAATCACATGATGTGTTTTCTACGACTTCTACGAGGTTGAACTTCAAATGACATGAAAAAGTCAGAACTCAGGTTACTGGTTACAATCTCTTACAAAAAATATAGGATTCTGAGCCGAATATAAGTCATAAAAATGGCTCACCAGAAAGACAAAACGAGGTGAGTCAGCGATAAGATCTCGGAAGACGAACAAGATTTTGCCCCGATAGACGTTACCATGACAACACATAAGCAAGCAGTAATTTTTCTACATTGAAGTCATACAAAGCGTGACGAAAGTAAGTCATGTTTCCTCTCTTTTGTTCACATTATTTAAAATTATTGCGACCGCACGTAATCAGCTAGCAGCTACTTGTTTCGATAGCGAGCGTCACACACGCACGCCAATCGAAATTAGATCTTTGCATGGCTGCTACAAAGAATAATAAAAGTTTATATGTAAATACTTGTACCTACCTACATAAATCTTAATGTGATATTTTAGTTTGATTTTCTTTTCTTTTTTTTTTTTTGTTAAGTTCGTTGTTTTTTTTTTGTTTTTGTTTTTTTTAACCCTGTTTCTAATGTTGTGTTGTATTTGTGGGCACGACACTATGATTTTATTTTTTCAACTAATTGTCCCACTGGTTTACAACAACGTAGTAATATTATAGAGGCTGAGATGTAATTTTCTTTGCGTTGAAAATTGCTTGTAGTGTCAAGAACCGCATATTTATATTTAGAACAGTATAATTATATTTAGAACTGTATATTTATATAAGCGAAATTGATATTTTGGAACGATCATCGTTAACATTGTCTCCTTGGGTCTCCTTCAGTATGTGATTAGTCAGGTGAATCCGTGGTCTGCTAATACGGTTAGGTATCTCTTTATTAGACACAGATAAATGCTGTGTTCGTGTCGGCGGTCGCACATTGTTGTGGTTAGATGATGCACTGTTCGTTCCTCGTCGGATCGTCCATATTTATTGTGGTAATATTCCCTGCGTCGTTTTTTGAATAAACAAAATGAAAGAAAAGATTTTTGAACAGTTCAAATAAAATTATATTTATTTAAGCGTAAGATACACAAATTATAACTGTATTTATTGTGAAGTGGAAGTTAGAAAATCAAGTGGTGTAATATACTACATTTCAATTAAATATAAGGTTCAGTCCCAAATTCCTTGACGGTTTCTGGGATCCACAGACACCTGTAAAGTAAACGAAAATAAACACTATCAAATCAAAGAGGCACTGTGCATAGGCTTGCAGCGTTTTGTCTTTGGTAAAGGGTTTGTAGGGTGGGAAGTAATTTATTACCCACACGGCCGGGGAGACGCTTTTGGACTCTATCGAGACTGGTCAGGGAAGACTGGGGAACTTCTCCCCATACAAGGAAGCAGTACTCTATCTTCGGCCTGATCGGGCTCTTGTAAAGATAGAGGATAGCACGAGGAGTCGGGTTCTTACTGGAGTGTTACGGGGAACCGGTTATTTTTTTCAGTATCTTTAACGATAGTGCGTATGTATGTGTCTGGGTAGAGCTTAACTCCCAATAGGTGCTCAATGCACGTGGCCTCCCTGAAAGAACATTCGTTCATCGTAATAGGCGAAAATTCAAGGTCAACTCGGTGATGATGGTGTGGTGATACCGAGCAAAAGCGATGGACCGATGTTTGCTCTATAACGACCAGAAAGCAAATGACCAAAAGTTGTCTGTGTGCAGGTGGATCCGCGCAGATGTTCCGGTTGAAAAATAAAAATTAATCAAATATCAAATTTCCATTTCGCGGGCCTACGAGAATTTTATTTATCAGCCAATGATAAAGCCCAGAATCAAATACAAGTGTGAAATCCCAAACGAGCTGCTGTGATCGAAAAAGAAGATATAAAAAGCGGATACAGACAGACCCCAGCAGGCAGACCTCAAGGAGAAGAGCTTAATCAATATCCCCTTGACCTAAGTCAAGTGGCTACTACGCTTGCCTCTTTCCTTCTCCCCTGTCTCAAAACTACTTACTGACCTAAGGAGCGACTACATCAAAGACATTCCTCATTTACACGCTCCCCACATTCCTAAGGCTTAAATCTCTTTCAGTTTATTATTTGCCATGAACATGTTAACTTCCGTAGGACCTATATTCAAGTATTACTTTAATTGTAAAAACATTAATTGATATGTGTATATATAAATGTTGTTTTCAACTCAAATTGCTTTTCTTGATTTTATAATCATTTTATGACTTATAGTGGGCTATCTACAACAAGGCCAAATTCCGTTAACCTGCAACAATATACGACTACCCTTCTCTAGAACGGACTCCCACTACAAACGGGAAAATAATAGATATGCAACCCACTATAATGGAACGTCACTATTTGGGCTTTTGAAACAGTGAATCTGATTAAACAGTTTTCCTCCACACGGAGCTGTCTGCGATAAGTCAGAGTAGGAATCACCTGGTATCTTGAAGGCAAGAAGAGTAGATGGAAATAGCAAGTAAATTACTCAGTAAGCCTGTGTAAATAAATAGCAGATCATGGACAAGGAAAAGTATTAAGGTTCAAACATTGCTTAAAATGACAAAAGATGGAAAATTGTGGACAGCCATAATCGCTCGCGTCATTCAGGGACACAGCACGTAAAAGAAAATACCTATCTGGGATTCATCGGTATTGTCACATTGTCAGTTATACTCGCAATACAAGATAATAACGCTGGACATAGCGGAAGACAAATATTTACGCAGATGTTCCGGTTGAAAACTAAAAATTAATTAAATATTAAATTCCAGTTCGCAAGCCTACGCGAATTTTATTTGTCGGCCAATGGGAAGCCCAGAATCAAATACGGATGTGAATTCCCAAATGATCTGTTGCGATCCAAAAAGTCGAAATAAAAAGCCGATACAGAAAGCATCGCCAGACAGACCGACCCATACAGACACACACGGACAGACTCGAGAGAGACGAGAGTAATTAGTATCTCCCTTAACCAAGTCAATTGGCTTACTATGCTCGCCTCCTTTACCTCTCTTTTCCTTATTCACTGTCTCAAAACTACTTACTGACATAAGGAGCGGATACATCAAAGACATTCCTTACTTACAACGCTCCCACATACCTAAGTATTAATTCTCTTTTCAGCATTTTATTGCCATGAACATTTTAACGTCCGTTGGACCCATATTTAAAAGATTACTTGAATTGTAAAAACCTTAATTGATATGTGTATATATAAAATGTTATTTCTCAACTCATTTTACTTTTCTTGAATTACAATCTTTTATGACTTATAGTGGGCGATCTACAATGAGGCCAAATTCCGTTAATCTTCAACAATATACAACTACCCTTCAAAAGAACGCGTCCCCACTATATATTAACACATAAATTGAACAAATTTTATTTATCTATTTCAAAGTTGAGTAGTAAAGGAAAGTTTATGAAGTTCCTTTTTTTTTTTTTAAATAATAGCAAGAAATATGAGTCTATAGCGTTCAAATATAAAAATTCGTTTTAAAACTAAAATTAAAAACTGTTTTATTTATTTTTAATGTCTAATTTTAGGTGTATTTGCTAAATAAAAACAAAAATAATATCAGTCAGTTTAGTGTCATACGTGATACACGCTTGGGCGATCATGTCTTGAAAGAATATTTTCCCGCAGTAGGTTGCCATTATTTTATTCGGTAGACTGGCTACCAACCAAGGCTATAGAACCCAATCTGTCTCGCTATTTAATCCATAGCTGGAGGAAGAAACGATGCATTAATACCTTTCCTAAGGGTATTTGCGCGTAAGTGAATGCAACAAATTCACTTAGAATTCGAACTCGGTTCTCCGATTTATCGTTACGAGCCAATATGCCCTGTTTCACAATCGTAAAATTTAAAGAATAATATACTCCATCAGAAGTGCTTCCTCCACCAGAGAGTGTCACACAGGGCCACTGCTCTATCGTCTCAGTTCCTTTGCACGCCACTGTTTGAAATGCTTCGCTAAGGCCGATAATATAAGCAGCGAGTATATTACGTTGTGGTACAGTGGAGCCGAGTTCGAATTCCAGTTGAATCCATTGTATTCACTTACGCGCAAATACCCTTGGGAAAGGTATTAATCCGTCTTTTCCTTCCAGTTCTGGGTTAAATAGCAGGACAGATTGGGTTCTATAGCCTTGGTCGGCAACCAGTCTACCGAAGAAAGCAATGGCAACCTACTACGGGATAATCTTCTGCCCAGTCAGTCATGTCTCTTTCGAGACATGATCGCCCAAGCGTGTATCACGTATGCCACTTAACTGACTGAATATAATAGTTGGAAACATGATCAAAGTCTTCTACTGGGCATAAAGTGGGGGATCGGTTTTATATTGTTATGCAGTAATAAACTGATCCCCCACTAGCTATGAGTCAAATAACAGGACAGATTGGGTTCTATAGCCTTGGTAGGCAACCACTCTACCGAAGAAATCAATGGCAACCTACTGCGGGATAATCTTCTGCCCAGTCAGTCATGTCTCTTTCGAGACATGATCGCCCAAGCGTGTATCGCGTATGGCACTTAACTGACTGAATTTGACTCTGGCGAAAATTTGAACGCTGGACGCGTGAATAGAGATGAAACTTTTCCCATGACTTCAGTTCCTCTCTTCTCCTGTTGTTTTAGTTTGTTTATTTTTCTTTATTTCATATCTAAAAGGATTTTTCACATAGGTTCGCTATTTATTTTTCTTTCTTTTTCTATGCCCAACGGCTAACTCCTGTGAAAACAAAGTTTTCATTGTAGAAAAGAAAATTTCGCATAGCCTCGCGAATTAAATTTTTATCTTTTTCTCAGTTCGCCGGCCAATCTCACTCTAAAATCACATCATTCTGTTCATTATGACTCTTCATAATTTTCTTACTTTTTGTTAGTCCTACCAAACCCTGTTCTACCATCCATCCACTCAAGCCAATCAAGTACTTGTCAATACTTCTGACATGAGATATTATTTACATTATTTACATTGTTAGGGCTATTGTCCTCATTTTTATTGCCATGTTTACAATGTTTCAGCCGTTGTATGCTCCGGTCTTCTTCAGGTGCTAGGAATTTTGAACTGAAGCCGTTATTTCGATCACTGGGGTATATCATTCTCATTCCATGTGCGATGCCACTTCCGATAACCATGTAGTTATCTCCCTTTAACCCAACTCTCTAAGTTGCATGACATGTTTTCTTCTTTTAATCAGTTCACCTTAATCAAGACACAATCACCCCTAGTGGGCAGGGGGTTAAACTGAGAGAGAAAAAATAGGGTACAGGGGGTGTCGAAAAAAGGATAAGAGATGAATGGGATTCAAGGAGATTGAAGATGATAATTGACGTTGCATTTAAACTTTGGGCGATTGTAGCTATCAGGGAAGCAAGTAAACGGAAGGGAGTTCCACAGACGGGAAGTGCAAGAAAAGATGTTATTCACTGCTTTCTACTGTTCCGTGAGTATCAGTATGTTCTAAGCCTTCCTTTCTCAACTCGCCTGAATTTTAAGGGAGTGGGTAAAAGGAGTTATTACGATTTCGCGTCCACCACAAGTACAAGTTCAAAATCATTGAGCCTCTCGTGAGGATTAGACCCAACACATATTCAGGAATTCAGCCAGGTAAGAGCCATACGTGATACACGCATTGGGTGATCTTGTCTGGAAATCGACATGACTGGGGTAGAAGATTTATCCCGCAGTATGTTGCCATTGCTTTCTGCAGTAGACTGGTTGCCAGCCAAGGCTATAGAACTCAATTTGCCCTATTATTTCACCCATAACTGGAGGGAAGAGACGGATTAAAATTTTCCTAAGGGTATTTGTGCGTAAATGAATGCAAGGAATTCGACTAGAATTCGAACTCGGCACCCCGATTTGTCGTTCCAAGTCGATATCCACTGCACCACAAAATACGACAAATGTCAAGAAAAACAACACGAAAAGAAATGTTTTGTAGAAAAATCGAAAGAAGAATCATTTATTACATATATACGCAATAAATAAACAATTAGTATTTTTTAGTCACTTATTTGTTATGGTAGTAAAATACCTTCAAAGTTTAAAGAGTTCGTTTGTTTAAGTGTCATGTGATTGTTTTAGAAAAAACCCGAAAAAATGAATAATCAGAGAAAAAGTTCACTTATGCTTCAATTTTGAGGAGTCATCTGAAGTGTTTTTTGTTATTGTTGTCTCTTTAGTGTCCGAATGAGATCAGTGACCGATTGACTTGTCTGCTACTGAAAACGTGAATAAATAACTAATTCATTCACGTGATCGGCTCCAAACGCAAGTTTATTTTTTGGGCTAAGAACCATAAACACGAGTTATTGGAAGTTCAATTGGCTTTTTGTCCAATTGGATACCAGAATCCCTTAATTTCCTTTGGATCTTATTTTTTAGTATTTTGTACCGAAATTTGTTTTTAGTGATTCTGATCTGATTATTTACTAAAAACTTTGTGTGTGCGTTTTCTACTTTTGGGGCTTCACCTATTCACTGTTAAAATATAAGATGTTGTATCCTATAGACTTGATAATAAGAAACTAAAAGGAAAACTTTTATGCTGAGCTTGGTGGTTGCGGGTCGAGGAGCTTTGTCTGGTGGCCGAAAAAAGATACCTACTCAATCATTTTACTGAAGAAAAACTGATCACGGCTAAAGAAAATAAAAATTGATTTAATTTTTCAAATAAATAAATAAATAAATAAACAAAAAAAAAACTAATGTATTTCAACAAAATATCAAATTTGTAATATGCTTTCTCTCCGACTCTGAAAAAAAAAATCTAAGTGGATTGGGGGTGTTTTTTCTTCTGATGAATTAGGAGCACATTTTTTTGTCTCTGTTATTTGCGAAAAATGTTCCTCTATTAAATAAATTTAAAAAAAAACAGGATTCTTCTGGGAATTGGTGGGCACGTGACCGGCCAAATGCGATGTTTACTAATTGAGAAACAGGAAAGCAAATTAACAATAGTTTGTTACGGTCTACTTTTTCTTTTATGTGCTGTGTGTTCCTTCAGGGCATTGGCGAGCATGGCTCCCCACAATTTCCTGTCCGTAGTAGTTTTTAGTAAATTTTGTCTTTTTGCTCTCTCTCCCAAACTTTACTCTGCTATTCCATGCACTCAAGCTCGCCAGTAGGTTATGCAGTGTCTGAATCATAATTACAATCTTTCACTCAATACAAGGCTCAAGAGCCTCTCATGGTAGTGAAAATTACTGTGTAGTGTTCTATGGGCGTAAGAAAAGGCAAGTGAAGTTCGTGGTGCTATGTAGGAAAGATAATGGCTAACCCAAGACATGAAAACTTCATGATTGTAGTGAACGGGGAAAACATCCTCCTGGGAGTCTGACACACAAAACAGTAACTTCCGAGGAGAAGCTGTCCAAGTAGAATTTACTTCCTACTAATAGAATACAAAGAGAATGAAGATGATTGACTCTTGCATATGTAACATGGGGAGTCCCAACTTCAAAAGTAGGTGAACTGTATTCATTGGTAGAACCAAGGACTGTAGCTCATCATAACAAATATGCGATAGCGATAGATTAGACAGAGGCTCGTGACATTTCGCTTACAGTGGATGTGTCTAGCCACACTGATGAGCTGTGATACAGCGAAACAGGCCTGTATGTGGATGAGTAATACATTATGCTCTCATTACGATTGAGCTCTCTAGAGAAGAAAATTTTAAAACCAGTTTTCATTTCTGCGAATATGCGTGACTCTTCATAAAATATATTGAGTTCTTTCGGTGACTGGCGTGAGTATACACTGCTTATATATAACACGTTAAAATTTCCCTTCTCTGATTCCAAGAGCCTATGGCTTGTGGGGTAGTGACTCCGACTGACTCCAAATCGCTCGAGTTTCAATCAGAAGCAAGTGGATGTATCTAGCCACACTGATGAGCTGTCATACAGCGAAACAGGCTTGTATGTGGATGACTAATATATATGTATATATAATATTATAAAGGATTTTCGATTATTACAGTGGATAATACATATTTCACCGCTTTAATGTTCTTATCGCGGCTAGTCAGATCCAAATGGTACAACAGTAGGCAATCGAAATTATATAAAATATTACTCTTTTAAATTAAATCAGTGAATTTAACATTGAGTTCTCTTGAGTTCGTCTCTTTGGGAATTTACCCGGATTACATACCAAGTGTCCAACATTTTATATATATATATATATATATATATATATATATATATATATATATAATGGATTCTCCCGTCGCGTTCAACGTATGAGGGTCCAACCTTTTCCCAGCAAGACAACCACACAGAGATTTGTTTATAGTGGTGAAGGCATTGTGTAGTACCATCCACACTTCTTGGAACTGCTGATAACAAACAATTGGTGCAGATGACTGCCACAGATCGCACGAACAGCAGACCTCAATTATTTAACCCATAATTGGAGGGAACGAACGGATTAATACCTTTCCCAAGGGTACCAGTGCGCAAGTAAATGCAGCGTGCTCGACTGAAATTGGAACTCGGCTCACCGATTTCCCCCTCCAAGCCGACATCCACCGCACCCCAACGCACATCCGTGAATGCTAACAGCACCTGGTATTCCCAAGTGGTCACCCACCTAAGTACTGACCAGGCTCAACGTTGCGTTATATATATATATATATATATATATATATATATATATATATATAAGTTTCTTTCGTGGCTTGTTTTGTACCCGGAATTCTATTTTGTTATGAGCCATGTCGAAATTCTCAACTTCATCAATATTTTTTGTGTTTTTATCCCTTGTGTTTTTCATCTCGACCGGGCCAATCATTGGTTTTCCCACTCTAATATTTATTTTATCCTTCCCTCTCCGTTAATGAGTGAGCTTCTTGATTCTGTTTAAAGACAAAATATGGCGGTCACACGTATTTTTGTGAAGTGTAAGAGTCTTAGTTTAGTTTTATTTAGTCACTGTGTTGGGCCAGGAAGTTTTTCTCGTCAGAATCAGTTTTTGCACATTTATAAATCTACCATTCATCCGTGCATTTAATACTGTAGTCATATTTGGTCTGATGCACCTGCTATTCATCTTGAGGTTCTCGATAAAATCCAAAGGAGGATCTGCAATATAATCGATCCGGACTTGGCAGCTCACCTTCAGTCACCTTCTTACCGACGTTATGTGGCTTCCCTTTGTCTTTTCTACGAGTATTTTCATGGAAACTGTTTTGACAAGTTTTTTCCCTGGTTCTCCGACCACATGTATTCACTCGTGCAACCAGATTGGCATCTAGGCCTCACTGTTTTACAGTCAAAATAGTTAAATGTAATCATCTCTTCTATTCTAACAGTTTCTTTTCTCGCATTTCCCGTTTGTGGAACGTCTTACTGTTTGCTTGCTTTCCTAATTACAATCTTCATAAGTTTAAATGCAACATCAATTACCATCTTCTATCTACTATCTTGTCTTCTCTTCGACATGCGACCACCCCTACTGCCATTAAAAACTGGTCGCATATGGCAGGTTGTCGCTCACTAAAGGCTCATAGTCATGACCTATTTACCCCAGGAACGTATATTCCACTCATCAGAATGTACATATTAGAATGTTACCATGTAATCTGGTAATAAATAAATGAGAATATAAGAAAATGGCCAAACTTTAAAGAAATTTATTCAGCATAATTCATTTCAAAATTTCAGAAAACCTATCTAAAACGTTTAACAAGAGACCAAAATATTTATTCACAAAAAATATTTATTTGGTGGACTGAAAAAAAGTATACGGTTTCAGTCTTTTTCTTAGAAGTGAGTGATAGCAAAAGAGAATCTGCGATAATACATGGAAAAAACATACAAAAAACTGACAGCGATCTTGGGTGGGGGGTAGAGAAACAGAGAGATAGAGATAGATATACTCAGATAGAAATAGAGTAGATAGATACACAAAAAATAAAAGGAACGAAAGAGATATACATTTGAGAAAGGGACATAATTGTGATTTTCTCAATCCCCGAATTTATTCAAGTTAGTAGAGCGACTTCGATAAATCTCTTGAACATGTCAAATGCAATACATGTTGTACAAAACAGCCGATGTTTGACCGTGAGGTGAACTCGAGCAATGTACATTTCAACAAGAAATAACAGGTTGATACAACACTACAATAACAAAACAATGAGGAAGAGTTCTTGGCTAAGATCAAATCAAAATGAAATAGATTACTCATTTAGTTTCTCCTAATTTAGAAGTTCGCAGTGTACGACCAAAATGGATTTTTTTAAGCGGTCGCTTGATCAGTGATTTTCAGTCGTTGATGTTAGTCGCTGGTCGCGTTCTGGAGGTGGTCGCTCACTAAAGGTCAATTAACATTAGCAAATCGTCCGTGCATAAAAACGGTCGTTAACAACAGGTGATCGCTGACGAAGAGGTCACATACGGCAGGCTCCACTGTATGTGTATATATATATATATATATATATATATATATATATATATATATATATATATATGCTCTTTAGATGCTGAATGTGTTTTTATCATTCTTACCAGTGTCAAATAAAATATAGATATATGAAACAAAATGTTTAAAGACATTATTTGCTCTAGCTTCCTACTGTTAGATATAGAATTCTAACTTACACAGCACGAGTACATTATTATTATTATTATTATTATTACTATTATTGTAATTATATTGACGGGGTAGCTATAAGATCGCCTTTCACTATCACTTTCGCCAGTTTCTACATGATTCACGTATAAAAGAAAAGTTTTAACAATTTTGCCATATCTATGATATATGTTCGATATATCGATGACATTCATACTAATGAAAAACCCAGACGAAATAAAAACATCTTAAAGAAACCTTTATGGAATACTCTGCTCTACTCTTTACCTATGGACGTAACATTAACATTAACAATAAAATGGCTTTCTTTGACGTTTTACTAGACGTTAACCGCCATATTTTTACTACTTCGCTGTATAAAAATCTGCAGGCAAAAATTTCTTCTCTTTTTCACGACAAAATAGAATTCCCTCATAAATATAAAATAGCTGTTAAAAAAAAGAAAGAAGACAAGCATGATTAACCGAGAAAAACAATTTCCTTTTACGTTCTTCTTCAGAAACATCATTTTATGAAGAATTATGCAACATAAAACAAACACTAATCAACAATAATTTCCCTAACTAGCAAATAAAATTATCTTTAAAGTACTATAGAAAAAAAAATCACAAACAACCATTTTGATATAAACAAAAATAAAGATACCATTAACCTATTTCATCGTAAACAGATAATCTCGCTTCGGTTTACATGTTCTATCCATTGTAGAAATTCTTCAAATCAGGTTTTCGTTAAACGTCAAACTTCGGAGTATCGGGATTCGATACAATACATATTGTTGTGGCACTGCTCGTAATTAGGCCTTTTAGAACAATTCTACGACTTACAGTGAAAGAATAAAATTCAGTAGGAAAAGACAATGTACTATTAACAAATAACATTAATTTTTATATAAAACAAGAATACGAGAATTTGGCTGAATATATTGAATGAGTAATGCCATTTTGCGGGGTTGTTACTAGAGTTCTTGAATAGTATTTAAACTGTTTTGCGTACGTATGTGGGAACGGTGAAATGTGGTTACATGTTTGTTTGTGTGAAAGAGTTAGTATGTGTATGCGTGCGTAGAAGTAGTGTGGATAAAGGATATAAGCAGAATTTGGTTCTTACTATACACGCTTGGGCGATCATGTCTCGAAAGAGACATGACTGACTGAGCAGAAGATTATCCCACAGTAGGTTGCCATTTCTTTCTGCGGTAGACTGGTTGCCAGCCAAGTCTATAGAACCCAATCTGTCCTATTATTTAACCCATAACTGGAGGGAAGAGATGGATTAATACCTTTCCTAAGAATATTTGTGCATAAGTAAATGCAAGGGATTCAATTGGAATTCGAACTCGGCTCCTCAATTTGTCATTCTGAGCAGATTTCCACTGCACCATAACGCACATCTTTTGGCGGTATCTATCTAAATTGTGATGACTAATAAAACAACCTTTCTAATTTGTATTCTATGGCTTTGTATTGTACGGCTTAATTGGTGTGTTTTAAGATGGACTACAATTATTGATCATCATCTCACCCGTTACACCCAATGGTGTATAGGGCAGCAACTTTTTGTTACTGTTTCCGTAACAACTGTTTTTTATTTAATGGGTTAGGGTTGTTAGCGCTGCTCCCAATCCCCAAACCTGGAGAACCGTTCTTGGTCCCTACGTTTACAGCACCTGGTATTCACAAACGGTCCCCCATCTCAGTACTGATCAGGCTTGATATTGCTTACCTTCGGTGATCAGACGAGAACCGGTGTATTCAACACGATATAGCCGTAGACACTACAATCATTAGTTTATAAATATTTTGTAGACGTGTTTTAATGTTTATGTAACTTTTGTTGGTGAAAATGCTTCTCATGTTTAAAATTATTAAGTTTATAATTAACATAATAATTAGTTTTATTGTATGAATTCGGTTGCCTATTTTATTAGCTACTAGCAGTATAGCCCGGCGTTGCTCGGGTGCAATGAAAGCTTTGAAACTAATCCATGGTCTTGGAGCTCAGACTCTGCATAAAGAATATTTGTGTGAAGTTTGGTGAGAATCGGATAAAAATTGTGGATTTGTTTAAAGGACATACAGACAGATAAACAGACACACACACACAAACATCTTGCCTTTTATATATAGAGATATTATCGATTTTCTGCACTATTGTAAGAACTGCAACCTTGAAACTTCTGAATATCGTTTTTTATGTCTTTGTCTATGAGTGCATCAAATTTGATTAAAATCGGACCACGCCTTCTATAACCCGATTTTTTCGATTATCGATTTTCGAGATTTATCGAGGGTACCTCGACACAAAACCTAGCTAAGAACACTCGCAGACGCTTATAGTACAACTGTGTAAATTTTCAAGAAAATCGGTCCAGCTGTTTTGGAGTCTATAGGTAACGGACACACACACACACACACACACACACACACACAGAGTTCCATTTATAAATAAGTTTAGATTTTAGTAAGCACGACACCATTTCAATCGTTGCTGCTGTTGAAAGTTCACAAGTCTTGTGGTTTCTGTTATGTGGCACAGTTCTTTGGGATTCTGTAGCGCCAGGATATGAAGTTCGAAGAAGTATGGTCCACACTGAGACCAACATGCTTCACTCGCTCGAAGCCATATTTTTTTAACCATCGATTTGATAAAGTGCTTCAGTTCTACACAGCTGACAGTTTAAATATTTTTGAACGTGTTTGCCGCTGTTTAATGAGACTATTAAAAAAATATGAATCGAAATTTTAGGTTAATGTTTTATTTTCGTAACAACTTATGGTCTTGGGTGAAACTACATGGGGCGTAGCCTATGTTCAATTTCTTTATCTCCAATAGTAAATTTGTTATAGCTGTTACGTATACCAAGGTATTTGGAGTATTTAGTACTAGCAGTATAGCCCGGCGTTGCTCGGGTGTAATGAAAGCTTTCAAACTAATCCATGGTCTTGGACGTTGTCACGAAAGACTAAAAAGCAATAGTTGTTTCCAGTTAAAGCGAAACCGTAGACTGAAAGAAAAATGAATGGATGTTAGTCAAATTTTGATTTCCTGCTATCGATATCAAATAAGTTTTTTACGTCGTAAACTGAATTTTGAAGGCTAAATAAGTCCTCTGAGTACTGAGACTAAGAACTACAATTATAGCTACTTAGAGCCAAACCCGAAGCAAAAACTAAAATAAAAGGGCTGAAAATATACAGACATACAGGCAGATAAACAGACACACACACAAACATCTTGCCTTTTATATATATATATATATATATATATATATATATTATCGATTTTCTGCACTATTGTAAAAACTGCAACCTTGAAACTTTTTAATATCGTTTCTTATGTCTTTGTCTATGAGTGTATCAAATTTGATTAATATCGTACCACTCCTTCTATAACCCGATTTTTTCGATTATGGATTTTTTTATATTTATCGGGGGTACCTCGACAGAAAACCTAGCTAAGAACACTCGCAGACGCTTATAGTACAACTGTGTAAATTTTCAAGAAAATCGGTTCAGCCGTTTCGAATTCTATAGGTAACGGGCACACACACACACACACACACACACACACACACACACACACACACACACACAGAGACAAAGTTCCATTTATAAATAAGTTTAGATGGAAAATCAACTCCAAACTAGGATTGATAAATTAATTTTGTTCATTCCCTAATGAAATCCATTCCCTGATGTTTGTGTGGACATAATTACTAGTGGCAGTGATGGGTGTGGTTTCTGCTCTCGTTTTGTTGAAGTTATATTTCGGAATACAGTTTAATTTCTTTAAAATATTATAGGATGAGAAAGAATTTTCACGAAAAAGAGATATTATGTTAGCTGTTTGTTGGTTGATTTTGCTTAGTGGTATATCAATCTTTATAGGTTATTTAATATTGAAATCTAAATATTTTGTACGCAATTGTATGCCTTCGACTAAAAAATACATTTTTGATTATTTTGCAATAAAATGTAATGTTGGTGATTTTATTATAAGTATGTATTGTTAATTTTTTTTATATAAAATGTTTTGCTGGTATTTGTCTATATTTCTGAGATGAGGTAGTATTTACAGTATTCAGACTACTGTCCTCATCTTTGTTGCCATTTGTACGACGTACAAGTTCAGTTGTTATTCAACTTAGGGACATATGGCCCAGTGGATATAGACGTTGGTTAGTTCCTGACTTGACTCTTAGAATTGTGAGTTCAATACCAGGCTAGAGCAGTGGTGAACAAGTAACTTACAAGGTTACAGGGAGATAACTCATGACTTCCAATCGAGGCTTCCTGCAAGGAATGGAGTTCATATACCCCAGTAATTGTAATAAAGGGTTCAGTTAAAAATTCTTCAAGAAAACCGGAGCGTACAACAACCGAAAAGTCGTACAAATGGCAACAAAGATGAGGACAAAAGTCCGAATAATGTAAATACTGTATTTCTGGTATTTTTATAATAAAATGTATTTGCATACTTTTATAGTGTTTTCTTTTGTTTGACGGGTTCATTATTTGTCCATGGTTAGAACCCTAACAGGTGCTACCACCACGGTTTATGGTGGATCTAGGGACAACAGCAATTAAAGAATGGTTTTACACACCTCAAAACCTCTAATCGGAAGATTAGAGGCCTTCTGCCGGATGTAGTTTATCGTCATACCTGCGATGACTATCTGAATGAAAATAACCTTTTAGATAAATATGATGAGGAGGTAATAACTGAGTGATTTCCCCATTTGTTTCAGAATGTTTTTTTAATACAAGAAATATTTAAAAAAAAAAAGGATTTTAAGCTCCAATGTGCGTGAGAAGGTATTAAATGAATATAGGACATATGAAAATATAGCCAACTCATCAGTGGGCAACAGCAAGAATATTGCGAGAAAATGCAACAAAATATAAAATCATATATAAAATAAATGTATATTGGGATTTAGATTCCCTGCTTCGGCTCAATGATTGTTGGTGTCAGCAGTATTCCAGACTTGTTTAAATCTTTCATGTTTTGTTTTAAAGACAGTATCTGAACCCGGTATCAAGCCATCTTTGTACAGCTTCTAGTGGGTTAGTGTTCTTTTTGTCAATTTTTAAGTAGAGCTGGTCAGAAGTTTTCCTGAACAAATCGTAAATCCTAAATAATTTTCAAACATCACTTTCCTTACTATTGAGCCCATAACTGTAGGGATGGATATACATTTCCAAGGGTATTTGCCTGAAACTGAATACGATCAATTTGGCCAGATTTTAAAAAGATAGCTCACTGATTTTCTTTCGGAATCATTAAACGTTG
This sequence comes from Ascarosepion bandense, assembly GCA_037127315.1. Taxonomy (NCBI): domain Eukaryota; kingdom Metazoa; phylum Mollusca; class Cephalopoda; order Sepiida; family Sepiidae; genus Ascarosepion; species Ascarosepion bandense. The sequence goes on from JBBBDQ010001604.1 coordinate 4,702,321, forward strand.
GTTGGTTGATTTGCTTAATAGCATATCAACTTCTTATGGGCCATTTAATGCCGGCATTTAATTTTTTTTTTTTTTTGAGATTTGAAGTGATAAAAATACTTGTTATTCTGCTTTCACAAGTGAATACATGGTAGATGATACTCAACGTTTGTGCATATCTAAGTTTGTTTAGACATAATTACTAGAGGCGGTGATACATTTGTTTTATGTTGTAGTTTTTAAAGTCATATTTTGGAATACACTTTGATAATATTAAGAAATTACAGGATATTATATGGATCAATGTTATGAAAGAATTCTTTCATATTAGTTCTTTGACATTGTTTAGAGGCATATCAGCAAATATGGGTTATTTTATAACCAAAATCTAAGTAATTTGAACACAATTTTATAGCTTCAACTAATTATGTTTTGAACGCAATTGTATACCTTCAACTACAGATAAAATATTTTTGCTTATTTTACTATATGTATTTTTTTTTTTAATCATATCACCCCGAGCAAGGCAGTAACGCCACTGGTGTGCAGTGGACTACATAGGAGTGAAAAGATTGGAAAAGAGAAAACCGGAAACCGCATCCTAAACAGGAAACAAGGGATGAGCCTCTTCATCTGTTCCATAGACGTGGGTGGAGTGTGAACCGGGCGATAGTTTAGTCTATCTACTCCAATTGAAAAAAAAAAGTGAGCAGATTGGAAAAGAGAAAACCGGAAACCGCATCCTAAACAGGAAACAAGGGATGCGCATCTTCACCTGTTCAATAGACGAGGGTGGAGTGTGAACCGGGCGATAGTTGTTTTGTTTATATATATAAAAATATATTCCGGGTATTTGTACTATTAAAATGTGTTTTATATTTTCAAAGTGTTTTTGCTTGAGAGTTTACCATTTTCCTATAGCTGGGACCCTAACAGATGCTTCCACTCTGAGTCAGAGTAGAACTTGAAACAACAGCAATTAAGAGGTGGTTCTACGCTCCTCAAAACCCCCAATCTACCGATCAGAGACCTTACTGCCAGATGTTGTTTATAATCGGAGCCAGGACTTGCCGCTAAGAGTAAAACTACTCAGTCAGTCAGTCAGTCAGTCAGTCGAGTGCCATACGTGATACACGCTTGGGCGATCATGTCTCGAAAGAAACATGACTGACTGGGCAGAAGATTATCCCGCAGTAGGTTGCCATTGCTTTCTGCGGTAGACTGGTTGCCGACCAAGGCTATAGAACCCAATCTGTCCTGCTATTTAACCCATAACTGGAAGGAAGAGACGGATTAATACCTTTCCCAAGGGTATTTGCGCGTAAGTAAATACAATGGATTCAACTGGAATTCGAACTCGGATCCCCGGTTTCTCGTTCCGAGCCGATATCCACTGTACCACAACGCACATAATGTTTAGAAAAAAAGAAATTCAAATAAAGAATTATCCGATCTTATAATCTCTTTTATAAATTTAGCGTTGTGACAGTTTTAAGAAATTCAGGTTAAAAGTCGCTTTGAAAAATACTCATTCCTTCTTGCCAATCAATATTTAGTTAATAGCGAAATGTAATTGATTTTTCAAATATTTCCATTTTTATTCGCATTAATCTAAAAACATCAGAATTTAACAAAATTAAATTCTTTTAAATGAAATTCTGATTATCGAATTTATTTTTTAAGCATTTCTGTTTTCCTTTACATTAAGATGACGTGTTGCTGCTAGTGACAACAGTAGTTGTAGCAATAGTAGTTTTAGCAACAGTAGTTGTAGCAACAGTAGTTGTATAAATAGTAGTAGTAGTTTCACTTTTTAAATTATCATACATAATGTATATTTTTAGCTTTTTAGACTTCATCTCCTTCAGACATCAAAATATTAAAAGTATACTATCATTATGATACACAACAAAATATTGTTTTTATTTTATCATCTCTCTCTCTTTCTCTCTGTCTTCTTTACTCTCTCTCTCTCTCTCTCTCTCTCTCTCTATATATATATATATATATATATATATATATATATATATATATATAATAAATAGCACCTAATGAGCCAGACGAACCTACCTAGGTTTCACCTAAACGGATCATCAGCTTTCCCTGACGATCCGTTTACTCGAAACCTAGGTAGGTTCGTCTGGCTGATTAGGTGCTATTTATTTAGTTTGCTTTACCTTTGTATTGAGCACTTTCTGTTAGATGATTACATCTGTCGGGTTTTTTCTTTGGGTTGCGTGCTGATTTCGGTCCGAACACTTTTGGCTGTCTTTCTTGCCCTAAGCTCTTTCTGTTTTTTAAAACCATTTTTTCCTTCGTTCGATAGTTTTCGAGGAAGGTTTTCGAGACGAGTATAAATATAATCTCGTTTATATATACATATATATATATATATATAGATATGTGTGTGTGTGTGTGTGTGTGTGTGTGTGTGTGCGTGTGTGTGAAAAATATCAAATAAAACTAAAAATATATCTAAAAAAATTTGAAGAAGAAAAACAAAAGGAAAACTTCTCTTAGCTGACACGTTTGGTCCTTTGACGGACTTTGTCAAGGCAAATTTTAAGAATTTATTTTGCAACAAGTATTTATAAAAGTGCATTGTGGTGCATTAGATATCGGCTCGGAATGACAAATCGGACAGCCGAGTTCGAATTCTAGTTGAATTTCTTGCATTCACTTACGCGCAAATACCCTTAGAGAAATGTATTAAACCATCTCTTCTTCCATCTATGGGTTAAATAGTAAGACAGATTGGGTTGGTTCTATAGTCTTGGTTGGCAACCAGTCTATTGCAGGAAGAACCTTCTGCGTGAAAATTTTCTGTCTAGCCAGTCATACATTGAAAGCGACATGATCGCCCAAGGGTGTATCACATATGGCACTTGTCTGACTGATTTTTAAACAAAGATAAAAACGTTGTTAGTTTTCCAAAAATTTTAAAGGGAAGAGACGCTCATAAATATTCATCAGCTTAAGTGAAAAGTCAATGTAAATTATGGAGGATGCTAAGTGATGGAATTTAATGTTCAATAAACGAAAGTGAGTAAATATAAATCACGTCCTTTGTTTTTTTCAAATATCTACTTTTCTGAAAGAATGATTTTCTTTCCCCAAGACAAGAGACATCAATATAAAAATGTCAAAAAATTAAAAGAAAAAGGTTCAATTCATAATCTTATAATATTTAAAATACATAATACATAAATTTATCTCAAACTAAAACCATATAAATATTAATTACATTATTAAAGAAATTACTCACTTTCGTTTTTTGGACATTAAATTACATCACTTAGCATCCTCCATAATTACGTAACTTTTAAGCCTTTCATTGATTGATTGATTTGTTTTATTTTTATGGTCTATCAATCTTTTGCAAGTTATTTAAAGCCAGAAAATATTTTAGATTGTAAGAATTTTTTGTAATGTTTAATAACGATTTACTGATACAAGTCCTACTAAGCTATATCCGGAGGGAGAAGAGGTCGCTTCGTACCTTTCCTAAGTGTATTTGCACGTAAGTGAATATAACGAACCCGACTGGAATTGAAACTCGGTTCTGATTTCGAATTCTGCACCGTTATCCATTACACCCACCCACACATCCAACCTTGCAGCACCTTGAATTCACAAGCGTCTATGTACTGTCCAGATTCGACGTTGCTTAACTTCGGTGGTCTTACCAGAAACGGTCTTTTAACATAATTTGACTGTAAGCCATTATAAAATTTAAAATTTTATAAACTAAGAAATTTGTTACTTTTGTTTATAAGTACATATTAGAAAATAAAATCCTTACATTTACCTCGATAAAGTTCATCAGAGTACGAAACACATCAACTAAGATAAGTTTTACTTTTATCTTTATAATATATATATATATATATATATATAGTGACTTTTCTTGCTACTTATTATGACTTTGTGCTGATTCAATAAACTTTTTATGTGCTCAATATTATCTTTATTTGTTTAATATTATTTTTATTTTTTGTCATAAATTTACTTCTTTTTAATTTTGTTCCTGATATAATCGTTCTTAGGCTTACTTGTCACAGTGATTCCAAGAGCGAAGCCGTCTGGGGTTCCAGCCCCTGTAGACCCACTCATGACAGTATAGTTTAAGATGAAGGACCAGACTGAAAGTAACCAACCCGAAGACACTAACGGCAGAATAGTCAAAGATCTACACGATCTCAACAGCCAAACTGGTCGAAGAGGGCAGTACCACTCGGGCTGGCGTAACCAAGGCAGACCTTGACAGACCAGGTATCCGACAGCCCAATGCAACCAGGTTTGCCAGGTCTCACATGTCACAATCCCCTTTTAAATGGGAGGGAGGCGCTTTTGGCCAAGTGTGTGGATTTCTTCACTCAGAGTTGTCGACCAAAATTATATCTAAACTTATTTATAAATGGAACTTTGTGTGTGTGTGTGTGTGTGTGTGTGTGTGTGTGTCCGTTACCTATAGACTCCGAAATGGCTGAACCGATTTTCTTGAAAATTTACACAGTTGTACGATAAACGTCTGCGAGTGTTCTTAGCTAGGTTTTGTGTCAAGGCACCCCCGATAAATATCGAAAATCGATAATCGAAAAATCGGGTTATAGAAGAAGTGGTCCGATTTTAATTAAATTTGATACACTCATAAACAGAAACATAAGAAATGATATTCGGAAGTTTCAAGGTTGCAGTTCTTACAATCGTGCAGAAAATCGATAATATGTATATGTATAAATCGATAGCACGAAATCAAAATTTGACTTAAATCCATTCCTTTTTCTTTCAGTTTACAGTTTCGCTTTAACTGGAAACTGTTTAGTCTTTTGTGCCAACGTCCAAAGAGTCTGAGCTCCAGGACCATGGATTAGTTTTAAAGCTTTCATTACACCCGAGCAACGCCGGACTATACTGCTAGTTTACTTAAAAGGCATCTTGAAACTCTCTCTTATTAACAACTATATCCAGCACCATCACCTGAAGTGTGGTGGAGATAAAAGGAATAGGGAGAGAGGATGACTATCCCAGTGCTCGGATGTGAGCGGGTGCCAACAACAACAAAGATCGTTATTAATTTGTATTTTTAATCACGTCTTCAGTAGCATAATTATTAGCGATATTATGTAATAAATCAGTATTGCAATTTAGTGATTTTCTTTGAAGATTATCTAGACTTTTATATGCATTTTTAAACAATGTGTTATCAGTATTTTATTTCGAAATATATATTTACTTATTTTACTAACCCTAACCCTAACCCTAACCCTAATCCTAACCCTAACCCTAATCCTAACCCTAACCCTAACCCTAACCCTAGCCCTAACCCTAACCCTAACCCTAGCCCTAACCCTAACCCTAACCCTAACCCTAGCCCTAACCCTAACCCTAACCCTAACGCTAGCCTTCACAACCTCAATACGCACAATTACTTCTTCCTTCCCCCTAACTTACAGCAATTTCACTCTGTAACTCTTTAACTTGTGTGGCTCTTGAGCCTCGTATTTGGGACAGAAACAGATCCATACATTGTGAATAACAAGTATCTAGCAAGCATTGCATCAGCGACTGTAGATGGGAGCAGAAAGGACAAAAAGGACGACCAGAAAATGACACGGTCTGTCCACCTTACGTCAAGGGCTTAGCGGAAAGATTAAAATCTTCGGTTCATATAACATCAGGGCAATATTAAGAAGTAGTTCCACTCTACGGAGAAATCTCTGTCGAGTAAAGCCTAACACAAGGGAGAATACGGCCAAGAATTGTGTATACTCGATTTCTTGCAGCTGTGACAGAGAATATAAAGGTAAAAACAAGCTGTCACTTAAAAGCAAGGCTGAAGGGACATAAACAAGTTGTAGATGGAGGCGAGACAATTAAATCAGTCATAGCCGATCATGTTTAGAGAGAAAGGGATAGTTGTCAGCTTCTGTAGAATTAAGTGAAAATACCGGACAAGGAAGAACATTGTGAAGCTAGACACCTAAAAGAATCAAAACATATACTAGGATTTGCGGGCCTCCTTAGTAGAACTGGCATATAAATAAACTAGCAGTATAACCCGGCGTTGCTCAGGTGTAATGAAAGCTTCAAAAATAATCCATGGTCCTGGAGCTCAGACTCTTTGGACGTTGGCACGAAATACTAAAAAGCAATAGTTGTTTCCAGTTAAAGCGAAACCGTAGACTGAAAGAAAAATGAATGGATGTAAGTCAAATTTTGATTTCCTGCTATCGATATCAAATAAGTTTTTTTCGTCGTAAACTGAATTTTAAAGGCTAAATAAGTCCTCTGAGTAAATGGTATCATTGGTGAGACTAAGAACTACAATTATACCTACTTAGAGCCAAACCCGAAGCAAAAACGAAAATAAAACGGCTAAAAAACACAGATACAGGCAGATAAGCAGACACACACACCTTTGCCTTTTATATATATATATATAATCGATTTTCTGCACTATTGTAAGAACTGCAACCTTGAAACTTCTGAATATCGTTTCTTATGTCTTTGTCTATGAGTGTATCAAATTTGATTAAAATTGGACCACTCCTTCTATAATCCGATTTTTTCGATTATCGATTTTCGATATTTATCCGGGGTATCTCGACACAAAACCTAGCTAAGAACACTTGCAGATGCTTATAGTAGAATTGTGTAAATTTTCAAGAAAATCGGTTCAGCCGTTTCGAAGTCTATAGGTAACGGACACACACACACAGACACACACATACACACACTGACAAAGTTCCATTTATTAATAAGTTTAATAAAGAAAGACAAATGACAGCGAGTCTTCAACCGTAGTATCAGTAGCAGCAATTAAAATCTGGGCAGCAGCAGCAGTAATGAAACATGACAGCCAACTGTAGCAGATGCGATCAGCACCCAGGTTAAGTTTAAAGTTCTGGGTTTACGACAGCAAATTGACGCAGTGGACAAAACCTTGGTTTGTGAATTTGGTGACATAGGGTGACAAATGTTGTGATAACAACAACAAAAATGAGGACAATAGTCCGAATATAAATATTGCAAATATTGTTTCTTCTTTTACGCTTCTTGTTTGTGGAATTTCTTTTGGTTTCTTGCTTCAGACTTTGATCTTCCAATATTTAAATGCTTTGCGTCAGTTCAGTGTAAATATGAGAAAAGTCCCTATCATTGTAAGAGTTGATTGGATCTGAACATAGATCAGAATAAATTTCCACATGATGCTTCTTTTAAAATATTTCATTCATCTGATAATGAAATTCCGGCCATCAGTGAGCTAAGTTCGAATTCCAGTTGAATACCCTGCATTCACTTAAGCACTGGTACCCTTGGAAAAGGTATTAGTCCGTCCCTTCCCTCCAGTTATAGGTTAAATAACAAGGGTAGGACTTGGGGACTCTGCCCTTAAAAACAAATCACAATGAATCTTGATACTCGAAAAGAAAAAAGTATTAATAGACAAAAAAACTTATATAAAAACAGCAAAAAATTGTTTAAAGAAAAAGGTATTACCAGATATAAATAAATAAAATTTAATTAGCAATAAATGACCCAGCGAGATTGATATGCCATAAAACAAAAACAACCAATCATCTGATAATGTCACTAAGGTTGATGAGATTGAAAGAGAATGGGTTTTGAATTTGAGTTTTGTTTAACGGCATATCAACTTCTGTGGGTTGTTTAATGCCAAAAAGGTTGGGTTTTAAGGCATTTTTTTTTAAATGTTCGGTTATAGTGAGAAGGTTGATTTAGATGATTTTTTTAATCTAAAGATGCCTTCCAGTTTTTTATTCAAAAATGAATTACTGGTAATTTTTCCTTAAAAAATGTATTGTAATATTTTTCCTTCAAAATATGTTTCTATAAAAGTATTTTTATGTACGTATTTCTATAAAAGTCAATTTTATAGTTTCATAGTGTTTTGACCTCAGTTTGGGGATAAACCTTTTGCTCATAGCTGGGACCCTAACAGGTGCTACCACTCCGGGTCAGGGTGGACCTGGGAACAACAGCAATTAAGAGGTGGTTTCATGCTCCTCACCCTCCCAATCAGAGGTCTTGCTATCGGATGCAGTTTATTGTCATACCCAGGACCAGAGAATGAGAAGATTTTACTAAAGAGAAAGGACAGTAAAATAACAGGATTCAGGAAGAGTGGAGATTGCGGCTGACGTTTCATTTAAAATTTTAAAGATTTTACTTGGCATGGAAGCAATAAAACAGAAGAGATTTTGACGGTTGAGAAATACTAGAAAAGAAACTATTAGAATAGAACTTACGGTTACATCTAGCTATGTCAATACTAAAACGAAGAGACCTATTTACCAATCTCAGTCAGTCAGTTAAGTGCTATACGTGATACACGCTAGGGCGATCATGTCTCGAAAGAGACATAACTGACTGGGCAGAAGATTATCCCGCAGTAGGTTGCCATTGCTTTCTGCGGTAGACTGGTTACTGACCAAGGCTATAGAATCCAATCTGTCCTATTATTTAGCCCATAACTGGAAGGAATAGAAGGATTAATACCTTTTCCAAGGGTATTTGCGCGTAAGTGAGTGCAATGAATTCAGCTGGAATTCGAACTCGGCTCCCCGATTTCTCGTTCCGAGCCGATATCCATTGCACCACAACGCACATTAATTCATGCAGTCAAGATTCCAGTGAGGAGATCTAATTAGCTCAAGTGACATAATAATATTTATAGAAAAGGCAGAAGGAAGGCATATCATGGTGGTGGGAAAGTGAGTGATGGTAAGATGTCAGGTCAGGACTTTAGTAATAGCTGACCTAGCAACTGATTCGATATATACTCACTACACTTCATGTCAATGAGAATGGGAGAGCAAGAAGGCGGAATGAGTTGCTCTCCTAGAGATTCAAGATGATGGTGAGCAAAAATGGTTCTTTATGATGAGTATATAACAAATATGAACTGAAAGTTCCTGAGAATAGAGTGCTTCTTACACAACTGTAGTTTATTTTGGTTAAAATAAAATGAACGAAAATGAAGAACTGCGCGTATTTATCAATTCCCGCTACAGAGGTGAGGTAAAAGAAAAATGATATTTTGGCTGAAGGCTTGATTCCTTTTATCAGTTCTTAATCAAAGTTAAGATGCTTTTTTTTTTCATTCTTTCTCTCCTAATTCTTTCAAAAGTATTACTGTTTTATTTCATTTCTTATTTTATTTTCTAAAACTTTGGATCTCTAATGCTTGCCCCTTCCTGGCGCTCTAAAACCAATGTAAAAAAAGAAAAAAAGGAAAAAAAAAACAAAAAACACCACCAACTGAATCTTTCCTTATATGAACATTTATTACCCACAAAGCACTGGTCTATCTAAAAAAAGCTTTAACCTCATTTACTCAAATTCTCTGAACGTATTAAGAAACGTGACACTTCCCCCTCTATTCTAATATTAAGACCACAACATGCCTAGTTTAGAATGAGATGAGCTAATCAGCATTATTTCTTTTGAATCATTTTTAGTTTTTAGCGTGGATTACCTCAATGGGCTCCACCAAACGCCCATTAGGTGGCACTGTTCAAGTCTATTCTCTTTCTTCTTCTTTCTTTTTCTTCCTCAAAGTTATAGCAATTCGTAGACTAGAACATTCCCGCTGGAACGCTTTCGGCTCCCTGGTTGAAAACACACACACACACACACACACACTACACACACATTACACATTACAGATACAGAAAAGATACATGAAAATACAGCGAAGATAATGAAAGGATACAGGAAAGATACAGAAAAGATACAGGGAAGATACATTTTTTTTAATCATATCATACCGAAAAAGGCGGTAAGGCCATTGATGTGCAAGGGGCTACGTAAGAGTGAAAAGATTGGAAAAGAGAAAGCCGGAAACAACATTCTAAACAGGGAACAAAGGATGTTCAATAGACGAGGGTGGAGTGTGAACCAGGTGATAGTTTAGTCTATCTAGTCCAACTGATAAAAATAAAAAAGAAAAGAGTGAAAAGATTGGAAAAGAGAAAGCCGGAAACCACATCCTAAACAGGGCACAAGGGATGAACCTCTTCACCTGTTCAACAGACGAGGGTGGAGTGTGAACCGGGCGATAGTTATAGTCTATCTACTGCAATTGAAAAAAAAAAGTAAAATAATTGGAAAAGAGAAAGCCGGAAACCACATCCTAAACAGGGAACAAGGGATGAGCCTCATTACCGGTTCAAGAGACGAGGGTAAAGTTTGAACCGGGCGATAGTTTAGTGTATCTACTCCAATTAAAAAAAAAAAAAAGAGAGAGAGAGCAGATTGGAAAAGAGAAAGCCGGAAACCACATCCTAAACAGGGAACAAGGGACGAGCCTCTTCACATGTTCAATAGACGAGGGTGGGGTGTGAACTGCGCGATAGTTTAGTCTATCTACTCCAATTGAAAAAAAAAAAGAAAAGAGTGAAAAGATTGGAAAAGAAAAAGACGAAAACCACATCCTAAACAGGGAACAAGGGATGAACCTCTTCACCTGTTCAACAGACGAGGGTGGAGTGTGAACCGGGCGATAATTTAGTCTATCTACTCCAATTGAAAAAAAAGAAAAAAAGAAAAGAGTGAAAAGATTGGAAAAGAAAAAGACGGAAACCACATCCTAAACAGGGAACAGGGGATGAGCCTCTTCACCTGTTCAATAGACCTGGGTGGAGTGTGAACCGGGCGATAGTTATAGTCTATCTACTTCAATACAGAAAAGATACATGAAAGTTACAGGGAAAATTTAGAAAAGATACAGAGAAGAAACAGGGAAGGTACAGGGAAGATACAGAAAAGATACCGGAAGATACAGAGACGACACAGTGTAGATACAGAAAAGATACAGAGAAGATACAGAGAAGATAAAGAAAAAATACAGGAAAATACAGAAAAGATACAAGAAAGATACAGAGAAAATACCGAAAAGATGCAGTTAAATATGTAAATATACACTAGTATGAACACCACCCAGCTCTGGCTACAGAAATAGAAGATGTTACCATTTTATGGGATTACACAAGCTACACAAACAGGCCGGACATTATTGTTAAAAATCAGAAAGAAAAAACTTGCCTAATAAATGATATGGCCTGCCTAGCGGAATGTAACATAGCAACAAAGAAATTCGAAAAACTGTCAAAATATAAAGACCTAGAAATTGAAATAGGAAAAATGTGGAAATTGAAAACAAGAATCGGGCCAGTGATAATAGGTGCACTTGGAATGATAAAAAATGGAACAAAACAACACATTGAGAGAATCCCTGGAAGCCCCAGCTATATATATATATATATATATATATATATATTCCGTTTGTAAATGAGTTATTACGCGACCTAGGTTTCTATCATGAGTGCAGTCTTCAGGCGATTTGCAATGTCGCGTAATTTGCAAGAGGTTTTTTTTTTATAATCGTGTCCCCCCAAGTAAGGCATTTTACTGCCACTGTTAAGCAGAGGGTTACATAGGAGGTCAGGTATGAGAAAGAGTGACAGGTTAAAGGGGGTACCAGGAAGAGAGTAAAAGAAGGATTAGAATACTGCTGAGAGTGGTGTGGACGAAGAAAGAAGCATGAGAGAGAAAGAGAGAGAGAGAAAATGCAAGTTAGTGAGATAGTAGATGACTATTGACTTTACATTTGAATTCTTGAAGATTGTAGCTGTCGGGAAAGAGAGTAAACTACAATTTATTGGTTTCACAGTAAAAGGGTGGGACCTAGTTGCTAATCTTGTGGCTCGAGCAAATTCATGCATGGTGGGTACCAGTGAGCTAAGTTCATCTGAGCAGAAGTCATGAAAGTATTTGTAAAAGAGACACAGGGAAGCCACATTGCACCGGTGATAAAGCGATTGTATCCGAGCTGCCAAGTCAGGATTGATTACATTACAGATTCTCCGTTGGATTTTGTGAAGGATACCTAGGTGGATAGCAGGGGCACCTAACCAGATACGGCAGCAGTATTCAATGTACGGGCAGATGGTAGATTTGTATATGTGCAGGATTGTTTCGGACGGGAAAAACTTCCTGGCCCTACACAGAAAACCGACTTTCTTAGCAGTTAGCTAACTATGCACTCTATATAGTCATTCCACTTGAGGTCTGTGGTTAGAGTTAACCCGCGAAGGCTCAGTGTTATAATTTCAGGTAGACTAGACTGATGCATGCTAATGGGGGTTAGGAGCGATTGTCTGTGGTGGTTAATAAATAGCAGCTTTGTTTTAGAAGCATTAAAATTCACGAGCCATTTTTTACCCTAGTCCACCACGGATCGGAGGTCCTTTTCGAGCTCGGCAGACTCTTGATCAAGGCGAGAGTAAAATGTAGTGTCGTCTGCGTATATGCCTATTTGAGATCTTACTTCATCGGGGAGATCGTTAATGTAGATAAGGAAAAGGGTGGGACCGAGAATAGAGCATCGAGGGCCACCTGCGTTCGTTTGATAGTATTGGGAGGCATGTCCGTTCAATACTACCATCATTATGCGATCTGAGAGGAATGACTGGATTAGATCAAACAGTTGTCCACTTATACCGTAGCCCAGTAGCTTGCATAGAAGGCCAGCGTGCCAGACCCTGTCAAACGCTTTGGAGATGTCTAGGGCAACAGTTTGGGCTTCGCCGTTCTTATCAAGAGCCTGGTGTATATACTCGGTGTTGGTCGTGAGCATATCAGCAGTAGACCTGGAGAAGCGGAAACCATACTGTTTGTCAGAGAAGAGTCTGTGGGCTGTGAGAAACTGTATTACCTCGGCATTAATGATGGCTTCGAACACTTTGCCAGAGATCGGTAGGAGGCTGATAGGGCGATAATTAGCGGGGTCGGAGGGTTCTCCGGTATTTTTATATATAGGAATCACAGAGAATGATTTCCAACAGGCAAGAAAGCAAGAATCAGAGAGGCAGTAGTTATAGAGTTTAGAGAGAACAGAGGAGAGTTCAGGAGTACATTTCTTTAGGACAATGATTGGTATTCCGTCACCAGCGCTCGCTTTATGGGGGTCAAGTTTTGAAATAATTTTGAAGACCACCGAGGGATCTATGTGTATGTTAGTCAGTTGGGCCTCAGTTTGGGAAGTCGGGTACAGCTACTCCAGACAAGTCCAGTGTCGAGTTGGTGGAGAATCTACTGGCGAAGCACCCAGCCTTGTATGTTGAAAAGCTGAGGACGTCAAATTCGTTGATTAGAGGCGGGATTGAGGGCTTGCTGCTGTTCAGCACACTTTTACAGAGCCTCCACTAGTCTTTGGAGCCGAACTTAAGGGATGCTCTGTGCTGCTGGATGCAAACACCAGCTTAGCTCTTTTAAGTATTTTCTTGCACTTCTTGCAAGCCGATGCAAAAAGGCGCCTGTTATGGTCCGACGCGTGATTCCGAAAACCGAAAGAAGTGATTTCAGTGGGCAATGGCGGCCGAGCAGGCAGGGGAGAACCAGGGGGGTGAGTGGGATTTAAGTCTTAACTTCCTGGCAGGGATGAAAGCCATCGATGTCAGCCTTAACCCAAGAGGAGACCTCAGCCGCACAGTCTTCAACGGAAAGTCTAAATACTTTATTCCAAGGGACGTCTCACAGGAAATCGCGGAACGAATCCCAATCAGCTCTCTGGTAGCAGTAAGATATTCTGCTGGTCCGAGGTTCTTAGGTGGAGTGGGATTGAAGGGAGATGCTAACGGAAACTACCGCATGGTCAGAGTTTCTGAGAGGGCAGAGTTGTTTGACATTGCAAGAGTCAGGGGTGAAGGTAAGGCAGAGATCCAGTAGTGAGTCGTGTCCATTAGGGTTGTCAGAGAAACGCGTAGGAAACTCCACTACCTGCGTAAAGGAATGAGTGATTGAAAAATTCATGGTATGGACACCGACAAGATCTGTGACGGAGTTCTCCAGCCACTTGGCGTGGTGGGCGTTAAAGTCGCCAAACACAAATATATGGGCAAACGGACTAGAGGAAATGGCCTTGTCGATATTATTGAAGATGCTGTCAAGAAAGGAGCAGTCGGGAGATAAGGGGGAGCGGTAAAGAAGAGATGGCTAACAGAGCTTAGAAGGGAGAGACAGAAGCATATATAAGAATGATGGGTGGATTCAAGGGAGATCACCCTAGCTAGAGGAAGGCGTTCGCTGACGTAAACACCAAGCCCATGCATGTGGATATTGGAGTCATTCCTGAAGAGGAGAAGGTAGCCAGGGACGTAGAATTCAGAAGAGAGGATAGAAGAATCAAGGTTAGTTTCGCAGCACGTAATTTACAATAGGTCGCGTAATAACTCGTTTACAAATGGACAATATTCTAGAGTACTACAATATAATTGTATTGAACACTTTTTAATACGAATGTACACTGGTCTAATCTTTATTATCAGCAAAAACTAATCAATCAATCAATCAATATATATATATATATATATATATATATATATATATATATATATATATATAACCGCATCTTACTCTTAATAAGTAACTATATGATGTTAAGCGTTCTTCAATCCATTGATGAAAATTGTCTTCTTCTTCTTCTTCTTCTTCTTCTTCTTCTTCTTCTTCTTCTTCTTCTTCTATGTGCCCTGTCCCTTCAGGACGTAGGCGATCATGGTTCTCCACGTCTCCCTATCCTTTGAAGCCCTTAGTATGTTTGTTCCTGTTACTCCTGGCAACCCCCGTTCCATCATCCATCTGATCAGGCCCTGCAAATATGTTATACGCTGCCTTCCTCTGTCTCTCTTTCCTTCTATCTGGCCAGTCAGTATCAGGTTCTCCAGGCTTTCCTTCCTCATTGCGTGTCCCAGGAACTTCAGTTGTCTCTTCCTGATGCTCAGTATTAATTTCCTTTTGATTGCCATTCTTTCCAACACCTCATTGTTGCTTGCGTGCTCAGTCCACGATATCCGCAGCATCCTTCTCTAGAACCACATTTCCGCCGCTTCAAGTTTTGTCCTCATTTTCGATGATATTGTCCAGCATTCACTGCCGTATTGAAGAACTGACATCACATCGCAATCCAGCACTCTTTTCTTTGTTTCTAGTGAAATTTTCCTGTGTATTAGTACTTTACTGGGCTTCTGGAACGCGTCCTTTGCCATGCCAATTCGCCTTCGGATCTCTGTGTCGCACTTTCCATCTCCTGTTAGAACACTTCACTGACATCAGTTCTCACAATGCAGTATGTCATCTCCAATTGTGAAGAAAGCAGCTCTCAAATATACAATAATGGTGAAAGACAACAAACACAAAAAGGAAAAATTGTGCAAGAGGAAGGTATTCGCTTTACGTCTAGATAATTGTTGAAACAAGTCCATTCTGATATCGACATTTCCGGTCGAGCCATGTTAATAATGAACGGTTTTATGAACAATCTATTTGAAAGAATCTCCAATATTGTCTTCTATAACGAATGTTCAAAACTTCGCAGTCAAAAAAGGCAAACCGCAGTTTGCCGTATCCTATCGGTATTACCACATTAAAAATTTTTAAAAAAGCCAAAAAAACAAAAAACAAAAATATAGAACAACCAGAAGAAGGAACTTAACCTTCCAGGAGCAGCAAATGTAAAACTGATTCGGCATATAAAAAGGCATCTAAAAATCGACTTAAACAAAAATTCTCAACCCAAATGTCTAGAATTCGTTGTCATATCTGTTGCAGCAGTAGCTCGAGCTATCAGGAGTGGACCGCACGGACCTCCGGCTCCAGTCGGTCATTCTCACCTGCAGCAACGATATGCAATAAACAGTCCTTTTTAGGAAAACATTATTCGACGACTATAAAAAAAAACAAAAACTGTCCTTCGCAAAACAACACGCTTCTCACCCTCTACATGAATATGAAGAGATATTTTTTTTGCCTAGTGCACTGTAACCCTATTTGTGTCGATGTATTTTCTTTAACGCAAATAAACTTGACAATGTATATTTTTTAACAAGTCTTTGTTTGTTGTTGTCTTCCATCATTTAAGTATCTGTTTACGGGCCACTCGCAACAAATCATGCTCTTTCGGAAGGTACCGAAGCAGTGACAAAATTCACCCAAGATAAATAAATGAAGGATTTCTGTTTTTGGAATAAAAGTCATCCATTAGCATTCTTTTCCGTTTTATTTTATTTTATTTTATTTTTATTTTTTTAAGACAGATGTCTTCATTCTAAAGTTTAATTCAAGGAGAAGATTCAGCAGGTTTTATACTGTGACTTTGAGTCCGAGTTGGTTTATAAATAACTATTTGAGTCTGCATTGACTTACTTAACGTTTTCTGTTTTCTAGAAGAATTTCTCAACATTTTCACTGGCTTATTTGGACCAACTATTATTTCACTTTTGGTTCACTCAATCAGTCAGTTCAATGCCATACGTGATACACGCTTGGGCGATCATGTCTCGAAAGAGACATGACTGACTGGGTAGAAGATTATCCTGTAGTAGGTTGCCATTGCTTTCTGCGGTAGACTGGTTGCCAGCCAAGGCTATAGAACCCAATCTGTCCTGTTATTTAACCCATAACTTGAAGGAATAGAAGGATTAATACCTTTCCCAAGGGTATTTGCACGTAAGTGAATGCAATGAATTCAACTGGAATTCGAACTCGGCTCACCGAGTTCTCGTTCCGAGCCGATATCTACTGGACCACAACGCACAATGTAGCTAAATTAGTATATTTAGTCTTGAAATTTCATCCTTTGACGCTTTTTACATTCCATGTCCTCTTTAATTATCATTCCGTGCGTCATTGCCTCGTCATTTTCATGGCCAAACTCATTATCTAACTCTGTTCATTCATCATTTAGCTGGTGTGGGTACCTGTCAGCCTCTAGCTGATAATAAGTGCAGGTGTCCTGCTGCACATTTTCCAATCTGTTGAAATATGTCTTTGTAGAGGAGTTATAACTGAGTAAATTATTATAAACTCCTTAACACTTATACATACAAAACATATTCGTAAAAAGGAGAAACAGAAAGACGTGGAAACAATAAAATGTGTATTATTTATTATCTGGTTGTTATGTGGTGTTGGAGAAACCAGAGAGAGAGAGTAATACTGTGAGTTTGGAGTTTAATGTGGATCAAATAGGGATCGGAATCAGACAGAAGGTGTTATGGTGAAACACACCTATTCCTTAGATAATGGACTCTCCCTACTATATTAATGTTATGGTGAAACACACCTATTCCTCAGATAATGGACTCTCCCTACTATATTAATGTTATGGTGAAACACACCTATTCCTCAGATAATGGACTCTCCCTACTATATTAATGCTATGGTGAAACACACCTATTCCTCAGATAATGGACTCTCCCTACTATATTAATGCTATGGTGAAACACACCTATTCCTCAGATAATGGACTCTCCCTACTATATTAATGTTATGGTGAAACACACCTATTCCTCAGATAATGGACTCTCCCTCTCCTATATTAATGTTATGGTGAAACACACCTATTCCTCAGATAATGGACTCTCCCTCCTATATTAATGTTATGGTGAAACACACCTATTCCTCAGATAATGGACCCTCCTCCCTACCTATATTAATGTTATGGTGAAACACACCTATTCCTCAGATAATGGACTCTCCCTACTATATTAATGTTATGGTGAAACACACCTATTCCTCAGATAATGGACTCTCCCTCCTATATTAATAAAAGTTAACTTGGAGGTTAACTCAAGAAATTCTTGAGAAGTTCTTGGGAAGTTCTTAAGAGTTCTTAGAAGTTCTAGAGAGTTCTTTAGAGTTCTATTGGAGTTCAATGGAACTATTAGTTAGTTCCAGTTTGCACATCGTTGAACTAAGGCAGTTGATATTAGTCGGCAGTTAGCCGAATACTAAGGAGCCAGCTTACAGTGGAAGATTACCCAGTTCCTAACATTTTGGGTGTATTAAGTCGATTAGTACTTAACATAGCACGATTATAACCTTCAGTGCAAAAACTACTCCACAACAGAAGGATAGGCTAAAGAATAAGCAAAGTGTATACAGCCTTCTTCGTATGTTTCTTTTTCTTTTTTTATAGATGTATGTAATGAGTGTCCAGATAGTCTAGTTGTAAAAATTAAAGAAGTGTTTGTAGTTTTCTGATCTCGAATTTTTCCTTTAGTGCTAAAAGCTAAATGTTACCATTATGGCTTGAAAAGGAAAAGGAGCTGAAATTTTCGCTGACCCACGTGTTGTCGACCCGTCCGTTTGCACAGCTTGTTCAAGCGTGAGAATGTCCCGTGTTGTATATGTAAAAGAGAAAATTAGGGTAGATTCTCATTGGTTTAGAGTCTCTGCTGAAGTCACGACGACGACGACGACGATGATGATGATGATGATGGTGCTATAACTGACGTTCTTTTCTCAATTAATGAAAAGAAGAAAGTATAGAGTCTCTGCTTTAGTCATGATACTGATGATGGTGTTAGAACATGATCGTTTATCTATGAGTGAATAGAAAAACGTATAGTCTCTGTCAGAGTGATGATTATGGTCAGTTAAGTGCCATACGTGAATCATCATGTCTCGAAAGAGACATGATGATGGTGATGGTGTTAAAACTTATGGTCTTTTCTCTATGAGGGAAGAGAAGAATGTATAGAGTTTCTGCTTTAGTCATGGTGATAAATATAGCGTTAGAAATGACGTTCATTTCTATATTAGTGAAGGTATAGAGTCTCTGCTTAAGTCATGATGATGGGGATGGTGTTAGAACTTATGGTCCTTTCTCTATGAGTGAAGAGAAGAATGTATAGAGCCTCTGCTTTAGTCATGGTGAAGGCGACGATGTTAGAACTTATGGTCCTTTCTCTATCAGTGAAGAGAAGAACGAATAGTGTCTATGCTAATATTTTTCTTATCATTATGATAAACTATGATCAGGTAATTCTTTCACAATGTTATTTACTATTTTTAATTTTTTAATTTTCTTCTTTCAATGATTGAAATTATAACATGCTAACTTGCCATTTACATCTATTTCTCGTAATAAATATAAATTGGTAGCATAATAGCTGCAAACATTATTCTGGCTGTAAAAAATCCAAGTGAAACATTATGTCATTTAAAATATAAGCTGTATACATTAACGCATGCACATATAAGTAATTTACCATAAAGCTTGTAAACGACTCTGTGGGAATTATCTGTTATTGAAAAAGAGAAAAGGCGTATGTTGAAGTAGCTTAATGCCTGTGTTTAAAGAAAATGCTGGCTGCGTTAAATTTATCAAATAAAAATATCATAAGATTTCCCTCTATTTTCAATCTTTATCATTTAAATGAAACGAGCATGAAACATATTTAAATATCAATTTAAGTATTAAGTTTGTTTATGTGATGATATTCGTTCATTTGCTGCACAGTGACATCGTATTAGATAAATACATTTTGGATCAATAGTTATCATAGCTATCAATATTGTTAAGAGTTTCAATTATCTTACTATTGTTCACCCAATATAAGGCGCAAGAGCCACTCAAGGTTTCTAAAAACGTTGTTTTATAGATGCACAGCGAGGGAGTAATATGTACATATTGTGTGGATATGTAGGATAGAGATAAGTTGAACCTGGACTTGAAGATATTAAGATTATAGTGATCGGGAAAGCATCCACTCGGGAGTTCGTTCCATAATGAAATACTTTTAGTGAAGAAGATTTGTAAGTAGAACTTCTTCTTTGCCAATGGAATATGAAGGGAATGAGTGTGAGTTGATTCAGTGTAAATGGCATGGTAGATATTAGTTGTGAAGACTTGAGCTGTGAAACCAAATACAAGGGTGCAGCAGAAATACCACACATATTTTAAACTGTGTGGTACTGGTGAACTTAGGGAAGTGGTAATAGTGTCTTCATTTTGCTAGAGGTTTTAACATTTTTCAGATACCATCTGTTACCATCATGGTTTGAACTGTTGCATATGCTGTTGAAAGTTTTTTGTTTAACTGCTGAATCTGTAATTGCAACTTTTTCGTGCTCATTTCTTGTTATGTTGATTGGTTGTTTTGGTTTTATGACAAATCAACCTCGGCGGGTCATTTATTGCCAACTAAACTTTATTTATTTATTGCTGGTAATACCTTTTTCTTTCAACAATTTGTTGTTGTTTTTATATAAATTTTGTGCCTAGTAATAAATTTTTCTTTCCGAATATCAAGATTCATTGGGATTTGTTTTTAAGGGCAGGGTCCCCAAGCCCTACCCTTGTTATTTAACCCATAACTAGAGGGAAGGGACGGATTAATACCTTTTCCAAGGGTACCAGTGTTTTAAGTGAATGCAGGGCATTCAACTGGAATTCGAACTCGGTTCACCGATTTCTCTTTCCGAGCCGATATCCACTGCACCACAACGCACATCCGTCACTATACGCTTACAACACCTGGTATTCCCAAACGGTCACTCATCTAAGTACTGACCAGGCTCAACGTTGCTTAACGAGCGAGAACCGGTGTATTCAACGTGATAGGCCGTAAGCCTTGTCGTTATGTAGGAATGATAGTTTCGGATAGAAAATCGATACTCCTCAGGATCGAAAAAATTGAGGGTCACAGGTTCAGTGCTTAGAAGAAAGTCACCTGGAAGATCTCGTCCACAACTGTGTATGGCGAATGGAAGCCACCATTTGAAAAATAA
Source organism: Ascarosepion bandense (assembly GCA_037127315.1). Taxonomy (NCBI): domain Eukaryota; kingdom Metazoa; phylum Mollusca; class Cephalopoda; order Sepiida; family Sepiidae; genus Ascarosepion; species Ascarosepion bandense. Next base: position 4,722,901 of record JBBBDQ010001604.1, read on the forward strand.
CACGTTTACAACCAAATGAAGAAAAACTTCTTTTTTTCTATGTTTTTTTTTTTTAATCATTTCACCCCGAGCAAGGCAGAAACGCCACTGATGTGCAAGGGGCTACATAAATGTAAAAAGATTAATTAGAAAAGTGTGAGGAGTACAAGCTACTTAGAAAGGAACAACAAAAAGCTGAGAAAGCAGGTGCAATGATAGATACATAGACGGAGAGAAAGTGAAGGTTATACAGGGGAGGGGAGAGAGCTAGAGGCCAGTGGTTAGTAGATGAGTATTAATTTACATTTAAATTTCTGGGGGTTGTAGCCGTCAGGAAAGCAAGAATACGGGAGTGAGTTCCACAGGCGGGAAGTGCGAGAGAGGAAGCTGCAGGAGTAGAATTGTCGTCTGCATTTGGCTAACCTGAGTGTGAATGGGTGAGACCCAGTTGCCAGTCTGGTTGCACAGGTAAACACCTGTTGAGGAGGCATCAGTGACTTAAGCTCATCCGAGCAGAAGCCATGAAAGTATTTATAGAAGAGACAGAGGGAGGCTACATTTCGAAGATGGGAAAGTGGCTGCAGTCGAGTCGCCAGGTCAGTACCTATCACATTACAGACTCTCCTTTGGAGCTTGTCAAGAACACTGAGGAGAACGGCAGGGGCACCTGACCATAAATGGCAGCGGTACTTATTATTTCAGGACGTAGGCGATCATAGCCTTCCACGTCTCCCTGTCCCCGGTGGTTCTTAACACCCAACCCCGGCTCTGCCACCCAGCAGCTCAGACCCGTCAAGTATGTTACCCACTGCTTTCCCCTATCTCTCTTTCCTTCAACCTGGCCTCTGAGTATCAGATTCTTCACGCCTTCCTTCCTCACTACATGTCCCAGGAACTTTAGCTGTCTTTTCCTGATATTCAATATTCATTTCCTTTTCGTTTCCATTCTTTCCAAAACCTCATCATTGTTCACGTGCTCGAGCCATAATATCCACAGCGTCTTTCAGATGCTTCAAGTCTTTCCTTAATTATTGTTGAGATTTACTGCCATATTGAAGAACTGACACCACATAGCAACCCAGTACTCTCTTCTTTGTTTCTAGCAATTTTTTCTGTCGCTTAAAACTCCACTCAGCTTCTGAAATGCGTTTTTCGCCATGTCATTTCTCCTTTGGATCTCTGTGTCTCACTTTCCATCCTCTGCTAGAAAACTTCCCAGGTATTTAAATTTTTGTATCTACTTGATTTTATTATCCACCTCAGACCTGTATTTGGCATTTTGGGCTTCTCTTTTTGTTGATGACCATGCATTCGGTTTTCTTGCATTTTATTTGGAGTCCTTTCTTTTCACTATCTTCAGCTACCTTCTTTTCATCTGTATTGCCCTTCCCAAGAGAATCCTAATCATAAATATCGCGTTCCTTGTTCCAGTGTCTTTGACGAACCCGCACTGTTCTTTTCCTATCTCTGGCCTGATTCTGCTTCCTGCTCTATTCATCAGGATTTGGATGATGAGTTTTGTTATGTGGCTCATCTTTTTATTTAAACAACAATGAACTAAATTTTTAAATAACAATTACCTTGATCTTTTTAACACGTGGGGGTATTTCTACAGCACCCTGTATATCAATGTGTTATAGTGAAACACACCTATTCCTCAGATAATGGACTCTCCCTTCTATATTAATAAGAGTTAACAGGAAGTTAACTCGAGAAGTTCTCGGGAAGTTCATGGGAGTTCTTAGAAGTTCTAGAGAGTTCTATAGAGTTCTATTGGAGTTCAGTAGAACTACTAGACAGTTGATATTAATCGGAAGTTAACCGAATACTAAGGAGTCAGCTTTCAGTGGAAGATTAACAAGTTCCTGACATTTAGAGTGCGTTAAGCCGATTAGCAACCGACATGGCACGATTATAACTTTCAGTGCTACTCCACAAGACAATGATAAAAAAAGCGAAACCAACTTTATGATGATAGGTCTTTTAGCTAATAACATTTGCCTGGATTTATATGTTCTTTTAGTCACTGTGCACAATTTTTTTTACCTCAGTTTTTACTCTGCTGAGAGATGGCCGCTAAACAGGTTCAGTGTTGCCGTCTTAGGGTCATATTTATTATTTGTTACCCCCTCTTTTTTGCTAAGAATTAGTTTCTTCTTTGTTCTTTTCTTTCTTTTGTAATCAATTGCTTTTTAAAACGTGTGTCTTTATCGCTCAGCCATGTATTCTATAAACAGGATGAATGGTTGGTAAAAATGGTTCACATTGTTGTGCCAGAAAAATCTTTTCTCGTCTGAATCCATCTTACAGAATTATACATCTACCAGTGGTGCCATATTTGGTCTAGTGCTCCGTCTGTACATCTCGGGATTCTTGACAAAACTCAAAGAAGGGTTTGTAATGTAATCGATTCTGATCAGTCATCAAGATTCCAGTCACTTTCTTACCGACGTAATGTGGCTCCTCTCTGACTGTTTTTTTTTTTTGGTAATCATATAAAGCAAGGGATCAGTTTATATATTGATTGTAATATAGAATTGATCCCCCACATTATATCCACATTATAATAGTATAGAATTTTTTTTTATAATCATATCGCCCCAAGCAATACATTTTACTGCCACTGTTTTGAAGGGGGTTACATAGGAGAAAAGTTATGATAAAGGGTGACAAGTTATAGGGAGCGTCACGAAGTGGGTAAGAGAAAGATGACTGTGGCCATAAAGTGAGGGATCAGTTTATAAATGAAGTGTAATGTAAAATTGATCCCCCACTTTATATCTACATTATAATAGTATAGAATTTTTTTTTATAGTCATAACGCCCCAAGCAAGCCATTTTACTGCCATTGTTTTGAAGGGGGTTACATAGGAGAAAAGTTATGAGAAAGAGTGACAGGTTATAGGAGGTGTCAGGAAGTGGGTAAGCGAAGGATGAGAATACTGATGAGAGTGGAGTGGGCGGAGAAAGGAGCATGAGAGGATGCAGGTTAGTGAGATAGGAAATGACTATTGACTTTACATTTAAATTCTTGGAGATTGTAGCTGTCAGGAAAGCAAGTAAATGGAAGGGAATTCCACAGGCGGGAAGTGCGAGAAAAGAAGCTGATGGAGTAGAATTTGCATTTACAATTTATTGGTTTCACAGTAAAAGAGTGGGACCTAGTTAATCTTGTTGCTCAAGTAAATTTATATATAGGAGGCACCATTGAGCTAAGTTCATCGGAGCAGAAACCGTGAAATTATTTGTAGAAGAGACACAAGAAAGCCACATTGCGCCTGTGAGAAAGTGACTGTATCTGAGCTGCCAAGTCGGGATCTATTATATTACAGATTTTTCGTTGGATTTTGTCAAGGACACCTAGGTGGATAGCAGGAGCACCCGACCAGATATGGCAGCAGTATTCAATGCATGGGCGGATGGTATATTTATATATGTGCAGGATTGTTTCAGGTGGAAAAAAACTTCCTGGCCCGATTTTCTTAGCAACGGATTTAGCTATGGATTCTATATAGTTATTCCACTTGAGGTCTTTTGTGAGAGTTAAGACGAGGAGACGCGGTGTTTTGCTTTCAGGGAGACTAACCTGATCCATGCTAATTTTTCTACAAATATTTTCATGGCCACTGTTCCGATGAGCTTTTTCCTATGGTGACTGGAATCAATTAACCTAAGTGTAATACAGAATAGGTCTCACCGTTTTACTGCTTAACTCGCCAAATGCAATCCCCACTTCGACTGAAACAGTTTCTTTTCTAGCACTTCCCACCTGGAATTCCCGTCCAATTTCTTGATTTCCTGATAACAAAAATTTAAATATAACATCAATCTCAATCTTTTTGAAGCCTGTTCCTGTTTTTGTCCTTTCCTCAATCGTCGTCCCCACAAAATTCCTCTTATTCTTTCCTATTCCCTGCAACCGTCTGCATTTTAGTAACATTATCGGCTTTGGGTGAAACGATCCAAAAATTAGCCTTTAATCTTCTATTTTTGTTATTATGAGAGAAGACTGATGAACAGCTTTAGCTGGTTTCATCATTTTTATATTTTATTACGTTACTAGTTTTCGTATCGTTTCTGGATCCCAACGTTACTTGATAGATGGTATTACTTCATCGATGGTATTACTTGATAGATGGTATTACTTCATAGATGGTATTACTTGATAGATGGTATTACTTGATAGACGGTATTACTTGATAGGTGGTATTACTTGATAGACGGTATTACTTCATAGATGGTATTACCTGATAGAAGATATTACTTCATAGACGGTATTACTTGCTAGATGGTATTACTTCATAGATGGTATTACTTCATAGATGGTATTACTTGATAGAAGATATTACTTCATAGACGGTATTACTTGATAGATGGTATTACTTCAGAGATGGTATTACTTCATAGATGGTATTACTTGATAGGTGGTATTACTTCATAGACGGTATTACTTCATAGATGGTATTACTTGATAGATGGTATTACTTGATAGATGGTATTACTTGATAGGTGGTATTACTTCATAGATGGTATTACTTCATAGATGGTATTACTTGATAGACGGTATCACTTGATAGATGGTATTACTATATAGGTGGTATTACTTGATAGATGTTATTACTTCATAGACGGTATTACTTGCTAGATGGTATTACTTCATAGATGGTATTACTTCATAGATGGTATACTTCATAGATGATATTACTTGATAGATGGTATTACTTGATAGATGGTATTACTTGATAGACGGTATTACTTGATAGATGGTGTTACTTGATAGATGGTATTACTTGATAGATGGTATACTTGATAGATGGTATTACTTGATAGATGGTATTACTTGATAGACGGTATCACTTGATAGATGGTATTACCTGATAGAAGATATTACTTCATAGACGGTATTACTTGCTAGATGGTATTACTTCATAGATGGTATTACTTCATAGACGGTATTACTTCATAGATGGTATTACTTCATAGATGGTATTAGCGAAAAAGATCATTACTATTTTATTAATCAGTTTTAGCCGAGCAGAAGGGCTGATGTGGTAACTTGGATTCTTAGAAGCATTGGGAAGAATTAAATCACGGTTAAGATTATGTCCCTTGTTGGCTTAACGTCCCTCAGCGTGTAATCTTAGCTTGTCTCTCTCAGTATGGGAAGCGCATCAATGCTCCAAATTTCTTGCGACCCTATATTGAATTTCCGCTGTTTTGGGTTCATATCTAAAACCCAGACAAAGGTAATTCATCACTATCAGAATACTACGCCCACAAGATATTCTGACCAGTCGTTGACCCACCTGGCCCAATATATTTCGATATTACTATTTTACGATAACATTTCATTTTTTTACCGTTTTACAATAATATATATTATTTGTTACCCACTCTTTTTTGTTATAAATTGCTTTTTAATATGTCTGCTTTCACGCTAATGGTAGTTTTCTTTATAAATTTTCTACCTGTTATTATTTGCCTGATTCATCTTACAATAACTATAAATGAACTCACACCCTGCCTATCTTGTCATCTCCGTCATTTTCACTCTCTTGCTCTACTGTAGTTCATTTTTTTTACCAATCAATTCATCATGTCCCTACACTGTTTGCTTGCTTTAGAAAATTGACATCACCTTTTCTGCCAAAAGGCAATAAAAATGAAAAACCTCGGACTATGATAAACATGTGTTCGTTTCTTTAGTTCTCTTGGAAAAAACTAAAAAAGTATGTTTTTCTCACAAAAGCACAAAGAAAGAAAGAAAAAATGTATCATCTAATATTTATGTATCCATTTATTTAGCTATTCATCGATTTTCCCTCTTCTTACTTGATAAAGACGGAAGTGAGTCGAAAGCCGAGAATCTTAGCAAGGACAAATACAATTGTTTATGGTTCTTTACATCATCAGCACTAAAATACGAATACAACTAATCTTAGTCTCTCTAATGTCCTTATCTCCCCTCTCTCTCATTCTCTAATGTATTTCTCTGTCTGTCTGTCTGTCTGTCTGTCTGTCTGTCTCTGTCTCTGTCTCTGTCTCTCTCTCCATCTATCTATCTATCTATCTATCTATCTATCTATCTATCTATCTATCCCATTCTCTTCAGATCTATCTATCTATCTATCTATCTATCTATCTATCTATCTATCTATCCATCAGTCTGTTCAGATCTATCTATCTATCTATCTATCTATCTATCTATCTATCTATCTAATGAACTCTGTTCTCATCTATCTATCTATCTATCTATCTATCTATCTATCTATCTATCTATCTATCTATCCATCAATCTGTTCAGATCTATCTATCTATCTATCTATCTATCTATCTATCTATCTATCTATCTATCTATCTATGTCAGTCTGTTTCTATCTATCTATCTATCTATCTATCTATCTATCTATCTATCTATGTCAGTCTGTTTCTATCTATCTATCTATCTATCTATCTATCTATCTATCTATCTAATGTTCTTTTTCATCTTAACTAATGGTCCTATTTTCTCTATATATATTTCTTTCAAACTAATGATCATATTTCTCTCTAAGATCCTTATTTTACCCACCCATTATGTTCTGATTCTCCTCTTCCCCCCCACCTCTATCTATCTATCTATCTATCTATCTATCTATCTATCTATCTATCTATCTCCTTAACTAATGATCCAATTTCTCTTTCTCTCTCTCTCTCTCTCTCTCTCTCTCTCTCTCTCTCTTCCTTTGTCTCTAAATAATGATCCTATTTTTCTCTCCTTTATTTCTTTTTCTAATATTCTTATCTGTCTCTCTCTTTCTCTTTCTCTATTTATCTATCTCCTTTACTAATGACCCTATTTCCACTTCTCTCACACACACTTTTTGTCTCTAAATAATGATCATCTTTTTGATCTTTAAATAAGGTCCGTATTTCTCTCGCTCTCTCTAATGCCCTTACTTATCTATCTATCTATCTATCTATCTATCTATCTATCTATCTATCTATCTCAATATTTACATATTTATCCTGCTTATTATATATAATTATTAATATCTATCTATCTATCTATCTATCTATCTATCTATCTATCTATCTATCTATCTATCTATCTCAATATTTACATACTTATCTCAATATTATATATAATTATTAATATCTATCTATCTATCTATCTATCTATCTATCTCACATTTACATATTTATCTCAATATTATATATAATTATTAATATCTATCTATCTATCTATCTATCTATCTATCTCAATATTTACATATTTATCTCAATATTATATATAATTATTAATATCTATCTATCTATCTATCTATCTATCTATCTATCTATCTCAATATTTATATATTTATCTCAATATTATATATAATTATTAATATCTATCTATCTATCTATCTATCTATCTCAATATTTACATATTTATCTCAATATTATATATAATTATTAATATCTATCTATCTATCTATCTATCTATCTATCTATCTATCTCAATATTTACATATTTATTCAATATTATATATAATTATTAATATCTATCTATCTATCTATCTATCTATCTCAATATTTACATATTTATCTCAATATTATATATAATTATTAATATCTATCTATCTATCTATCTATCTATCTATCTCAATATTTACATATTTATCTCAATATTATATATAATTATTAATATCTATCTATCTATCTATCTATCTATCTATCTATCTCAATATTTACATATTTATCTCAATATTATATATAATTATTAATATCTATCTATCTATCTATCTATCTATCTATCTATCTATCTATCTCAATATTTACATATTTATCTCAATATTATATATAATTATTAATATCTATCTATCTATCTATCTATCTATCTATCTCAATATTTACATATTTATCTCAATATTATATATACTTATTAATATCTATCTATCTATCTATCTATCTATCTCAATATTTACATATTTATCTCAATATTATATAATTATTAATATCTATCTATCTATCTATCTATCTATCTATCTATCTCAATATTTACATATTTATCTCAATATTATATATAATTATTAATATCTATCTATCTATCTATCTATCTATCTATCTAATATTTATATATTTATTCAATATTATATATAATTATTAATATCTATATCTATCTATCTATCTATCTATCTATCTATCTATCTATCTATCTATCTATCTCAATATTTACATATTTATCTCAATATTATATATAATATATATATATATATATATATATATATATATATATATATATATATATATATATATATATATATATATAATATTATATATAATTATTAATATCTATCTATCTATCTATCTATCTATCTATCTATCTATCTTGCTTACTTACATATTTATCTCAATATTATATATAATTATTAATATCTATCTATCTATCTATCTATCTATCTCAATATTTACATATTTATCTCAATATTATATATAATTAATATCTATCTATCTATCTATCTATCTATCTCAATACGTATATATTTATCTCAATATTATATATAATTATTAATATCTATCTATCTATCTATCTATCTATCTCAATATTTACATATTTATCTCAATATTATATATAATTATTAATATCTATCTATCTATCTATCTATCTATCTATCTATCTATCTATCTATCTATCTATCTATCTATCTATCTCAATATTTACATATTTATCTCAATATTATATATACTCATTAATATCTATCTATCTATCTATCTATCTATCTATCTATCTATCTATCTATCTCAATATTTACATATTTATCTCAATATTATATATAATTATTAATATCTATCTATCTATCTATCTATCTATCTATCTATCTCTAATATTTATATATTTATCTCAATATTATATATAATTATTAATATCTATCTATCTATCTATCTATCTATCTATCTATCTATCTCAATATTTACATATTTATCTCAATATTATATATAATTATTAATATCTATCTATCTATCTATCTATCTATCTATCTCAATATTTATATATTTATCTCAATATTATATATAATTATTAATATCTATCTATCTATCTATCTATCCTCTAATATTTATATATTTATCTCAATATTATATAATTATTAATATCTATCTATCTATCTATCTATCTATCTATCTCAATATTTACATATTTATCTCAATATTATATATAATTATTAATATCTATCTATCTATCTATCTATCTATCTATCTCAATATTTAGTATATTTATCTCTATATTATATATAATTATTAATATCTATCTATCTATCTATCTATCTATCTATCTATCTATCTATCTCAATATTTACATATTTATCTCAATATATATAATTATTAATATCTATCTATCTATCTATCTATCTATCTATCTATCTCAATATTTATATATTTATCTCAATATTATATATAATTATTAATATCTATCTATCTATCTATCTATCTATCTATCTATCTATCTCAATATTTACATATTTATCTCAATATTATATATAATTATTATTATCTATCTATCTATCTATCTATCTATCTATCTATCTCAATATTTACATATTTATCTCAATATTATATATAATTATTAATATCTATCTATCTATCTATCTATCTCAATATTTACATATTTATCTCAATATTATATATAATTATTAATATCTATCTATCTATCTATCTATCTATCTATCTATCTATCTCAATATTTACATATTTATCTCAATATTATATATAATTATTAATATCTATCTATCTATCTATCTATCTATCTATCTATCTATCTATCTATCTATCTCAATATTTACATATTTATCTCAATATTATATATAATTATTAATATCTATCTATCTATCTATCTATCTATCTATCTATCTATCTCAATATTTACATATTTATCTCAATATTATATATAATTATTAATATCTATCTATCTATCTATCTATCTATCTATCTATCTCAATATTTACATATTTATCTCAATATTATATATAATTATTAACATCTATCTATCTATCTATCTATCTATCTCAATATTTACATTTATCTCAATATTATATATAATTATTAATATCTATCTATCTATCTATCTATCTATCTCAATATTTACATATTTATCTCAATATTATATATATAATTATTAATATCTATCTATCTATCTATCTATCTATCTCAATATTTATATATTTATCTCAATATTATATATAATTATTAATATCTATCTATCTATCTATCTATCTATCTATCTATCTATCTATCTATCTATCTATCTATCTCAATATTTACATATTTATCTCAATATTATATATAATTATTAATATCTATCTATCTATCTATCTATCTATCTATCTATCTCAATATTTACATATTTATCTCAATATTATATATAATTATTAATATCTATCTATCTATCTATCTATCTATCTATCTCAGACACATATTTATCTCAATATTATATATAATTATTAATATCTATCTATCTATCTATCTATCTATCTATCTATCTATCTCAATATTTACATATTTATCTCAATATTATATATAATTATTAATATCTATCTATCTATCTATCTATCTATCTCAATATTTACATATTTATCTCACATATATAATTATTAATATCTATCTATCTATCTATCTATCTATCTATCTATCTATCCTTAATATTTATATTTATCTCAATATTATATATAATTATTAATATCTATCTATCTATCTATCTATCTATCTATCTATCTATCTATCTATCTCAATATTTACATATTTATCTCAATATTATATATAATTATTAATATCTATCTATCTATCTATCTATCTATCTATCTATCTATCTATCTATCTATCTATCTCAATATTTACATATTTATCTCAATATTATATATAATTATTAATATCTATCTATCTATCTATCTATCTATCTATCTATCTATCTATCTCAATATTTACATATTTATCTCAATAGTATATATAATCATTAATATCTATCTATCTATCTATCTATCTATCTATCTATATCTATCTCAATATTTACATATATTTATCTCAATATTATATATAATTATTAATATCTATCTATCTATCTATCTATCTATCTATCTATCTATCTATCTAATGTCCTTCTTTCTCTAACTAATGCTTCTTTTTCTCGCTTTCTCTCTCTCTTTCTCTCGAATGATCTTATTTTGCCTCTCGCTATCTGTTTAATCTCCTTACAATGTATGCATCAATAAGCCGATCTTGGTGGCTTATAAAAAAACCAAAGAGTGACATCAAGACAACGAATTGAGCAACATCAAACACTATTATTTTCATCTCATCAGGTATTTGGCAACCTAAACACATTTTGCTGATTTTAGCACTTCTCTACCACTCCCCCCCACTCTCATACGATCCCCTCTTAAAGGGCTTGGGGCCGCTGAGAGATCTTACTGTCACAATAGGTAAACAATAACAATCATTTTCAAACAGCCTCAATTAGTGTTAAAAAGAAAAAGATGAAAGATATTGGTTTTATGCCCACTTCAACCTGTTCACTGCCAAGTACATTGTTTAATGCTATTCCACCTGAGTCGGCTTTTCTTAAAAATCTCATTCTTTTTTTTTTATCATTCCATCCCAAGCAAGATGAAATCGTCACTAGTGTGCAGGATATTACAGTGAGAGAAAAGGCTATTTACAGTGGGTATTGAAGAAAGGATAAAAGAAGAATGGGATTCAAAAAGATGGAAGATGGCAACTGACGTTGCATTTAGATTTTTGGAGATTGTAGCTATCAGGAAAGCAAGTAAATGGAAGGGAGTTCCACAGGGGTGAAGTCCGAGGAAAGAAGTTAGAGTGTTAGAGTAGAAGAAGTGGTATATTCAACTATTTCAATATTAAAAGGGTGGATTCTAGAGGCCAATCCAGTAGATGCTTAAATTCATGTGGTCGGGGTATGAGGGGAAAAAGCTCGTCAGAGCAGTCGACATGGAAATATTTGTAGAAAAGACAGAGGGAAGCCACAAAGAGAAAGTTGTTAATCTGTATTTGAAACAATTTTATTTTTTTTCAAATCAACAATTATATCCGAGAATATATTTATTTTTTCCGATGTAGAATGATAAAATACAAGGCCTGTGATAGAGAGATTGAAGGGTTTGAGAAGCTTAGAACAACCTCTTAATTGTGGTTGGTCGTAGGTACACTCTAACCCGGTATGGTAGAACTGGTTAGAGACACACCTATGGACAAATAGGGAATACCAAAACAGAATGACAAACGCTAGGAATGTATACAAATACATTTTATAGTAAAAACTAGCAGTATAGCCCGTCGTTGCTCGGATGTAATGAAAGCTTTAAAACTAATCCATGGTCCTGGAGCTCAGACTCTTTGGACGTTGGCACGAAAGACTAAAAAGCAATAGTTGTTTCCAGTTAAAGCGAAACCGTAAACTGAAAGAAAAATGAATGGATGTAAGTTAAATTTTGATTTTCTGGTATCGATATCAAATAAGTTTTTTTCGTCGTAAACTGAATTTTGAAGGCTAAATAAGTCCTCTGAGTAAATGGTATCATGGTTGAGACTAAGAACTACAATTATAGCTACTTAGAGCCAAACCCGAAGCAAAAACTAAAATAAAAGGGCTGAAAAAATACAGACATACAGGCAGATAAACAGATACACACACAAACATCTTGCCTTTTATATAGAGAGATATTATCGATTTTCTGCACTATTGTAAGAACTGCAACCTTGAAACTTCTGATTATCGTTTCTTATGTCTTTGTCTATGAGTGTATCAAATTTGATTAAAATCGGACCACTCCTTCTATAACCCAATTTTTTCGATTATCGATTTTTTTATATTTATCAGGAGTACCTCGGCACAAAACCTAGCTAAGAACACTCACAGACGCTTATAGTTCAACTGTGTAAATTTTCAAGAAAATCGGTTCAGCCGTTTCGGATTCTATACGTAACGGGGACACACACACACACACACACACACACACACACACACACAGAGAGAGAGAGAGAGAGAGAGAGAGAGAGAGAGAGAGAGAGAGAGAGAGAGAGAGAGTTCCATTTATAAATAAGTTTAGATGACCAACGATACATTTTATAGCAAAATGCCCAGAAATACCTTTTATAGCAAAATTACCAAGAATGTATTTTGTAGTACAATTACCGACAATGAGTTTTTTTTTATAGAAAAATGACAATCCTTTCGTTAGATAATAAAATTGAAGAACATAGCATACATTGTCGATAAAACTAAAAAAAAGAAAAATAGAAGAATTACAAAACAATTTGCTACGATTCATCTCATTTCTTGTAAAACGAAACAAATTTTCACACAGCGTTTGATTTTGTAAGATTATTTGGTAAAAAATGCAGCTAAGTAATTATAATTTAATCATGAAATAATGTCATTTTCTTGAAATAATTATAAAGTTCGATTTTTTATATTTAGATTTCAGTATAAAATAATCCATACGGATTGATATACCTCTAAACAAAATCAACCATATTTGATGTGTTATAATATTTTATATACAAGAAGGTTTCTAACAAATGTGTAAAGTAAGTAAATATCTCATTTTTCTTCTATGTGCCGTTTTCCTTCAGAATATAGGAAATCATGGATCTCCACAACTTCCTGTTCTTTGAAGCTCTTAACAAATTTTCTCTTTATAAACCTGTACTGCCAGTCATTTACACAAGCTTGCTAGGTAGATTATCGTGATTTTTTAAGCATAGCTTAATGTGGCACAAGGCCGCAAGTATTGAGCACAATCCACAAATATTGAGCATCTAATGATGATCAAACTCAATAGTCAGTCGTAATTGATCTATCGAGACAAGTTTGTTAACCATTACACACAGAAATTTAAATGCAAAATCAATACTCATCTACTAACCACTGGACTCTAGCTCTCTCCCCACCCCTGTATAACCTTCCCTTTCTCTCCACCTATGTATCTGTCATCGCACCTGCTTTCTCAGCTTTCTATTGTTCCTTTCTAACTAGTTTGTACTCCTCACTCTTTTCTAATTAATCTTTTTACATTTATGTAGCCCCTTGCACATCAGTGGCGTTTCCGCCTTGCTCGGGGTGAAATAATTAAAAAAAAACAAAAAACATCGGGGTGCTCCGATAGGTAGGTTATATGTTGTTTTGCTTTGTATCTCTCGCCTGTTAGCTCTTCTGCGAGTATCAAATTTTCAAAGCCTTTTTTTCAATATGTGCCCTAGAAATTTCAGTTATCTCTTTCTGATGTTAATTATATGTCATTTTTGCTTGCATTTTCTCTTAAACTATGCCATTTTAAAGTTCGGTCAGTGGTATTTGTGCTGTTTCTTGTTTTATTTTACAAGCTCATTAACACCACGTGTATCTCTAAAAATACAATTGCGCGGGAATTTACCCCTTACCAAACTCTTTGGGGTCAAAACAAGAACGGCGCACCCAAAAGCACGGACGTAGTTGAAAACACATCACATGGTCAAAAATATGAATTTTGACCAAACGGATTTCGATAAAAGAAGCATATTTCTCGATTCCCAGGAGCCTCACTATGAATATAAAAAATGCAATAGAAACTTTCTTCACGAGAGAGAGAGGAACGGGTAGTTCGGAGCACACATAGAGAGAGAATACAGCAGCTCACACAACAGACCATATCACGTATCAATGAACATTGTTTCACCCTCTCTTTCTCTCAACTCGCTCGCAACACATAGTCCCTCCTTTCCCTCTCACACTCCCAATTCCTTTCTTTCTTCCATTCTTCATCTTTATACGGACAACTACATTTTGTATAAAAAAAAAATAATTCTTTTATTTTTTTTTACGAAAATAAACAAAAGTTTATTTTACCTTATTTGTAGTGTATTTTCCTTTTTATTTATTTTTCGGGGGAATTATACAATCCCCTACATATTCTTACCATCCTTCTGTATAAACAGATTTCTCTTGCTTCAAGTCTCTTCTTCATCTTAGAGGAGATTGAATAGCATTCAATGCCATATAGAAGGACTCATAGTACAAATAGTACTGAACGGTTCAGTACACCTTTCTTTGTTTCTAACATTTCCCTCACTTAGTAACCTCCTCAAATACAAAAGACAAGTAAACTGTCTGAGACAATGCTTACTATTTATGATTTGAAAGATTTCAGATTCCTTTTCGTAGATTTGAAGAAAATAAGAAAAGGTGAACTTTGACATTATATTGTATGAAACATTGAATACTAAAGTTGTTTTTCTGTGAAGTCAAAGAAGAAAACAAATGAAGAAATGGAAAAATTCTTACCTTGCAGTGATTCATTCATTAAACACAAAAACAAAGTTCAGATATTTTGGAATTGATATTCTTCTCTAAATGTCTGCAAGTTATTTGTAACATACGTTTCTCCAATGCTCCGAGATGAGACGTCAGTGTTTATTTTTTTCTTGCTTCATTAAAAGTTTTTTACTCTTTTCAGCACCAGACGCTTTCCACCTGGTAATACTGCTTGTATTGATCAAATATAAGATCTCATTTACATATAATTGCTACAAATATTTCAGACATTGTTATTTATATGCTTTACTAGCAGTATAACCCGGAGTTGCTCGGGTGTAATGAAAGCTTAAAAACTAATCCAGACTCTTTGGTCGTTGGCACGAAAGACTAAAAAAGCAATAGTTGTTTCCAGTTAAAGCGAAACTGTAGACTGAAAGAAAAATGAATGGATGTAAGTCAAATTTTGACTTCCTGCTATCGATATCAAATAAGTTTTTTTCGTCGTAAACTGAATTTTGAAGGCTAAATAAGTTCTCTGAGTAAATGGTATCATGGCTGAGAATAAGAACTACAATTATAGCTACTTAGAGCCAAACCCGAAGCAAAAACTAAAATAAAAGGGCTGAAAAAATACAGACATACAGGCAGATAAACAGACACACACACAAACATCTTGCTTTTTATCTATCTATCTATCTATCTATCTATCTATCTATCTATCTATCTATCTATCTATCTATCGATTTTCTTCACTATTGTAAGAGCTGCAACCTTGAAATTTCTGAATATCGTTTCTTATGTCTTTGTCTACGAATGTATCAAATTTGATTAGAATCGGACCACTCCTTCTATAACCCAATTTTTTCGATTGTCGATTTTCGATATTTATCTGGGGTACCTCGACACAAAACCTAGCTAAGAACACTCGCAGACACTTATAGTACAACTGTGTAAATTTTCAGGAAAATCGGTTCAGCTGTTTCGGAGTCTATAGGTAACGGGCACACACACACACACACACACACACACACACACACACATGCTCACATACAGAGACAAAGTTCCATTTATAAATAAGTTTAGATTTTTTCCCTTTTGGTAGTGCTTTGACCGTTCCGTCATAAGCCAATGGAATTCAGGCATGCAAGTATATCATTATTTACACTCTTTTCGGGCCATTTTCCCCATCTTGTTGTTGTTACCACAAACTTTCAGCTGTTGCACTCTCCGTCCTTTCTCAGGTGTATCTCAATCTGGGTAACCTGTGGTGCTACTTCTACCTCAAACCTACAAAGTATTCTGAACTGAACCCTTTATTTAATTCCCGGGATAGACTGTTTCTTGTTCCACTGCTCATGTCTAGAGGTGATTATCTAAGCTGACATGGCACAAGGCCGAAAGTATGGGGCACCCAATGAAGATCGAACTCAATACTCGAGACAAGCCTTCTAACCATTACACCATATCGAGGTGTCCATGTCTAGAGATATCTATTTCTTATTTTTTGTAGTGTTCAGTCATTGCTCGCCAGTTTCCATTGAGTCTAATAACACACTGCTAGGCGCATGGATTGAACTCACATTCACTACGTCAGCAAGTAAGATAATGATCTAACAGATTTAGAGTGTTAGCTTTGTTAATTTGGTGACATGCGTTATTGGGAGTACAATGCGTATTCAAACTCAGTGGAAGCAGGTGAACAACAACTAAACAGTATTAAGAAAATACGAACGAGATTAAATAAAAATAAGAACTAGACATGAGCAATGGAATAAAAGCAGTCTACTTTCGTAGATGAAATAAATGCTGTTGGTTATCCAAAATAAATGCTGTTGGTTATCCAAATATGTCTTTGGATTTCGGTGTCACAATTTCCATTCTGTCTTAGAAAAATTATCTGATATTTAAATTATTGCATTTATTTGATTTTGGTTTCTATTTATAATTTACAATTTGGGCACATCTTTAATAAAACAATGCATTCTGTCTTCATAGTAGCCTTAAATTCATGAATCCAAGGAACCAAAGAGGAGAGCTCATCTGAACAACTGCCATGGAATTTCTTTTATACTAATACTCACCGAACACAAGGCCTAAGAGCCACTTAAATTAAAAGTTACTGTATGGTGTTGTATGAGTGTAAGAAAGCACATGAAGTAAATTTCATGGGACTAAGCATGAAACATAATTGTTAACCCTAGACTTGAAGAGGTCAACATTGTACCGAGAGTCTCTTCAACAGGCAGCAGTTTTGGGAAAGAAGTTGTCTGATAGAATATTTATAGTAAATTTATAGGGAATTAAACCCTACTTTCAACTAATCAGAAGGTTTGTTTGATAAACAATAATGACTAAGGCAAATACCACCCTAAAACTTGGCGGACGTAGTTGTAGACCTAAAACTTTTCCGTTACACCCAATGGTATGTAGGGCAGCGTTTTTGCTGTTTCCGTAACAAACTGTTTTTTATGGGGTAGGGTTGTTAGCCCTAAGCCCATTTCCCCAAACCTGGAGGAAGGTGATTTTCTAAGCATAGCTTAGATGTGACACACGGCCGAAAGTAGGGGGTACCCAGTGAGGATCGAACTCACTACTCTGTTATAATGATTCTAGCGAGACGAGCTTACTAACCATTACACCACGCCGAGGTACCCTAGTTGTAGACCTACCAAGTGTTATTTTTTTAACCATTCAGAAAATAACAATAACCTCCTTCACCACCCCTGACAAAGAGGAAAATACATTCTTCGTGTCACCGTGAAATTATTTTCTAAGGAAAATGAATTTAAAAAAGATCACACTTTAGGGAGGAAATTAGACTTTAGATCAGTTTTATAGATATAAAAATAAAAGCATACTGTTTCTTAGGGTTCAAAACAATTGCTTTACACTTGCGTACCTCCCTCTCTCACACACGTACACAATAGAAGAAGCAAGCCAGTAGCTGTCTACGTATACACAGACGCATTAGGCTGAGTGTTATAAAGTCTGTCCACACATCTCACACCGAACTACGAAGAACTAATTGACAATACAACGTTCACCGCAAAGAAAGTTGAACATTTTGTTGTTATTGTATATTTCTAAGAATATATAAATATTATTTCGATTGATTTTCTTTTACTTTTAGTTCAGAAAATAACCTTTTTATGCTTTGTTTAAAAGATGTTTTGTTGTTGCTGTTGTTGTTAAATGTTCGGAATCTTAAAACTCAGATAACAAAAAACCTGGGCAGACAAACATCGACAGGCACAGAGAATCTCTGTTTTGCTGAGTTTCTTTTGGAAACATATACTTTTATCACATATCATCCTTACAGGGATTCACACTGAAAAATTCACTAACTCAACGTATCTCTAAATACTGTAGTACCAGAAAGCATAACCAGATACTCAAGTTTGAGTTTAATATCAACTGTGAATCTATATTATGAAAAGATTAACTGCGATAATACGATTCTTGGCAAGATTGATTTACAACTTCAAGTATTCTTCATTTGATAAACAGTGGTGATTAAATGTTTGTTTCTATCAGTTCAGATCAACTTCCTAGATTTAATAAATAGTCCCATGAGATGAACAGTTCATGACATACTTGGCAAGGGATGTTCTTGAGGTTCTTGACAAAATCCAACGGAGAATCTAATGTGATCGATACTGACTTGGCAGCTCGGCTGCAGTCGCTATCTCACCGGCGTGACGTGGCTTCCCTGTGCCTCTTCTATAAATACTTTCACGGCTTCTGCTCCAATGAACTTAGATCACTAGTGCCCCCAGGTATGAATTTACACGAGCTACTACATTAGCAACTAGGTCCCATACTTTTACAGTGAAAATAAAATGTAACCACAATTTCTACTCTAAAAGCTTTTTTTTTTTCACGCACTTCCCGCCTGTGGAATTCTCTTCCATATACTTGCTTCCCCGACAGCTATCATCTCCAGGAATTTAAATGTAAGGTCAATAGACATCTCCTATTTCACTACCTCGCATCCTTTCTCTCAAACTCTTTTTTCCATCTATTCCACCCCCATTATCGGTATTCTCATCCGTCTATTACCCCCCTCCTGACATTTCTTATAACTAGCCCCTCTTTCTCATCACTTTCCCCTATGTAACCCCCTGCACAACAGTGGCAGTGGAATGTTTTGCTTGGAGTGAAATGATTAAAAATGTTCTGACGAGCTAGATTCCGTCGTTCCAACAGTTCTGACCTTCGCAGCTAAGACTCGCCATACCATGTTTATCGCCTCTTACTACGCTCAAAAAGCATCAATCAATAACATATCACCTTAAGCAACTCTGGGGATTTGTATTTAGTAAAAAAACGATAATTTTCTTTTTTACTTTTTTGGCAATGAAGACTAACTTCTACATAAATGGTCCTGGAAATGACAGTAAACTGCATCCGGCAGCAAGGCCTCTGATTGGGAGGTTGTGAGAAGCATGGAACCACCTCTTAATTGCTATTGTTCTCAGGTCCAACCTGTCTCGGAGTGGTAGTACTTGTTAGGGTCCCAGCTATGGGCTAATATTTAGCCACCAAACTTGGGTCAAGACACTATGAAAGTATAAAAATGCACTTTTATAGAAATATATACATAAAAGAGTTCCGAGTTCGAATTCCAGTTGAATTCGTGGCAATCATATACTCGCAAATACCCTTAGGAAAGGTATTAATCCGTCTCTTTCTTTCAGTTATGGGTTAAATAATAGGACAGATTGGGTTCTGTAACCTTGGCTGGCAACCAGTCTTCCGCAGAAAGTAATGGCAATCTACTGCGGGATAATCTTCTGCCCAGTCAGTCATGTCTCTTTCGAGACATGATTGCCAAAGTGTGTATCACGTATGGCACTTAACTGACTGACTGAATATAATAGTTGGAAACATAATTAAGGCTTTTACTGGGCATAAAGTGGGGTATCAGTTTTATATTGTTATGAATTAATAAACTGATCCCCCACTAATTACTACTTAATAATATAATACATCTCTTTCTCCTCTAGCTATGAGTCAAATAATAGAACAGATTTGGTTCTATAACCTTGTCTGGCAGCCAGTCTACCGCAGAAAGCAATAGCAACATACTGCGGTATAATCTTCTGCCCAGTCAGTCATGTCTCTTTCGTATAAAAGTTTTATTTTATGAATCTGTCAGTTAAGTGCCATACGTGATACATAGTTGTTGTCGTAATTCTTTCTTCAAAAATGTATTGTTGGTAATATGTATAACAGGACAGATTGGGTTCTATAGCCTTGGTCGGCAACCAGTCTTCTGCAGAAAGTAATGGCAACCTACTGCGGGATAATCTTCTGCCCAGTCAGTCATGTCTCTTTCGAGACATGATCACCTAAAGCGTGTATCATGTATGACATTTGACTTACTGAAAAGTTCACTCATTTTGACAATGGATGTGATATTCTTATACTACAATATCGCACGCGATTAGGGAATTTAGGCTTGTAGGAAATTTTACACTCTAAAAGTTTTCAGGAAAGAACATACAGGACATCATTAAATTTATATTTACCCATAACAACTTTGAGTTTAATGGCCACCGTTTTCTTCAGGTCAGAAGTAAAGTAAGCTTATGGTCATGCCATCGTTGAAAAATCCCCTTCTTATACACTTCCTGGTTAATGTCGATCCTGCAGAATTCTGTTGTCAAACAGAGTGTATTCCAGCAGTCAACCTCTTGACCCAGAACAGTTCTATCTCCCCAAGGCACTTGATAAAAGACTCTGTCTCGATTCCGAGGCCCTGTGGGAAAATCAATGAAGGCTTAACGTCACCATCACTACTACTCATGCCAAATACTTTCGTAATCACCATTAGACTCATACAACAGTTTCAAAAATCCTCTACACTGTCCTCAGATTGACACGCAAAAGCTCCCGGTGCGAATGCCAAGCAGTACAGGATGATATTTCTAAGTGTCTAGATTAGTGACTGCTTGAGAATACTAGGTGTTTTAAGCTTGGATGTGCGGGTGGGGTAATAGAAAATTGCTCAGAATTAGAAATCGGAGAGACGAGTTCTAAATTCAGTTGGGTTCATTATATTAATCTACATGCATATACCCTTAGGAAAGGCATGAATCCACTACTTCCTCTCTCCAGCTATAGGTTAATAAATCCGATGCACAGTGATAGAGTTTGTACTTACCACCTGCAAATAGTTTTTGGGAAAAGTTTAAATCGTTTACTTTCCCCCACCAGCTATGAGTTAATTAATAGGATTTGTATCAGCAAATCATATCTGACCATCTAATAATTTTTATGACTTTAATTAACATCAAAAGTTTGATAAACCTTAAAAAACAAATAACTCAGAGGCATAGAAATAGAGTATGTAGTTACCACCTACAGTAACCTGGGGAAAGTTACGAACCCACGACTTCCTTCCCCAGCTATGGGTTAATAAACCCAGAGCACAGTGATAGAGATTGTAGTTACCATGTCCAAATACTCTTGGGAAAGATATAAATGCATTCCTTCCCTTCCCCCAGCTATGGGATAATTAATCGGAGGCACATCGACAGGATCTGTTGTTACCACCTGGAACCTCACCTCTACCACAGATACATAAATGATATTTTCTCCATACTGGCACATGGTGTAAACACCTAATGATTTCAGACAAAACGCCAACATATTTTATTGCACCGTCAAATATACAATGGAATTTAATGTAATTTCCCTCCTGTTTCATCGAAAAAAATAAAAAAAACAAGCAACATATGTTCACATCACTACACCCTAAACCCACAGATATTCATTGCTACGTAAATTGCAACAGCTGCCACGCAACCAATAATCCATAGCGAGTGTTTATGCACAAAACACATCTGTTCTGACCCTGGGAATTAGAAAAAAACACACATGGCTTCTAATCAACCGTTTTTAAATAGAAATTTTGTGATCAAACGAAATATTAATCATTAAGGCTTCAAAACACAATAGAGATATTCTTTTAACTTACAAAACAAATAAGAAAAAAATCCTGAATTCCAATGGTTTTTGATTTTAATTACATCACTCATAAACTCATTTTTGCCTAAATGATTTCCAGTTTTTAAAACTGGACTCCAAAATTAACAAGATATTAAACCAAACCCCATTTAATATCAGGCGACAACATCCACAAATCACACCTTACATCATCAACAGTCCGTCTGAAGTTAGGATGCAAATCACACGAACCTGAATAACTCAAATTTGCTTTGAATAATTTTTGTCAAATTTTAAACAATTAATTTAAACGCCTAAACAAAGCTTAATCTTTTTTTTTATCAAAGTTTAATTTTTAGGTAGTTTCAGCGTATTTTATGAAAGTCTTTGAATTTACTATAAAACTTGTAGAAGGTAAACTAACCAAAATCACCAACTCACTAAAGTAATAAAATGTACCAGGTTTGTAAACATATCACCGATAGTATTTTTACCCCACTTGGTACACATCCAATAATCCAACCTCCTCTTTAAGTTGTGACAGTTCAAATATAACATTAAATTTTTTTGCAATAAATGCAATGCAGAAAATTATACCCATGAAACTGGTAAAAGATTTTGTCATAAGCCAGAAGAAAACTATCAGAAACAACATCATTTTTACTCTAACTATAGATATCAACTGTAGAAGAGTTGTAACTCTGAATAAATAATTATAACACACACACACACACACACACACACACACACACACACACACACACACGGCAATACTGCAACTGGTGCACAGGTGGTTAGAATGGGAGGAGACGGCTGACAGAAAAGAAAATAGTATAGGTGGTTTAAAAGGTTAAGAGAAAGGTGGGTTTCATGAAGATAGGAGGTGACAATTGACGTTGCATTTAAACTTTTTGAGATTGTAGCTATCAGGAAAGCAAGCATGGGGAAAAAAGTTCCAAAGGCGGGAAGTGCGCAGAAAGCAACTACTGGAGTAGAATTCGGCATTACATTTGCATGTTGTCTCGATAAAAAAATGGAGAGACCTAGCCGCCAAGTTAGTTGCACGGGTTAGTTGAAGAAAGCGGGGTACCAGGGAATGGAACTCGTCAGAACGGAAGCCTTGAAAATACTTGTAGATAAGACAGAGGGAAGCCACATGCCGTCGGTGAGAAAGTGGCGAGCAGCCAAATCGGGGCCGATTACATTGCAGATCCGCCTTTGGATCTTATAAAAAAAACCCAAGATGAACAGCAGGAGCACCCGACCAGATAGGGCAACAGTATTCAATGCACAGAAGAATGGTAGATTCATAAATGTGCCAGATGGATTCTGACGAGAACCTCAAGATGAATAGCAGGAACACCCGACCAGATAGGGCAACAGTATTCAATGCACAGACGGATGGTAGATTTATAAATGTGCCAGATGGATTCTGACGAGAACTTCAAGATGAATAACGGGAACACCCGACCAGATAGGGCAACAATATTCAATGCACAGACGAATGGTAGATTTATAAATGTGCCAGATGGATTCTGACGAGAACCTCAAGATGAATAGCAGGAACACCCGACCAGATAGGGCAACAGTATTCAATGCACAGACGAATGGTAGATTTATAAAAATGCCAGATGGATTCTGACGAGAACCTCAAGATGAATTGCAGGAACACCCGACCAGATAGGGCAACAGTATTCAATGCACAGACGAATGGTAGATTTATAAATGTGCCAGATGGATTCTGACGAGAACCTCAAGATGAATAGCAGGAACACCCGACCAGATAGGGCAACAGTATTCAATGCACAGACGAATGGTAGATTTATAAATGTGCCAGATGGATTCTGACGAGAACCTCAAGATGAATAGCAGGAACACCCGACCAGATAGGGCAACAGTATTCAATGCACAGACGAATGGTAGATTTATAAATGTGCCAGATGGATTCTGACGAGAACCTCAAGATGAATAGCAGGAACACCCGACCAGACAGGGCAACAGTATTCAATGCACAGACGAATGTTAGATTTATAAATGTGCCAGATGGGTTTCTGGCTCGGCATAGCGACCCAACCTTCTTAGCAGTAGATGTAGCAATTGATTCAATATATTAAAAAATGCTCATAAAAATGAGACACAGCAAGACATAGAAACAATAGAACGGTTGTTATTAATCTGGCTGTTATGTGATAGTAGAGACAAGAGAGACAGTAACACTGGATAAAATTGTGAGTTTGGAGTCAAAGGTAGATCATAATAGGTATCAAAACATGACAGAATGATAAAATAAAAGTAAGTAAAGTATATACAGTCTTACTCGTATGTTTTGTAAAGAGGATTGTCCAGACAATTTAGTTGGAAAATATAAAAAGTTCAGTGGCTTCCTTACCTCGAAATTTTGTTGAGTGCTCAAAGACAAATGTTACTTGTAAAAGAAAAAGGAGCCGAAATTTTCGTTGACGCATGTGTTGACAGTCTGTCTGAATTGACTGCTTGTCTGATATTGAGAATGCCACATGTTTATGTGTGTAGAGGTGAAAAGTGGCGTTGATTCTCGTTGATTTAGAATGAGTGAGTTAATAATAAGTGGTTTTGTTATAACTATTTTATTATAATAATTTTGACACTTTAATTAGTATTTCTTTCTTTTATTTTTGTTACTTTATGTTATGTACCTATAAAAGCTCTCTAAAAAGTAAGATACATGATGAAAAAGTGCTCACAACTTTTGAATATTATAATGTTATTGTCGAAATCCGTGTTCTTATTAAAAGAAAAGATTTTTATTTATTTATTTTAATTCTTTTTAGAATCCTGGAAATTTTGTTGAAACATTTTGCTTTTTTTAACATCAACATGGAAACTTAAATTTTGTACGGGAAATTTGAACATTTTTATTTGGTGATAGGATTTCCGATTCTTTCAAAAATCAGATTTTAAGGACACTTTCAGAATTTATTAAAAAATACATGAAATCATTTTTCTAAAATTTATTTTCTAGAAAATCTTTATAAAAAGCAATTTACACTTAAATATTGAATACAAATATTAAAGACAACAGATTTGTGTCGATTAATTTAACTGGGTTTATGAAACTTAGCATTTGTCTCTACAGACCCTGATTATAGGTACCTCCACTCATTTTCGATGCCTAAATTTAAATTGAATTTTTAAAAATAAAAAAGTTTTCTTGAAGCTTTAATTTTAACTTTGACTGAAAATCATGTGTTTAAATTTACTAATTCTCGTAAGCAAAATACTCTGGTGTATTTCAAACCGAAATTATATTGATTGGAATCTAAAATGTCTGAGAATTTTTTAAAATTTCAATTTTTCGGCCATTTTTCATCGATCGACACATTTTGTAAACAGTAGCCAATTTTCGGTTTTAAAATATCTTTCAAAAATAAAATATACCTCGCTGACACATTATTTTACTCAACTTAGCAAATTTTAATTTACCTTAATCTGATTTGAAACACGTATTAATTGCTTACTGCCTGAAATGTACTATAAAAGCGTTTCTTAATTACGGTAGCCTTGTTATCAGGATCAGGGATTGTCATAGTGTTATCAGAGGCAATAATTGACATGACTAAATGGTAAGTATGGAAGACGAATTTGACATGATTTTATGTAGCTTAATCGTACGCTTCGTTTTCCTTGGTTTTTAGCTATATAGTTAAATTAAAAAATTAACACAATAATTTCAGCAATTATCTAATATTTTATAGAATTTTAGTTAGTTTATCTGTATAGCTTTACGTTTGAAGATGTTTTATGAAAAATAAAAATAAAAATAACAAAAAATTCCTTTAAAAATAATTTTACAATTTAATAAGAGAATGAAATTATATAACATGACAGAGATAAATCAATAATTTATGAAATGTCAGGGCATTTATCAATTTTTATTTTTAATATCTGTTTTTCATATTCTTTTTAGGTACCCCCACAAATTGTGAATTTCACAATTACTTTTTTTTCAACAAAATTAGAAAACTAGGAATTAAAATATAAAACTTGCTTTAAATTTTGAAGGAATGATTTGAAAAGCCCTTTGAATGTTGAAACGTAGGACATAGAAAACACGGAAGCGAGATGAAAAAATTGTACCCAGCCAAAAATGTTTATATATTTTTTCCTGTAAGGAGCGTAACTTTTGAAACATGTGACATTTTAATTTTATATATCACGTACGGCTATCGGTAAAAAGAAAACTCGGGTCATCAGTCTGCACACAATCAAAATATTTTAATTATTTTAAAAATCGAAAGTTATTTGTATTAAGCTTTTGCAATTTTCGATTAGTAAATATAGTCTTCTATAGTCTTGTTTTTCATCCAATCACGGGGCACCAAGTTCGCGACTCCGTAATAATTTTAATAAAAGTGCTAGTTTAGAAAAAAAAAGACAGTTGATAAGTATTCTCCAATGACACCTGAATTTAATTAATATTACGTATATGCGCGAACTCTAGCGAGAATTTCTAGACATTTCAGGAAATTTATTGTTGATGGTGGGGGATAACATATATATAAAATATATATTTTTACTAAGATTTTCTAAAAAAAAAATAATTTCAAAAGGAATTGCAGTCATTTATGAATAAGTCTTGAAAGTTTCATCAAAATGCGACTATTATTTGATTTTTTGCAAACATTTCCAAATTAATGTGTATTTCACCGGCAAAAAGTGACTTGCGTAATATTATGTTTGTAGTAATATACTCTTGTAAAAATTGCGTCACTCACTAACGAAAAAAAAAACAAGATTTTATACAAAAAATTTTTGTACCAAAATTTTGTATGTGTTAGAAACAATTAAAAATTTTAAAAATAATTAAAAACCACTTTGATCAATCCTCTTGATAACAATAACATGAACATTTTGCCGATAAAACTTTGTTTTTATTTAGTTGAGATCTATTTTCTTCATACTATGCTATTTTGTTTTTCATCGAATTCGTGGAGATACCTACCTGATTATGACTTAAGAAAGTCATAATCTTGTATCATGTTTCTTGAACTTTTCTTCCCATTTGAACACATTAACATTATAATTAATTTTTTATTTATATATTCCTTTATGGACCCAACACAACCAACTGAACCCCATTTTGATAACGTTAAATGCAAATTAATTGAGCTGCCAACAAAACTGGTGAAAATCTGAGATAGAATTAATTTTTAAAATAAATTCCTACATTCTAGGTTTAAGTAGAAATTATCCCGCAGTAGGTTGCCATTGCTTTCTGCGGTAGACTGGTTGCCGACCAAGGCCATAGAACCCAATCTGTCCTGTTATTTAACCCATAAGTGGAAGGAAGTGAAGTATTAATACCTTTCCCAAGGGTAAGTGAATACAAAGGATTCAACTGGAATTTGAACTCGGCTCCCCGATTTGTCGTTCCGAGTCGATATCCATTGCACCACAATACACATCCCAACGTTGTTTTTTACTATACATCGCAGCTGCGGGGTCGGCGTGCGTCGGCGGCGTCGTAGCCGTAGGCCTTGTCACTTCATATCGGCGGCGGCAGCGGAAATGGCAACGACAAACGGCAAAACGGCAGACGACGTGCAGCAGCAGCAGCGGACCACGGAAGCCGGTGACGGTGCGCCAGGGCTAGACAGACGAGACCTAAAGCATACGACAGGCTGTGTACGAAGATACATCATGCGAAATAACCGATTGACAGAGGCTGAAATTATTGAGATAAAAAGAATTGCAACCAGAATAGACGAATCAACAAAATATGAAAGGAAACATGAATCAGAAATAAAAAGTAATAACATCAAACAAGCCACAGGTCATAATGTAGAAACCTTGATACACACAAATCACTGCGAAGATAATGCTGTAAGTTTAGAAGTGCTGGAAAGGTGTGATCTGAGTCAGTTACAAGACGAAAATAAAACGAGTTCAGAACACATTAAACAGAATTTTTTTACGGAAAACAAGAACAGTATACAAGAAGCCAAGTAATAAATCAAGAACAATATGTCAGATACAAAATATTGCAATGAAGGAACGAGAACAGCTCCCAAAATTACAACCAACAAAGCATAACCTAGAAACTATTAAGCTCGACAATGCAGCACTCAAATTAATTTTGGATGAAGAAGACACTCATATAAATCTCAATGAAGCAATATATGCATCAGCAATAGCAGCAACAAAAAAATTGAGCATCAAATTAAAAACAAGACAGTTTCGCAGACATGAAGATCCACCTTGGAAAAGAAAAATAGAAAAAGAAATCGAACAACTTAGAAGTGAATTATCAGTACTTGATAAACTGACAAGAGGAATAAATGTAAGAACTAGAAAAGGCAGAAGAGTTGAAAGAAAATACAATATCAGAAATGAAAATGAAGTCCTATCAACTAAGCAAAAAATAAAGCAAACCATACAACTGAAGGCTCAAAGAATAAGACGCTATGAGAAAATATCAAGATTCTACAGACAAAACAAGATTTTTTAAACCGATGCAAAGAAATTTTACAGAGAAATAGGTAAAAAAAGAATTGAAGTGATAGTCCCCCCCAAAAATGGAAGAAGTTATACAGTTCTAGGAAAAAATATGTGTTTGCCTTAAAGAACATAACAAAGAAGCAGACTGGATTGCGCAAGAGAAAGAACGGATGAAAAATAAACCAGAACAGACAT
Source organism: Ascarosepion bandense (assembly GCA_037127315.1). Classification (NCBI taxonomy): domain Eukaryota; kingdom Metazoa; phylum Mollusca; class Cephalopoda; order Sepiida; family Sepiidae; genus Ascarosepion; species Ascarosepion bandense. The sequence continues at coordinate 4,751,765 of JBBBDQ010001604.1, forward strand.
GGGCTGGAATCACTGAAGAGGATGTTAAATGTGCATTGAAAAAAAAAACACAATTGAAAATTTCCAGGAATAGATAAAATTCCTAATTTTTGGCTGTATTATTTAAACCCAGCACATAAAAAACTAGCCAAAGAAATTCAAGAAATGGTTAACGATCCCACTAAAATTCCTGCATGGATAACCAAAGGAATTACATTTCTTCTACCCAAGAATAGAAGCACAAAAACCCCGAGAAACTACAGACCAATTACATGCCTTCCGACAACATACAAACTATTAACATCTATTTTGACAAAACAGACATATTTCTTCTTGGAAAGAAATGACATACTGCCGCTTGAACAAAAAGGGTGCCAACGTGGCTGTTAAGGATGTAAAGACCAATTACTTATTAATCGGATGATCTTAGAAAACTGCTTCAATGCAAAGAAAAATCTTAGTACTGCCTGGATGGATTATCGTGCGGCATTCGATAGTGTACCATATTCCTGGATCTTAAAGACTTTAAATATGTACAAAGTATTACCCGTTATCATCAATTTCATCAAACAATGTATGTCGATATAGAAAACAACCCCTTACCTCAATCATATAAATGGAACCTATAAGTCTGGTGAAATAAACATTAATAGAGGAATATTTCAAGGTGACTCTTTGTCTCCTTTACTATTTTGCATATCATTAATAGCATTAACCAATCAACTTAACAAGACAGAATCTGGTTATAAAATAGCTC